>JAIFZK010000013.1:8587500-8940000 GCA_027481765.1 Tenualosa thibaudeaui | reverse complement strand
GAGTAGCGCCAGTTCTGCGACTCCAGGATGAGCGTGCGCTGTGTGCCGTAGGCAATCATGAAGCAGTACACCACATGGTGCAGCTGGCAGCCATAACCACAGCCCTTATTGATGTTACACAGAAGCTTACGTGCCTTACTGCAGTCCGTAGGGTTCTACACACACACACAGACAGAAAACACAAGGTATGTATCTACACACTATATTAAACAGAGAGAAACAGATAAAGCCCTCACTTATCTACTGTGCATATGAAACAATGACCCCAGGCAAGAACACTGCTAAAAATATTCCATGCAAATATCAAGGAAATGACCTTAAAACACCTAAGTGGCAACCCAAAACAATAACCAAACGTATAGAAATAAACGAATAAACGACGTAAAACGAATAGAAATAAAACGAATAAACTAACCAATTAGTAAATTCATTTAGAGTATGAAATATTTATGCCCCATAAAATATCACTATGAAAGGTCATCTTACACCCACACAAAAACACATTCACGTACACATACATGTGCAAGCACACACATACACACACACACACGCACAAATATTTTCTCAGCTTGATTGTTTGCCTCTGCTTTGGTGCCTTGGCACCACTGGCCAAAGTCATTAAGGCAGCAGGGGGCCTTTAAATGATAGATGGACAAGACAAACAGATGGAGGTGGGAGAAATAAATGATACATAGAGAGTGTGTGTGTGTGTGTGTGTGTGTGTGTGTAAGGGAGAGGAAGTGATGTATGATAGTAGCTGAGAGAGACAGACAGGAAGGGCCACTGATCCTTCATTCCCGACACAAGCCCTCTGTAATTCACACGGACACACACACTCCCCAATCCCCCACATACACAGACACACAATTAGTTATCATTAATAACCTCTACCTTGTCTGGCTAATTTCTCTTCATTAATGAAAAGGGTAGTTAAAGTGGTGTGTGTGTGTGTGTGTAACAGGGAGACGCTGGGGTGCATGCTCTCTTCTTAAAGTCTGCAAGGTGTCTGCAGCATAGTGGTGGGCAAGATCAATGTTTTGCGGGAGCCCACAGATTGATTGCCTCTACAGTGCATCCATTATGCTAAGCTAACGCGTCCCCTTCGCCCCGTCATATGGGGCATCTGATCTGAGCCAGGGAGCAGCCGACTCACTGAGCCCATACTGAGTGCTCTATGCCGATCTCAGCTAAGTGCTTTATTATGCATTACACTATAAACTAATCTTTTTTTCCCCAGTCACTTTGTTATACACCAGCTGGCTGTCATAAACACGTAGCAAAGCTGTAAATGTGTGTGTGTTTGTGTGTGTGAGTGTATATGTATGTGTGTGTATGTATGTTTCGTATATGAGTGACAGTATGTCTATATAAGTGACAGTTTACTTGTGTTTTGCTTGATTTCCAAACTGTTCACTGTAATGGGCTTTTAAACCAACACAGATAATGGTGCTGTCACGGTAGTTTGTTTCACTCAGTAACAGAGTTGAATGCAGAGAGAGAGAGAGTGAGAGTGAGTGATGACAAACAGAGGAGAAAATAGACACCATAAAAACACAATCCAGGAAGTAACAGATGGTAACTGCAGGTATATGTGTGTCCGGCAGTGGAGGATAGGTGTGTGTGTGGGTGTGTGTGTGTATGTGTGTGTGTGAAAGATGGACAGATGGTAACAGTAATAGGAACAAAGTCAAATGAGAAGTGAGGGATGATTAAAGTGATAAAAGATAGAAAAGGCATAAGTGCTGGAGGTAAGAGGAACATCCTGAACTGAATCAACAGAACAGACTGAACTAGTTAAAACATCACACACACTCACAGCCTGACACCTGGGCACTACACTACACCTGGGTGAACAAGGGAGAGGATAAAAGGATGGGAACATGGGAAAGAGAGAAAGGATAAAATGTGGGAAAAGAGAGAGAGGAGAAAGAGAGAGAGAGAGAGAGAGAGGAGAGGAGAGGGCGGTGTGTGTACCTGCAGGTAGGTGATGCGGTTCTGGACCAGGTCAGACAGGTCTTTGGCCTCCTTCTCTCTCCAGTCTCCCGCTCCGTCCGCCAGGCTCAGGTGGTGTAGGTCAGTCATGATTGACCTGACAAGTGCCAAAGATCAATAGACAGAGGTTAATGGGGATCCAAGCCAAACATTTGTGGAGACGTTTGCCAAAGGTCTAGCACCCCATGCTGGGGTCGAGATGGCAGTTCTTACTGTAACAGTGTGTGTGTGTGTGTGTGTGTGTGTGTGTGTGTGTCCCACCTCTGCTGATCACCCAGGTCCTGAAGCAGGGTTTCGGCCCGTTTCTGCAGGTCGCCGCTCTCCATGTGACCCAGCTTCTTGACCTCGCTGCGTACAAAGTACCAGAGCTCCTTCACCCCATTTTCCACCTTCCGCCGCAGCTCCTCGTGGTTCTGACCTGGCCCTGGGGGGTCAAAGGTCATCACACAGGAAGTTATCACTACAACCACAACTTCATATAGAGGTTAGTAGCACACTATGTTATTAACACAGCTCAAGATACAACAATGTTCTTTCACATCTTCAGTGGTCTATTTAGCATGAAAGGACAACACAAGTGTAATTGTTATAGTTCAGTGCATAAAACATTAGATCAACAACTATCAGCACTGGAATTGCTGGAAAGATCTTTGCTTTGCATGTTTTTCTGTTTTCACTTCCCTCTCTTATCTCGTTTTTCACTTTCTTTTCCTGTCTTTTCTCTGTTCACTCTGCTCTGTTTTGCTGGGTTCCTCTGTTCACTCTTGTTTTTGATGCCTTCGGTGACTGCCCTGTATGGCGCGATAGTGGGAATCATTCATTGGGGTAGTGTTGGGGCAGGGACAGGAGCTGGGAGTCAGTCCTTGGGTGTTGAGGCTGGGTTAGGTTTGGGAGTGTGGCAGGGGCTAGGAGTCAGTCCTTGGGTGCTCTGAGTAGTGTTGGGGAAGGGGAAGTGTTTGGCAGTCAGTCCTTGTGCGTTGGGGCTGGGGTTAGGGTTAGGGCTTGGGCAGGTAGTAAGGCCTTGTGTGTTGGGGCTAGGGAAAGGTTTGGGGCTGGCAGTTGGTCCTTGTGTACTGGGATTAGTGTTGGGGCTTTGTCCGAGGCTGGGTTAGGGTTAGGGTTAGCGTGTGGAGCTAATGCAATGGCCGCGTCTCACTTAGATTTTTTAAAGCATTCCTCTGTGCGGCAGTGAGACTTTTGTGCTGTGCGCTTGTGTTATGAATGCGTGGGGGGGTGGATACTTCAAAAAGTCCTGGTGAAATATTCCATCAGTACAAGCATGCCATTTTGCTTACATTTCTGGAATTGCACGGAGCGAGAGAGATTCTGAGAATGGAAACAGCCTACTGATCTTCCCCTTTCTTCCCCTTGCTTGTATGATAATGAAACTCTATTACCCTTTTTTTTGTGGCTCCCTTCAAAGCGAGGATGGACCAAAACAGGCAATTTTTGAATGCTGTTCTGAACATTTCAAAGAAGTTTCAAAGAAGTTTGATGTGTAGGATAGTCATGAAATGCACTCGGGGTGAATATCAGCTAGTAAGACAAAATCAGGCCTGACATTCTACTATTTTGAACACAAAAGCATCAAATATGGCACTGGGAATAGATGCGAGGCCAAGCACTATATGTGTGTGTGTGTGTGTGTGTGTGTGTGTGTGTGTGTGTGTGTGAGAGAGAGAGAGGGAGAGAAAGTAAGTGTGTGTGTGTGTGTGTGTCTGCATGAGTGTGTGTGTGTGTGTGTGTGTGTGTGTGAGTGAGTGTGTTTGATCCTTTCACAGCTGTAAACCTCTTCATTTCCTGAAAGGAAAGACACACACAAAAGCTCAATAGCAACATAATGGAAGCAGGTGACCCAGAAAGAGAGCATTGTGTGTAGAAATGTATGTGGGTGAATGTGTGTGTGTGTGTGTGTGTGTGTTCGGGTGTGTATATGTGTGTTTTGGATTACTATGAAGTACTAAGGACAGCCTCTGAAGAGGGAAGCAGGATCTCTTTTCAATCCTGCGGCTATCCTAATTTCAATGTGTGTGTGTGCATGTGTGTGTAAGAGTAAAAGAGAAGGGGGGCGGGTGTTGACAATGAGAGCATAAACAATAGGCTACTGAATGAGATATAAGCACTTGTGTGTGTGTGTGTGCGAGTGTGTGTGTGTGTGTGTGTGTGTGTGTGTGTGTGTGTGTGCATACCATCAGCAGGGAGACTTCTGTAGGAGTTGATCTGCTCTTTAGCTTTGATTAGCTGCTCTTCTAGACTGTGGACCCGACCTCCATCTGCTGGTCCCTCTGGCAACCTGTGTGTGTGTGTGTGTGTGTGTGTGTGTGTGTGTGTGTGTGTGTGTGTGTGTGTGAGAGAGAGAGAGAGAGAGAGAGAAAAAGATACATTATAAACATTTGTTTATTCATTATAAACATTTGTGTTTGGTTGTGGAGTACATGGTATTAGTATGTGTGTGTGTGTGTGTGTGTGTGTGTGTGTGTGTGTGTGTGTGGTGTGTGTGGGAGGGTACTGATGTGTGAAAGAGAGAGTGGTAGAAAGCGGGTGCTGGATAGCAAGCACCCTGTTCACACCTATGATTGTAAATAATTGTGTGTGTGTGTGTGTGTGTGTACATGCGCTTGAGAGTCAGGCCAAGGTCGCTTGGCTGATTTCCCAGTGGCCTTCACCAATTGAGAGCAATGATCAGTAGTGGTGGCCAGCGTGAGCAATTCATTTGATAGCAGAGTCTATTTATCACACACACACACACACACACACACACACACACACACACACACACATACACCTGCCTCTTTCAGCATTCTACCTAACAAAACAAACCTCCATAGCTGCCAGACACCCCTGCACAGGCCAACGCAGAGAGAGAGAGAGAGAGAGAGAGAGAGAGAGATATTTATGGATGAAATGGATGTAAGAAAGGGCAGAAGGGGATACAGTAATGGAGGTAAAGAGAGAATGAAACAAAAAAGAGGAAAGGGGAAAAGCCTGAAAGAGAAAAGGAAGACAAGCCATCTACCCTCCATGGCCATGGCTTGGTGTGTAAGGTGTGTGTGTGTGGTTGTTGTATTTGTGTGTATCCATGTGTGCCTCTGTGTGTGTCTGTGTGTGTGTGTGTGTGTGTGGCAGTATTTGTGTGTATCCATGTGTGTGTCTGTGTGTGTGTGTGTGTGTGTGTGTGTGTGTGTGGGTTTATGAAAGAGAAAGAGTGGGGACTCGTTCCAACCTGATGACGATGCCTGAGGGTGAGTTAGAAAGCAAATCAGTAATCAGACAGAGAAGAAAAAGAAGAGATGGAAGGAGGAAAACAGGAGAGAGAGAGATTGAGAAAAGGGGGGAGAGAGAGAGGGGAAGAAGAAAGTAAAGCGAGAGAAATGGAAAACGCCTAAGAAATAGGGACAAAATTGGGATGTCAAATATTTATGTTACTCTTGACTGGCCAACGATGAAATAAGCTCACAAGAGGGAGAGCAAGTATGGGGGGAGACGGAATGAAGAAGAACGGGAAGAAAAAGACAGGAAACCACAAAGAAAGAGAGAGAAAAAATGAGTGCTTCACTTTGAATAATAACAACTTCACTCTGTGTGTGTGTGTGCTCTATGGGAAAGAGACAGAGCACACACATAACATGCTTACTTCAATACACATAACACACACAAGCACAAATGCAGGCAAACAAATAAAACACACACACACACACACACACGCACAGAGAAAGAGTTCAAGGTCTGTCCACTCACACCTGTTCTCAGTCTTCATTGTTGCAGTGTAATCTTAGAACTTTGAGTTTGCGATACTAACAATAGTAGCTGCAGCTGATACCCTCTCTCACACACTCACACACACATACACACACACACACCAATCAAGGTCAGGACCACTTCACTCATAACACTGACACTGACTTGAAAAAAGTCTTTACTTTGTTCATGCTTTGAGAACATACCATTCTGTTGGGATGACAAAAGTTGACCAGCCAATATTCATATTGATGTGTGTGTTGGTTTGTGTGTGTATAATTGATGTGTGTGTTGGTTTGTGTGTGTATAATTGTGTGCATGTCAAATTTTCCTCCTTTTACAAATAACACCAATGCCACTCCCTTCCTTAGATTAATCAGCAAACTCCACTGAACTAATGTGTGTCATCAGAATGAGTGGGTTGGGATTACTGGTTGTGTGGGAGGTTACGCAATCGCACAGTGTGTGAAATGAAACCATCTGAACCCTCGTATTGACCTCTGTAACAGTAGCCGTGTCTGCATGCATGTATTGTGTGTATCGTGTGTTTGTGTGTGTGTGTGTGTGTATTTGTTGTGTGTGTAAGGTTTTGGAAGTCAGGGCTGAAGCACAAATTGTTGACCCCTGTACTCCAGTACAAAGGAGTGGGAAAGTGATGAAGAGAAGGGAACAGGAAATATAACCTGTCATAGGGGATTATGTGTGGATATGTATGCCGTGTGTGTGTGTGTGTGTGTGTGTGTGTGTGTGTGTGAGTGTGTGTGAGTGTGTGTGGGTGTGTGGGTGTTGAATTCAGGTGTGGTTCACATAGGCATTCAAGTACACATTATACAGAGTTATGAAGAGGGGTGAGTGTAGCAGTTTTATGTTTGTATTCCATATGAATGCCTAAATCTTACCCAAAATTAATGTAAGAGTGTGTGTGTGTGTGTGTGTGTTTGTGTGTGTTGGTGCAAGTGTGTACGTTTGTGTGTGACATGCCTGCTAAAAGATAAGAGTGTGTGTTGAACTGTCAGTGTGAGTATGTGTGTGAGCCTATGTAATTACATCTAATGCTTTATCAGACCCAAGCCAGCTGGAATGTTAAAAGACACTCACTACTAATTAGCAAGATTGTAATGGCCCTAATGGATTGCCTCTGTGCGTGCGTGCATGCGTGTGTGTGTATGTGTGTGTGTGTGTGTGTGTGTGTGTGTGGTGGGGTGGGGGGTGAGTGTGTGTGAGGATATTGGTCTCTGTGTGTGTTTGAGTGAGTGAGTAAGTGTGTGTATAATTGGACTTACACAGTAATATAGGCTTTTCTCTTGGCAAAACGAAGTAGAATCAATGCAGGGTTTTTTTCATGACTGCACATCATTATAAAAAATCAATGGCCACTGTCTCTATCCATCTCTTTGTGTCTGTGTGTGTGTGTGTGTGTGCGTGCGTGTGTGTTGTAGGTGATGTTCATTCATGGGCACAAGAAGCACACACACACACACACACACACACACACACACACACACACACAGGTAGATGTGGGCAGACTCAACAAGCACGCCGCTCTGCTAACACCAGTGGAGTGTGTCGGTTTCAGCCTCCCCCCGGTCTCCAGGCAACCTGTGTCATGCCTGCTGAGAGTGAGAGAATGTAAACAGCAGCCCTAATCAGAGACAGGGGATCTAAGCACAGCTGGACAAAGTCTACCTCTCTATATTGCCCTCTCTCTCCCTCGCTTTTTTCTCTGTCTAGTCTAGGGTTAGCCTCTTTCTACTTATTTCTCCCTTCCCTCTTTCTCTTCTTTTTATTTGCCTTTCTTTTTCTCTTTTTCTTTGTCTCTCCCTCTCTTTCTTTGTAGTCTATATCAGTTTAACTTTCTCTTTAAAGCTTATCTTTCCTTTATTTTTTCTTCTCCTCCCCTAAATCCATCCCCCTCTCGGTTTCTTTTCTATTTCTTTTTCATGTGCTTTCTTCATCCTGAGTTCACTGAATCACACACAGACAAACACACACACACACACACACACTTACCCTTTCCTGTGGACACATGTTATATGGAGACTGAAATATAACCAGACGGGACTATTGATCACAGTGGCAGCCGGGTTTAAGTGACTAGAAGATGGAGTGGATTACGATTGTGTGTGTGTGTGTGTGTGTGTGTGTCTGTGTGTGACGACTGGAAGATCCCCCATCATGGTTCTCTGCTCGACCGACGCTCGATGCTCACTGCAATGCTCAGTGGCTCACACCACACACACACACACACACACACACAGCTTTAGGAAGATGTGTGTGTGTGATGATTGAAGAACAGGAGACAGAGTGTTAGCACCTTACGTAGTATTGTACTTCACCCACTTCACCTTGCCTTGGTGTTTGCTAAGAGCCTATTGATCTCTGACAAGCGCCTGGCTCAAAAGGAACAGAACATCTAGGGAGCCACTGATATTTCTTACTAAACTTAAGATGAATCCTTGAGCGCATATTGCTTTGATGATACATTTTTAATAACAACCGTTTGTAGCAATTGGCAGTCAAAGCTGTGATGGCAAAACTCCTATAAATCTGGATTAAAATAAACCTGCCCCATACCCCCTCCCAGGGGATACTAGCCAGACATGCACCTTTAGCACATACCTTTGCAAAGACCACACCACTCCAAACAAATGGTTTGCTTTTACCTTCTGCCCAGAGAAGGATGGGGCCTTGAGAAGGAGTATCTGTAACTCCTCAAGGCAGTTCAGTAACAAGGGAGTGATGTACAGAATAAAGACACTGTGTGTGTGTGTGTGTGTGTGTGTGTGTGTGTGTGTGTGTGTGTGTGTGTGTGTGTGTGTGTGTGTGCGCGCGCGCTTGTGTCTAAGGTACATATACACTGACATACAAGGACGAAACATTGTGCTTGAATGAATGAAATTCACGTGTAAAACACTTCTCATGTACTTCCTATCTAGTGTTTATGTGTGGCTGTGATGCCAGGTGATAACTCTGTTATGATCACATTAAAAATCTACACAACTGACCTGTGTCTTGTGTCTTTCACATCATTCAAACAAAAGTCAAGCCAAAAGAATGTATGAATCCATGACGACTGGAAAGAAGCAAACTAATCAGCTACTGTAGTTCAACCAACTGTTTCTTTTCAACTACTTGACACATTTGAAAAAAAAAAGACCTTTACTTAATCAAACCAAAAGAAATGAGTCTAACATGAATTATTTTCCCAAAGCATGCTTTTGCTACCAGCCAGAAATATTAATAATAATCTCCTCTATTGACAGTTTGATTAATTTGCCACAGTTTTGGCAGCCTTGCTGGTCATTGGCAATTCAGTTTAAATGAAGCAAACTCAAGCCAACTCACAAAATCTATCAGAGAAGCAGCCTCTTGTTGACAGATCCAGACGCGGGACTGGAAAATGACGACGTGCCGTGACAGAAAAACACGAGACGAGCACAGTTAACATGACAATGAGATCCACTCCAAATGGCACCTTTGTTAACGAGAAGAATGGCTGATGTTCACTAGCACAGCAGAGCAGTATGTTTAGAGAAGACCGTGGCTGCACTGTCTGCATTGTTAGAGAAGTAGAATAGGACAAAGGTTGATGGAAGATGGATATTGAATTCCGAACCTTCAGTGGGTGATGACACAGAATTACATCCTGTTTATGGAAGTTTAAACGAGGGATATTACTGTAGTGGCTGCAACCTGGCAAGTGACCTTTGTGCAGGGGCACATGGATCCTATGACCCCAACAGCCATCTCATATTGAGAAACAGAGATGAAACTAAGATAATGCAGGTCCCTGAGGTAAGTGAAACTAGACTGAAACTAGAAACTAGAATGCAGAGAGACAGCACTCAGTAAGATCTCCTGAGTCACCACAGTACTTTCCCAACCTTTGACCACACAGTACACAAAGGACAGGACAGCGTTTTGTGCAAATTAAAACCAAATAATATCAAACCATGTGATCACTGCACCTGTATTCACTATGAACCACACCCACGCATTAACCACATCTGTGTTTACCTACCACACCCGTGGATGCAGGGGTGGATGCATTGATTGAACATTACAGTGTAATGAATCAGAATCAAAAACATTACTGTGTAATAAATCAGCATTAGCATAGACATTCCGTTTTGATAGCTAAACTCACATGCCTAATGGTGGCTTGACAACTGAATGGTTGGTAATGGTGTGGTGAAGAGCATCATTTCATCTGATGTGTGTGTATGTGTGTGTGTGTGTGTGTGTGTGTATACAGTCTGAGATGACCGTACTTCACCAGAAGTTTTTGTTTTTCAAAATTGGCCAGGTATACAGAACACAAAAAGCAAAAAAAAACTGCAACACTCAGCGCAACTCATATCACGATAATTAAGGACGTCAGACAGCTGGAAATACTGGAAAAACACACACACACACACACACACACACACACACACACACACACACACACTTATCTTGCAGCACATACTCTGCAGCTCCCTCTTGTCTTAGTATCGGCTCATGTAATTCTGCACTCGGTGGGGGGCTGTCATCAGCTGAGAGTGTGTATGCTGCATCCTGATTCTCTCTGCCTGTCATTCTCATCTTGTGAATGTGTGTGTGTGTGTTTGTCTGTCTGCTTGCCTCAGTGTGTGTGTGTGTATGCGTATGTGTGTGTGTATGTGCTGTCAGTGTCATGTAAATCTTCCTTGTGTCAGTACTCTCTATGTCAATCTTCTGTGTGACATGTACTCACGTACACTTCTATGTGTACGTGAGTGCATGTCTACATCTGTCAATCTGTCTAAGTGTGCATCTGTGTGTGTGTGTGTGTGTTTCACTGTCTGTCATTCAATTTCAGGATGTGGGTGTGGGGCCTGACCAAACATGTCTAAAGCTCAGACAGACAATGGACAGACTCCACTCTTAACTGTGATTATCTGAGTGTTTGGGATCAAGTGCTCAAGCCACACACACACACACACGCACACACACACACAGACAAACACACAGACTATAATCCCACCGATCAACTACCATATGCTGCTGTTCAGCATGACTTTCTCCAGCTAAGGCCCAGTAGACCTATTATTGTGTGCCTCTATTTGTGTGTGTGTGTGTGTGTGTGTGTAATGTGTAAACCGTGTGTCTGTATCTGTCATATAAACAATGTGTGTCAGCGTTTCATGTCCTTGTATCAGAGTGTGTAAGTGTATGTGCACACCTGTGTGTGTGTGCTTGAGTGCATGTATATGTGTGTGCTTGCGTGCATGTCTGTATGTGTGCTTAGGTGCATGTGTGTGTGTGTGTGTGTGTGTGTGTGTGCGCACAGTGCGCATATGTTGTACCCAAAAAGCTATTCTTACTACTGCTACCAACATCACCACTATTAATAATAACAGAATGAAGAGGAAGACGAAGACAAAGAAGAAGAAGAAGAAGAAGAAGAACCAACAACAACAATGACAATAACAACTTTCAACCCCCAATATCCTCATCTGCATGCTCAGTATCCTCCTCCTACCCAGACATGGAGACACAGAGCCTGTGTGTTTAAGTCAGGGTCTGCTCAAGTTGTCTTTCTGAGAGAGGGCAAATTGACTTTTACCTTCTCACTGGTGCCCTGGACTTCATGTCTCAAGTTGTGATGCCATGACAATCTGGGCAATGCAAAATAATGTTGACAGAGAGCTCAGTGTCTCCTAACTGACCTCACATCCTGGAGTGCTGTCAGCACGGGACGGCACCATGATTTCAAAAACGTTGACAAGGTCACCAAAAATATATGAACTAAAACAGTCTAAAACAGTGGGAAAGGTGGGAGATGGTAGTGGAAGTGGAGACTATGGTGGAAGTATATCTAGCTTCACACACACACACACACACACACACACACACACACACACACACACACACACACTATGGTGCAAGTTCATATATCTTCTAGTCTGTCAACTATTATGCTACAAAGTACATGACAGTGTGTGTGTCCCCAAAATGCAAAAGAAAATGTAAAATTCCCCTCATTGTCTTGTTGTCACCCACCCACACACACACACACACACACATAACCACACGGATTTGATGACGAGAACAACTTAACCACATCTATGTGTTCAAATAACAAATGATGCAATTTGCCTACTGGAATATCTGTATGTTAGCCAGAATACACAGTCACACCTTAATGTCAGTTGCATATTACATGTAACGCCAATGGCAAGGTGTCATTTAAGGAGTTGGGACATGAGGAACTAAGTATGGAACATTTTTGTCATTCCTGAGCAGGGCTCCACCTGGGCAGAATGGTGTTAGCGCTGATAGCAAAGAAAAGAAAAGATAAGAGGGCCAGAATCCCATCAGAGGACTTCAGTTCAATGCAGTATGTGTATGGAAACTTGGCTATCTGAGTTAACCTTTGCAGATAGATATAGAACTAGACACGTTATAGGCAGTGAAAGCCACAAACAAGAGAGTGAATGAGAGGGCTAGAGAGAAGAATAAAAAAGAAAGCTGGCATGTGGCAAGAAGAAAGGTAAGATAGATAGATAAAGAGTGAGAGAGGGAGAGAGAGAGGGAAAGGTAGAGAAAAAGTGTGCAAAAAAAGAGAAAGTGTGATGAAGAGAGCGCAATAATGCAAGTGAGGAGGGAGTAATTTGGTGAGCGTAGCATTCTGTGATATGGGCTAGTGCAGAGGTCAGGCCCTTAAAAATCAATATCCAATCACTAGCATCAGCCCACACTGTCGTTAAGGATCCCCCCCACCAGTGCATTCTGTCCAGTCAGCCACCCATGGAAAGGAGGCTCCTGGGGATGAATCAATGACGGCCCTCCCCGGCCCTGGGTGTCAGTTGCCGCCTTTTGAATGGGAGATTCAGGGAACTGTGTGGGTGTCCGAACCGTAATGGCTCCTCTAACCGAGTTTGTCTTTGTCATGTACCTTGTCATAATGGTAACAGAAATCAGTTATTCCTAGGATGCAGCGGGACATATCTGGGTGTGGGAGCACTCCCAGTACACTGTAAGTACTTGAAAGAGAAAGGCCAGGATTCATGCCATAAAAATAACAATTACCATCAAAGTGCAAAGAAGACAGTTAAGCCTGATAGGGCAACAGGAATAGTATAGTCGTAAATTTTCCCATCAGTTCTTCCCCATAGGCAAATATGAATCGACAGAGAAAAGAAAATACATAACACCTCCAGGCCGTGGGCCTTAATTCAAAGTTACGTTGTCATGGAAAGGAATGTGTGCATGGCACTGATGAAGTTCTGAGTGCAAATAAGTATAAGAGCAGAGTGTATAGGCCCAATACTTTTGTCTGGTGTCAGTACATCCCTAGTTATTCCCCACATAACCCATCTCTCCCTTGCTGTGTGTGTCTGTGCGTGTGTGTGTCTGTGTGCATGTGTATGAGAGAGAGAGAGAAAGAGAAAGAAGGAAAGAGAAACGTAGAGAGGGAGTGAAAAAGTGAAAAAAGACTGAGCCACAGAGAAATGACAGAAGTATGTGCGCACAAATTAATTGAGTCCCTCTTAATCTCACACGCAAAAAAAAGAAAAGAAAAAAAAAAGAAGAAAAAAAAACACATCTCGTTTTTCCAGCGCATGATTTTTATGGGCAACTGATAACACTGAGCCGCCTTAATAACCCCTTTTTGCATCGGCTGCTTACACTAGCACTCTGGCGCTCCCCCAGGGGTTCACTTACACTCTCCAGCAGGGAAATTGGCTGCTTTTCCTATCAGTCACACGTTTCCCCTAAACGAGGCAGCCAGCGTGATGGGCTGTCTATCAAACTGCAGATGGCTTCCGAGAGAGGCTTCCAACGTGCATATACACGCATACGCTTGTGTGCGTGTGTGTGTGTATGTGTAAGTGTGTGCGTGTGTGTCCTGTTCCAGAGGAGATGAAAGGGAGAGGAGAGGAGAGAGGAGCTCTGAACACAAGCGTTTGGACACAGATGAATGAGTCCTAATGTCTTAATGAAGTCGGTATCGAGGAGGAGAACTACTATCCTCAGGAAGGATGCAAACAATACGTAATGCTGACAAACCGTCAACTAAGGCACAGTGTTAGCTAGGAAATGAATCTGGTCTGTTCTACTTTGCATTAAGTACTCTAGGGTATAGCTGTCCATTAACAAATAGATATATTAAATACATGTTGTAATGCATTTAGTACTCATATAGAAATACGTATTAGAAATTACAAATACCACATATGATGTTATTAAAACTTACGATTGCTGGAAAATAAAAATAAAATGAATACCTGCGCACTGAGGTAAAAGTGTAAACTGTGAGCAACCAGGGGGATTTCTTGTGAGTATGAAACATATGGATACCGTGTAAGCTTATTATATGGAGAGATAGACAGAAAGAGTAGTGCAAGAGACAGAGTCAGAAAGAGAGAGAGAACGTGCTGGGAAACACCATGGTGCATTATAAATCAATTAGAGAAGGCCCAGGGGGCCTTTCGCCTTACTTGAAGTTCTTTTCCCCCTCCAGCCAAACTAGCGAGAGGGCTCACCTCAAAGCAGAGGAGTGATATCACTCAAAGACACAGAGGAGGAAAGAGGGATAAGAGACAAATAGAATAGAGTAAGAAAGGGAATAGGAAAGAGAATGGGGAATGCATTTGGTGCTGGAAAAAGTAAGTGCAGGAAGGCATAAAACACACACCCTGAAGGGGAGCAGAGAGGGGGCTCTAACTGTTTTTTTTTATGAGAAATATATATATATATATATATACAATATAATAAGAAAATAATCTGCTGGTTGTGTTTTCATGCTGAGAAGTGACATGACCGTAAAACTGGAAAGTCCTCAGACTTTGACCCACACAGAGTTGATGAACAGTTCATCTCAGGCCTGTAGAGTTCAGCTAGTACATTTCATCATTATAGTATCATTTCAGCAATTGCAGGCCTGCTAATTGTGCACTGCTCCACTGTTAGACACTGTTCTTCAAATGCATAAAGGTCAAATACTGATCATGCTGGTTATCGTTCTTTGTCTGATGAGGAACAAATGTTCTTTAACCAACGGCTCCCTTCGTCGCTTGGACTGAAACTGCCACACTGTCTGACAGTAAATTGAAGCTCTTAGAGGGGGCTTTTGAAAGGAATATGTTGCATTTATGGCACTGGAGAATATGAGAGCATCATTGGGGCACAGTAACGGTTTTATCGCTTCCATTATCTTGTTTACATAATCACTGGAGGCCAAAATAAATCGTAATTGGAAAATCAAACTTGATTAGCCACTCAGCCCTCATAGACCCATAGACATAATTCTGTAGCCATGCAAAACATAATTATGTCCGTGTACGTAAAGGACATATGCATAGGGTCTCATTACGCATGTACTGTGAGTGCTGTGTGTGTGTGTGTGTGTGTGTGTGCGCATCAATAAAATGACATGCAAAAAAATCACATAACAATTCCCATGTGTGGCTTTGCGTCCAGCCTTGTCAGTGCAGTATGTACACATGGGAACAGCAGAAGGCTAATTTAGTTAATAGTTTAATAAAGTTGCTGCTTACATGGACATTATTTATCATGTCTTTGGGAACTGATCTAGTAAAGGAGGGAAACAAAGAGAGAGAGAGAGAGAGAGAGTGTGTGTGTGTGTGTGTGTGTGTGTTAGAGAGGGAGGTTGGCGTGTACCGTAGTGTCTCGGCCATGCGGCGCAGGTCCTCGTTCTGCTGCTTGAGTCGCTCCAGCTTGGCCAGGATCTTGGAAAGCTCGCGGCTGGAGCGCTCGGGGTGCTCGCTGTCGCGCACCAGGTGCCCGCCGATGTAGAAGAGCAGTGTGCCCCACGCCAGCAGCACCAGCATGATCCAGCGCCACGAGCCCGTCCATGGCCGCATCTTCAGCCTGGCCTCCGCCGCTGCTCAGTGGCACCGCGATGGGGCAGGGGGAGCGATTGCTGAGCGGGTATCTGTGTATGTTTGTGTGTGTGTGTATGTGTGTGTGTGTGTGTGTGTGTCTGTGTATGTGTGTGCGAAGGGAAGAGAGGGAGTGTGTCCTTGTCACAACGCCATATGCCGACACGTTGTTGTCTTCATCGTCGTCGTCACGTGCATCATCCCCGGAGGTGGGGCGGGTGGAGGAGCGAAGGAGAGGTGGAAGAGATTGATGGAGAAGATGACAAAAGTGGAAAGATGAAATATGTGCTGAGAGGGCTGCTTATTGGGTTCTCCAGCAGTTAAAACATGTTTGTCACTGGTCCGAGAACAGTGGCGACTGATGTTATTTGGCTGGGGCCGTAGGTTGAATGTGTCTGTTTGCTGGTGTCGGTTCAATGTCCAGTGTGAAATCTTCCCTTCAGATAGCAGCTCCTATTTGAAAACAGAACACAAAGAACAATAGACTTAATAAATGTTATAAACTCTAAAAGTTTTTTTTCCTTTATATATATATATATATACACACACACACACACACACACACACCATCCAGGGACATAGCCTTGATACTTCAACATTTTCTCTACACACACTCACACACACACATGGCAGTAGCCCCAGCAGTCCAAGTTTATGAATATAGATCTTTTGCCAAGTGCTAACAAAGATGAAATAATACGGATTGATTACGGATATTGAGCCCGAGTCTTCCTGATTCATTACCCAGACAGATGGAGAATACTTATATTTCATTATAGATGGCGCGGGGAAAATAGAGACTTATTATAGATTTCTATGGGAGGCATATACAATCTGTTATGGATTGTAGCAGGGGGGTGTCAGACGGGCCAATCAAAGGGCCGCAGCAGGAATAGAGGAATCAATTGCATGACCTTCTGCCTTGGTCCGTAAACAGCCAGCGGCTAGGTCTCGTTAAACTACCACGGGACGGGTGGTGGAGAGGATGTGAGGATGCAAGGATGCGAGGATGTGAGGATGCGCACACAGACACACACTTATGCCACTGCACATGAGTGCATTAATGAACACACATATCAAGCCACACATGCATCCATTATAGCATGGATGTGTGCAGATGAGCAGGTGCCTCCTGCCATGACAGTCTCTCTCCCTTTTTTCACACGTGTGTGTGTGCGCACACACACATATAGTGATGACAATAAAGTCACAATCGCTCATGTCTATGCACACACAGACACGCACACACACACACACACACACTGGCTCAGGTAATCTCATCATTCTGTTTCCCCTACCGTGCTCTCCACTCCGCCACGCTAAATGATTAAAGTGTGTGACGTGACCGCAGCAGGCACAGAGGGCAGACATCAATGTTTAATGGTGTGACGGCAAAGAGGAGACGTGCCTCTGTTTTCCCCCCCACACACATACACAAAAAAAGTTTGAGAACACACACACACACATATCGCTGTCACACATCACACACCACAGCTGTCTCTTTTTTCTCCCACTGATCTCTCAGAGCTGATATCCATTGAGGCTTGCAGTCTTACTAACATACAGTTTATGTGGCAGCATACAATTACGCCTGCGCACACACAGACACCCCCCCCCAAAAAAAACAAAACAAAACAAAAAAAAAAACAAATCATGCTCTCAGTATATTAAAATGCAGGTCCTTGGTTATGACCAGGTTATAGTTTCATCTCTTAACAGCTTTGCCATTGCCTTTGGAAAGCGACAGCGATTTTTATTTTTGCTGCTCCAGCACACACCACCACACCCCAAATAGACACCATCCCATAACTGCTCGAAAGAAATTACGCCGAGTGTCTTTAGGAAAGCAATGAAATATCTCAGCATCTATTACAAACCTGGACACAAGGCAGCATTCTCATTGAATATTCTCGTAGCTGTGAGCAGGATAGGGATAGGCTAGGCTACCAGCTGGGGTGAAGGGTCAAGCCAAGGGTCAAACACCTGCCTTGTAGCCAGGGATACCACACTATGGCAAGTCACAAACGCAAATGTTAGCGCATAGATACCAAATGGGAGAATGACTGTAAATGAAGCTTGCTGAGGTTATTTAATTGTTAGCATTGAGAAGAGAGACATTTGGCATGTAGGGATCTGCCGCACTGGGTAGACACCTGGACAAGGAGCCTGCTATTAGCCTAGGGCTGGCCATCCTAGATGCAGGCTTTTTTTTTCAGGAATTGTTCTTCCCAGTGTCAGTTAAACATTTCCATATTGGTGGCATCCCACAGCTAAGCAAATATCTACTGACCGCATGCCACCAATGCCTGATGTAACTTGGCTCAGAGAAACAGATGTGTTTGTCTTCTTTAAGCTGTCAACACACTGCATGCAAATCACATTCCCAATTGTTTTTTAATATTTCTGATGTTTCTGATGCAAGCGTAAGACTCGAACTGCAGCTGAGCAAACATAAAAAGAAAAATTCTAAAATCTCCAGACAAGCACTAATCCAGAGTCAGGAGTAGCCTAGTTCAGACCCCACAGTGATTTAGCTGCCCTTTCTGAGTTGTGTCCTGAGCTAAGATCTTCCCTCCGACAGAATGGCCAAAAAAAAATAAAAATACCAACAGCAAAAAAAAAGACCAATTCCTTGGTAAGAGAATCAAAAAGAGAGTGTGTTTTTCAACAACATCGGTGAGTGTGTATTCACCGATTGTGAAAATCATGTCCAACAAGCCTTTTTACCTCAGCATGTAATCACCCACCCAATTATAGGTATCATGGATGGTTGGGCTTGAGTTGCCAAAAAGGGGGGATGTTGGAGAGCTGGAAACAAGCCACTCGGCCACTAAGCAACTGCCCACTTAGTAGAATAATGTCAGCACACGAGGAAACCATTTCACTTTTGTGTCATGAGGACACTGAGAGTTCCAGAACAAAGTGGTGTTTGTTGGAGAGGAATTGGTGCTAGTAGTAGTGGTGGAGGTCGTCAAGAGAGGATGTCGAGATTCTGAGGAGTGTGTATATGTGTGTGTGTGTTTCAGTTTCATCTGGTTCTTTTTCTATTTAAGGTCCTCTTGAACAGACACCTTTACTGCCTGACTGTCCACCTGGATGCTGCACGTTGGCTTGTGCTCAATCCAGGAATGCAGTAACATCCACACAAACGCACGCACACACACACACACACACTCACACCCACACACAAAAGCATCACCTGGCACCCCTATCACTGGCTCACCCTTTCCTCAGCAAGGGCATACCTCTGTTTATACAGGAGGGGGGATGTATGTGTGTGTGTGTGAGTGAGTGAGTGAGTGAGTGTGTGTGTGTGTGTGTGTATGCGTGTGTGTGTGTGTCCTCCATATTCCAGCATGCTCCAAGAGCTGCCAAAGAGGCTATACAGACCATAGCAACAAAAAAAAAGAAAGAAAATGTTCTGGGGCCTATTATGCAAAGCAGCGTATCCATTTGTGTGGGTGTGTGGGCGACGATTAGCACTAAAACGCTTCAACCATTCCCCTCCATCAGTCTCTTTTTCATTCAATAACCGTTGCATTAAGCAGAGAACACCTGGTGAGGCAATCTGCTTGTAAGCTGCATATGTGTGACAGTCAATAGTGAGTGGGTGAGAGTGAAAGAGTGAGTGTGTATGTGTGTGTGTGACAAGGTAAGCTAGAAGCTAGAAGCCAGAGCAGATCATGTCAGAGCTTCTCTGGAGAATGAAACTGAAAAGCACAAGGAAACAAATAAGAGTTTACAAACAGTAAACAGAAAAAAACAGACTGGTACAAAACAAACAAACAAACAAGATGGTACTAAGACACACATGAGGTGATTTTACAGAACTACCAGCATTTATATGACCTTTTCTGTTAGAGAGAGATACAGAAAGAGAGAGCAATCTTTATTAGCAAAGATATGGAGAGCTAGTTCTACAATGATACAAAACACCTACACAAACACACACAACCAAAAGCACACACACACACACACAACGGGGCATATGTCAACACATCAGACAAATGTTTCGCGTGGCTGGGTGGTACCATATTCTGAGTCAGCCCCTGACCTCTTCCTCCTCATGAAGCAGTGTGACAGCTAACCTTTTGGATGGCATGACCATAGGCTGGGCATGTGTGTGTGTATTTGTGTATGTCTGTGTGTGTGTGTGTGTGTGTGTGTGTGTTTGTATGTGTACACACAACCATATAAGCATGTGTAAGTGTGTATCTGCCCAAGCGTGTATGCGTGTGTGGGTGTTCGCTGACCTGTTAGTGTGTTAGTATCTACCCAAAGCACACTAGTGAATGCCGTACTCCTGTGTGTGTAACCAGTGAAACATAATGCTTTGGTAAATACTATGACTATTTAATTCATGTACACCCTGTTTGCTAGTGTGTGTGTGTGTGTGCTTCTATGTGTGTACCAAAGACTGCCCACAGGGTCATTCATCCATTTGTGTTTAATTTCTGCCTTTGCCGCCTAGTTTGCCAATAAGGTGACGTGAGCAATGAATCAGATCATAAGAATAATGCAGATAATTGGCAGGCTATCAGCATGGCTCTCTACTCTCTCTCTCTCTCTCTCTCACACACACACACCAGAGAATCAAAGACAGACAGACACACACACCAGAGGGAGTCAGAACACAGAGGGAGACAAATACACACACACACATCTGTTTCTGCACTAATAACATAACTGTGCTGAAGCACTGAATGCATCATATTGATGGTCTTATAAACCGTTGGATAGAAATGTATGGAATATAATAAGTCAGGCAGTTAGCATCAGGGCTTTATCTGTCAAAACATCACAGACACCAAGTCAAAAAGAACTCAGATGGCAAACTCTAAAACAAGTGTGTCTATTATGTAGTTGCAATAAGTGCCTTCTTTTCTAAAAAAAATAAGTGTTGTAAAATCCATACACAGCAATAGATCTGTTCTCAAATATTTGTTTCATATCAGTGCAAAGGTAAACTTCCTGTTTTAAACTACTGACAGTGAGGAAAGTAGGGCATGGCAAAGTTTGTTGTATGTAACCTATTTCTCATTACACCAGATGACTAGTATAGGCTACTTCCTCCTACATTCAGCACTGATTGGATGAAGCAGGTCACACGACACAAGTGGCTAAAATGCTGCAGTTATAGTATTCCTCTTTTATTTGCACTTGTGCATAGGCTTGGAACCCAAAGGCACCCAAAGCATGTTTTGTAGAGCTCTTGCTTTTGTTACGTAATAATTAGATCATTATTATGGCAATTAGCAAAATATAACAGCCTAATATAATAATCATCATAATGTTTAGCCCAAAGACGAAAGCTCAGCGTCATGGGTTGATGTGTAGGCCTAGGAAAATAAAGCAAAAAAGGCTCTCAGTAGTTCCTGCATGCATAGGATAATGACTTGCATACATCAGGAAACATATTTCCCTTCCATGTGTGTGACTTCATGTGTCAAATATGCGCCAAACACTGTTGGTACGTAGTAAAGAACAAAAGCACATGAATGGGTGGCACTCCTAAAAGCCTGCAACCTGCGTTTGCAGCAAGAGAGGAAGTGGTTGATAGAAGAAGAGACTGGTGTTTAACTGACTGTTTGCATTGTTAGCTGTCATGGGAACACCATATGAATAGCAGAGTGGAAGACTTAAGAGGAAGGTGTAACTTCATCCAGTTCTCTCTCTCTCTCTCTCTCTCTCTCTCATACACTAACACACACACATATAACCATATGGCTGACACGCCTATTCATTGTTGCTGGCAACACCACAAATTATAGTTCTGTGTATCAAGGTTGTGTTTAGTAAAGTTCAGGAAACATTGAAACCCTCTGCAATGAATATGGGTGCCTGTTGTCAAACATGTTCTCGCCATCAGTCAGACAGAAACACACACACACACACTCTAAATTGATCTTTCTGTGACTGACTATATTGAGTATATGCAGAATAGTAGTACTGAGTAGTAAGGGTGTATCTCTTTGCTCTCTAACCTCTAACAATCCCCCTGCTGTTATTTCATAGAAATACAGAATAACATAACATTTATTAAAAGAACAGAAACCATAGAAACCCATAGAAACTAACTAAAAGGAAGAGCCCAGGGGCCGTATTACAGAAACTTCCTAACTTGAGAACCTATCTTAACTGTTTGGTAACTGAGAAGTGTGAGAAGTGTATGTGTGGGTTCCTAACCTCCCCAAATCATAAATAAACTCTCCCTCCCAACTTCCCTGACCGGGAGCCGGAATAACAATATTGATCCTTGGCTATGCGTTCGCTGAGTTGGTGGTAGAAGACATCATGTTCATTTTTATCCACTAGCTCACCTTTTATTACAGTAACGTTAGCTCCCCCTTACTTTCTCTTCCTTGCTTCAGTTTCCACAGATAGCAACACTCACCTATCTTGAATAGAAGTGCTTGTTGTTTTGTTTCCATTTTTGTTTAAAGAAATCTCTATTTTGTGTCCATATGAAGAAATGTATGGTTCAGGTAAAAAAGCTGAGTCGGTGGCTAAGTTACAGGCCTAAAAGTTGAAAACCAATGCTTGATCTCGCATTTAGGATTTCCTAAACTATGATAGGATATGATTGCTTCTGTAATACCAAATTGGAAAATGAATAAACTCTACACTTAACATGGGAAGTTTTCTTAATAGCCTGCGGCTCAGTCAGTAACTATAAAGGTCCTCAGTTAAAGAAGAAACTGCAAAACAACAAATATCCCACATACCACATACCTATATAAATGTATATAGTTATTTTTAATTTTTAAATGTAGAGACGCAAATACTTATAGCAGACTGGAAGTAAAGCTTCTGAGGGCTATGTGCATGACAGTAATGCAGAGAGAGAGGGAGAGAGAGAGAGGGAGAGAGAGGGAGAGAGAGAGAGGGAGAGAGAGAGGGAGAGAGAGCTGTTTAGGATGCTGGGCCTCAAGTTCTTGTTCTCTATTATTGATCTGGCCGTTGAAGTAATGAGCAACACTGATGCCTCCGAGGGCAAGTCTAGCTGGTAACATTCACACACACACACACACACACACACACACACACACAGACACACACACACACACACACACACCAGTCTTTCTGTTAGCTGGTCATTACTAGGTGTTGCTTGGTAAAATGTCCTGACTATGATGTCCAGTAATAGCAAATACAAAACATTGCCTCTTTAAACTAGGCAAATACATCAACAACAGAACTTTATATTTTGCCTGGCACAGATCAGAGTAGGGTGATTATGGATTTGATCCAGTTTTATTCCTAGTCATGAAGGATTTGAATAAGTCAGCTCTCTGAAACTATCAATACGTACTCAGTCATAGACAGAAGTAAGTACCTAATCGCTAAACTCATCATCATTAGCTTAGCTAATCAAATTAGCTTTTTTTCTAGGTGGAGCGTGTGCCAGAACCTCAGTTAGCTCTTGGTCTGTCAGGGTTTGGTATTGGATAATGGCCAACAAATGGAGTATGCTTATGATTCACCTCACCTGGGCAATTCTGTTAGACCAAACAATGATTTGCTGACATTGGCAAATAAATGATTAATAGGATTAATCAGGTCTTGTAGTGCCATTACTTGATGTAATAAATATGGCTTTACAACCTAACTGGCAAGAGAACAATGCATTTCTGCAGTGCCTTTCAGGCCAGAATGTCCAAAGTGCAAGCTCAAGAGTTTCCTGCTTAAACTTTACTTTACTTTCTTCCTTCAGTTTTAAATGTTTGCTTCTTTGAGTTTGTGTCTATGGTTACTAAACAGGGGAGTTTGACAGTGTTTTGATTGTTCTTTTCAGAATAGAAAAATGTTACGTCCGACTGTGCCGCGAAAGTTGCAGTTGCAGCCTACCATGACAGATGAGTATGATTTAGACACCACGGATTCGTGATGCATTTAGTTACTTATTCAAATACCCATCCCAGTCAACAGGCCTACTTAAAACCATTGTCATTCTTTTGTCAACCTAGGTGTGTTGGGTCATATTAAAATATGTTACATTAATTGAGCATATAACATATAACACTGAACACTGAACATGCTACATGAACGTGCTACATGAACGTGCTACATGAACGTGCTAGTATGTTTTTGTTTGATATTTTGTTTGGAATTTATCTGGTGAAGCAGATAAATTCCAAACAAAATATCTGGCTTGATAAGAAACTGATTTCTAATTGGCAATCCTAACACAGACATAGCAGGGAAGATGAAAGAGGCAGTGCAGGTGTGTGGATGTGGGCATGTGTATGCCGGGGAGTGAGCTGGAACACACACGCCTGAGGAACCCAGCTAGCCTTCTCTCTCTCTCTCTCTCTCATCTATAACTCTAAGTCACCTTATCCACACTTCATCTATGTTTTTACATTCCCCTAATCCCCTCCTCTCTTCCCCCTCTCTCAATTTCTCAGATAATCAGCATTTTTTTCTAATAGCCTGCAGTCAGCTGTTCTTCAACACAATCTCTCCCCCAGTAATGCTAAGCCTCCCCATGCACCCAAAAGTAGGCTAAGTAACTTTCTCGGCCTTTCAAACATTATGCGAGTCCTTTTATCCCCTCAGTGCTGTCCCTTACATAAAATGTGACTGTGGCACCAGACATCCCACCCCCTCATTACAAATCCCCCCACCATCCACAGACACACAAACCAGGACAGAGCCCCCCGTCGGAGCTGTAATGGCTTTAATGCATCCAGAATGCCTCTTTTCATCGGGAAACTGTGCCCGCTGGAGCCGTAATGGAGAGCCTCTTGGGGCTTG
Source organism: Tenualosa thibaudeaui (assembly GCA_027481765.1). NCBI lineage: Eukaryota > Metazoa > Chordata > Actinopteri > Clupeiformes > Clupeidae > Tenualosa > Tenualosa thibaudeaui. The sequence continues at coordinate 8,915,644 of JAIFZK010000013.1, read as the reverse complement.
GGGAGGCTGGGAGCCGGTAATGTCAGGGCAGAAGGAGCTGCCACCTGCGGCGAGGCAGGAAGGAGCAGGGAGACACACACCGTCTCGCTCTAATTCCACCTCTCCAGCATTTCTGCCAGTGGACACACAGATGGAAAAACACACCGGGGTCTGTGTGTGTGTGTGTGTGTGTGTATTTGTGTGTGTATTTATGCATAAGTGTATGTGTATGTATGTGTGTGTGTGTGTGTGTGAGAGAGAGAGAATGAGAGATAGAGAGTGAGAGAGAGAGAGACACACAGAGGGAAAGTGTTTCTTTTCGACGGACTTAAAAATAAGGGAATTGATGGTGCTTTACATGACTGCACTTTGCGGGAGCTCGTCTTGAGAAAATCTCCCTTCTGCTCCCGCGGGTCAGCCTGGGGTCAGTGCAGGGTAAAGAGGAAGAGAAGGGCTCTCTGATCAGTGTGTGTGGCCAAGGGGACAGGTCTTGACAAGTCTTTCTCAGAGGGAGGGAGAAAAAAACAAGAGTAAAAGGAGAGGTGTCTTTCCAACACACTCTCCTATCACATCAAATCTATGGTAGTAATGTTACAGCAGCAGATGTACATTCAGCCCAGCATTACACCTAAATCTTTCCTTTCTTTCTTTCTTTCCCTCTCTCTCTTGCATGACTGCAGTAACTGGATTCTACTCAGCCATAAAAAAACTTCTCCATCTTCATGCACGCACACGCGCACACACACACACACACACACACACACACACACACACACACACACACACACACACACACACACACACACACACACACACACACACACACACTCACTCTCTCTCTTTCTTTCTCTCTATCTCTCTCTCTCTGTGGAAGACAGAAAATGTAAAGCCTGGGCAGGTACAAGGAATCAGGGAAGAATGTCAACAACCTCTCTCTCTCTCAACAACCTCTTCCTCTCTCACATACACACACTCCCTCCCACTCGCACACACACATGACAAAACACACAGACAAACAATGCCAATGGGACATATTGGTCCCCACATCTCCCATCTCTTTCTCTACCTAAACTCCCCTCTTTCTTACATCCATCCATCCATCCAATACCCTCACACATCCGTCGTTTCCAGGTAACCAGGGACTTTGGAGGCCAGCGGTGGAGACGGGGATCTATAAATATGAGGAGTGTTTCCCAGCGACAGATGCGTTTGGCTGGGTGAGGACGCGGCCTGGGGGAGCCTGTTGATGAGTGGCTATTATGGAGGCACCCGTCTGAGAGCAAGAGCTCCTGCACCACACACACACACACACACACACACACACACACACTCAACCCGCCTGCCTGCGCCAGCATTGCCACACATCACAGAGGAGGGCAGACGCCGCCCAGAGCAACCCTCACACTTTCTATTTCTCTCCCTCTCACAAACACAGAAACACATACACACACACACTTGCAAGCTGACAAATACAATTACTGAGCACACACAGAAAGCACACACACTCACACACATACACACATATACACCCAACATTCACAAGCATTCAACTACAGCAATGAAATGTTCAGAGGGTATGCAACACCAATGTGTGCCATGCTTAAATGCAGAAGAAATCTTCAGATATGCTTCGTCTGGCTTCATACTCCCTCGTTCTCTCTCACACACACACGCTTGCCCACATACACATGCACACACACACACTCACACACACATATAGTACCAACCAAGCTTCCTGTTGGTACTCTCTCTCTCTATCTCTCTCTCTGACTAAATGAGTGTGCTCTACTATCAGTCTCCTCTGATAACTCTCCCTCAGCTCCCAGGTGGGGTGAGTTGGGTGCCGGTGGAGGAGGACAAGTGCATGCTGGGTAAGGGCATCTGTGTCCCATGAGCCCCTGCGTGCATTTGGCTCCCATTAGATTAATTCCCCCCCACCACACACACACACACACACACACCACGAGTGATGGGGGGGGGGGGGGACGGGGACATTATGCAACAGAATACATTAAAGTCATTACAGTTTGCCAACTTTCTTTTCAGAGGTGCTGCCACTAATCTATGACCGTTTACATAACTCACCGTTAGCAACTCAACTCAGCAGCATATAGCACCAAAATAGTGACAAAAAAATTAAAAAAGCAAACTCCCAGTCCCAGTACCACACACAGGGGCTTTGCTGGACAAATGAGCAGGTCAGGTCACAGCCACTGCACTTTAAAGCATGACCTCAAGCTGCACCATAGTATTTTGGTTTTGGTTTTACTCTGCACACATTCACATGTGTTGTGTGGGTGCATTGTGTGTGAAGAAGGTCTTGACTTCAATTAAAGAGTGACCTTATTCTTAGGGGTTGAACTGGGAGTTGCTATGTGTTTACTGTATGTGTGTGTATATGCATGTATGTGTGTGTATAGCATTTGCTGGGGCTCAGAAATGGGCCCATTGTACCCCATTTAGGCTTATTTGCCGAGGCTGATCCCAGGACAGCAGCCCATGTAACCCCTGCTGTTTTATTCAACCTCAGTCAATGGTTTCATACCTCATCGTCTGGAGTTGTGAGTCAGCCTCCAACACTCCATTGATTCCTGCCATGACAAATGAGACAAAAAAGTCCACGACATGCAAGTTGGCTCCTGGCATCTGTGTTTTCTAATGGGTTTTAAATGCAGGGGTGCCTTCCTACACTACAGGCTGAGGTCACTGCAGGTTGAGGCTGGTGATGAGTGCCCAGTTGTGACATGTATGTGTGTGAGTGTGTGTGTGTGTGTGTGTGCTGGGTGACCAGTCAGCCTGTGGAGGCGTGATAGTGTGGTGAGGTGTGTCCGACTGTTGTGAGATAAACAGGTCTAATCACTATTATTATTGGCTGCTATCCTGGATGACTTCTTCAGGCAGACACGCAGACGGATTGTTTTCCCCCAGGAGGAAAGGCAGAGACAGAGGCCACGGGAGAGTGCGGGGCAGTACTGGAAAAAGTGAGACGTGTGTGTTTGTGTGTGTGTGTGAGTGTGTGAACTTGCCCGCAATGGCACACAGGTATGAGTCAGTGTGTACAAATGAGCATGAGTACACATGCATGCAGACACATACAAACACACACACACACACACACACACACACTCTATAGCCCCTCTGGTGTAATTATGGTTGTGTTTGCACTGTTGAGGGGGGAAAAACATTGGACTCGCTTTGAGTCATTTGTTTCACTTTCTGCTGTCTTTCTCTACGTCTCGCTTCGTGACACACACAAACAGACACTCATCCCACCCCTTCAGACACACACGCACACACATACACACACACATATATATATATACTCACACTCAGAAACACAGAAATGCAAAAATAACACATGTGCATGCCATACGCATACTCACACACTCATACTTAGCGCACTGGAAACTCCAGGAGGCAGCCAACAGCCGTTGCCAGGCAACCTGAGCCGTGGGAGAGAACGGTAAATCCTAGCTTTTTATACATCTATTTCTTATTTCTCTCTTTCTTTCCCTCTCATACACACACGTACACACACACACACACACACACACACACACATCTGAGCTACATGTAGAAGATTACAGTACAACACAAAAGCTTTATTCCTTGCAGTCAAGGACCACTGCCTCTTATGGGAGTGGATGGAATGGCTACAGGCAGGTTAGCGGTGGTCTGTTATATCTCTGTTTGTGTTCACCATGGATTTTGTTTGAAAGGACAGACACTTAAAAAGGTTTGGGATTCATGGTGAGGTATGTGTCAGACAGCTCTCTGGAGCAGCTCAGGGAGATGCAGCTGTCACAGTCAGAGGAAGAACTGTGCTATGTATTCGAATATATACTTACAATGCATACAGCCTTTGTGAGTGACCATGGATACACACACCCACACGCCTGCACATATACACGTACATGCACACACACACACGCACAGACCCACTACACATCTAAACACCACTATGCACTAAATTCAATTCATACTTACATACACACAAAGCAAGCAAAGCACACACCTATACACTCTCCCAGATTACAGAAAACACATGCATATGCATTCTGTCCAAGAAGATTCCTTTGCAATAGAAGAAGCCAGTGTTCTTTTATTCTTGTGTGTGTGTGTGTGTGTGTGTGTGTGTGTGTGTGTGTGTGTGTGTGTGTGTGCGTGCGTATGTGAATTTCAGGTGACCTGGGATCAGATGAGCAGGTGTGTCAATGAGTGTATCTCAAGTTACTGCACAAACATTGGGAGGGGGGTATACATGACACACTGCAGTGAGTGGAACCTGCTGACCGCAGTAGTGTGTGTGTGTGTGTGTGTGTGTGTGTGTGTGTGTGTGTGCACTGTGTTGTAAATGTATGAGGGTCTGGTCATGAGATCATGAGGAATGAGTAAATGAGTTTAAAGTCTCAGGTGACAACACACACTCTTTCTACCCTCTATGTGTGTCTGTGTGCATGCGTTTGTATTTGCCTGTGCACATTCATGAAAGCGTCCAAAGGTTCAATGTGTGTGAGAGAGAAGAGAAAGGGAAATCAGGTAACCTGTTTTGTTTCTGCCAAATTAATATGGTCAACTAAAAATGTATTGCATTTTGTGCTCATCCGTTTGTCCATGCCATTAGGTGTGTGTGTGTATGTGTGTGTGCTTATGTGAGCATGCATGTGTGTCCACATTCTTGCAAGTGTGAGCGTGGGTGCTTACTTAATGTGCATAATCTTAGCGAGTACAAAACCACCCTTAAATAAAACACACACACACACTCACACACTCCTCTCACTTTATCTCTCTTTTCTCACACTCAGCAACTCTCTTTCACACTCATTCCTTTTTTTCATTTTCTCTTCACTAGTCTCCTCTCTCGCTTTCTCCGGTTTCCACTCTTTTCTTCTCTCTCTCTCTCTACTTTCCACTTCTGTCTTATCTCTCTCTCTTTGCTTTATAGTTTTCTCTCTCTCGCTTTCCATCTCTCTCTCTCTCTTTCCTCATTAAGAGGTGAGTGCGTACTGTATCACTCTGCACCATCTGTTTTCTCCCCACAGCAGCACCACCACCGCTGAGTGAGAAACCCTACCTCTCCTCCTCCTTTCCTCTCCTCCTCTTCATCCACCTTTCCCTCGCTCAGCCATGCCAGCTTGGCACGGGGGATGCCAGTCACCATGCCCACGCCAGCCATAGCCAGGCAAAGGGGCTTAAGCACACAGAGACACGAGCGTAAGCTTGCAAAGGCACGCACAAGCTTACACACACACACACACACACACACACACACACACTTAGATACTTAGGCACACCCATAGGCACACAAACTCTCTCTCTCTTTCTCTCTCTCTCTCACACACACACACACACACACGCACACACACACGCACACACGACCGAGGGCTGACTTTCAGCCCTACTCCTTCCAATTAACACACTTCGATAAACAGCGGGAACATTCACTAACATCCATCTGAATCTGCAATCTCTTGCCTAGCTGCTGTGACAGAGCTGGAGGACGTGTTTTCAAACACACACACACACACACACACACACACACACACAGACAGACACACACATACACCACAAATTGCCTTGTGGCCTTAAATTCACCCTCACTTACATTCTTGGGAAAAAAGTCTAAACTTCTCTTCTGCACTCTTCTTCACTGACTTCGGGATGGCTTCCCACAAATGGATAAGCCTAGGCCTAAACTAAAAGCTTTTTTTTTCCAATGAAGACTTTCATTGAAGCTCCCTTTAACTCTAGGACTAGGCCACATCCATGAATGGGAATGAGCCCCTTAGATTACTATTGACAGGCTCCATGTAGAACCTCCTCCTCCTCTATCAAGTTTGTGCCAATCTTTTCCAGAATGCGCCAAATCCTTTTATGGACTCCATACATACTGCATGTGTCTGTTCTACAGCTACAGATGGCATCTTTATTTTAAAAAATAGCTGGCTAATCTTCCTGCTGGCTGAGCCCATAGCATGGCCATTAGGAAAAAAGCACAATAAGGCAATGAAAGAACAGGAATAGAAAGAGAGGAGATGGAATACTGGAGAAAGACAAACTTATCCAGAGACCATCTCTCAGCCATGCAGTGCTGGACACTCAGAGAGAGAGTGTACAGGGAAGCCACATTCAATTTGGCATGAAGAGCGTGAGCGAGGACTTCAAGACGACACAACAAAACATTTCTCAGAGGCCTCGGATAGCAGGACGAGTCTGTCTGTTCCGTGCACTCCGCCATGTTGGCTTTGGACACAGAACCATTTCAAGTTAATGTAAGAAGATAAAAAAAAGAAAAAAAATTGGTTCTTGATGCCACCGGCCCCTCTTCTTGCTTGAAAGCAGAAAGCTCGTATCTACACACTGGGCAACACATCTAAATAAGATATGAGCTCAAAGAGGCTGATGGAGCCTCACTGCAATGAAAAAGAGAACAAAAGAGGGGGAGAGAAGACAAAAAAGAAGAAAGGAAGAAAGAAAGTAAGAAAGTAAGATGAATAAGCGAGAGACTGAGAATTTGTCCTCTTTACAGAGAGTGCCCTGGCTCTTTCTTGGGACGAGAGTGGTGTTCCCACAGAGTGGCTCCTGTGAAGATGTGTATGTTCACTCTCAGACCTGATCAGCCCCCATCTGGAGGAGGAGGACTGCCTGGGAAATTGGGTGAGTGTGAGAAACTCTCCTTTCCAAATGGAGTGCAAATTTCAGCAAATAACTTCTAATGTGTTATGGTGTGTGTGTGTGTGTGTGTGTGTGTGTGTGTGTGTGTAATGTGGGTTAGGGGGCCCCAGGGAAAGCGCCCGATTTACATACAAATGGCCCTCTAAATCTCGGGCCAGACAATACCCTTGTACTGGAGAAATGGAGAAATAAGAAACATCTCTTCATCTCTAACCCCCTCTACTAGTACTACTACTACTACCACACACACCCTTGTATTCATTTTCTCATGATCCAGAACCACGAAGGCCGACTCAGACAGACAGAAACCCAACTCGGGGTGCTGTGCCTGTCCTCGGCCATCGGTGCACTAAGTTGAGCCACACACACACACACACACACAGACAGGCTTACAGGCTGCTCTGCTCTGCCAAAGATGTGCATGCTTTGGCTTTGGAACAGGAGCTGACTAGGGGGCTCTGGGCAGGTAAAAGAGATCTGCTGGCAACTCACACACCCACACACACACACATCAACACAGACTCACAAGACACACACACCTAAGAAGTTGGGGAAAACAGGGGGTACTTTGAAGTAACACTATCTGCCACCCAGAAAGAAAAGAGCAAAAACAAAAGGTATTTGTAAAAGCTTTTGTGAATCACTCAGAAGTCTCTGAGGTCTGACGGGCTTGATTACATTACCCACTGCTGAGAGAGAGAGCCCATGGAGATGGAGAGAGAAAGATAGAGAGAGAGAGAGAGAAAGACAGAGGAAGGACAGAAAGAGTGAAAAGAAAGAAATGAAAAAAGAAAGAAAAAAAGAAAAGTAAACAAACAGAATTAGGCAAAAAGGACAGATATATGGATGGATCGACGCATATTTGCACACAGATAGATGGTCTAAGAAAATGAGAGGGAAAAAAAGCTAAAAGCTGAAGAAATGCATCTGCAATCACAGTGCACATCTGCACTCATGTTTTGCTTGATCAGATCTGGAATGCCTGAGGCAGTTACAAATCTCTGAGCACATATATATATATATCTGTGCGTGTGTGTGCGCAAGCACAAGATATGTTTGTATGTTTGTGTGTGTGTGTATTAGCATGTGCATCATGTGTAAGTGCATGTGTGTGTGCATGTGGGGGTAAGGGTGAAGGAGGGGGGGGGGGCTGTCTGCATGTATTGTGAAGTGAGTCACTGTGAAACATAAAACACACTTGCTTCTCCCCGCTATAACAAGCAGCCCAGTTAACTTCAGCTTATATTTATTCAATTCAGCCTGCTATGTGGCCCACACACACACACACACACACACACACACACACACACACACACACACACACACACAAATATACATACAAACACACACATACATACAAACATACTCACACACGCTTCAAACATCAATCTTGAACACAAGCATACATAAACCTGCCCATTAGAACACAATAACAGTGATGAAAAGCATGCATAGGTACATGTACGTACACACACCCTAATTCACACACACACACACACACACACACACACACACACACACACACACACATAGAGACAGAGAGAGAGAGAGATAGACCAAAAAACATTCAAATATTCACATATGAACCCCCAGAGTGACTTGTGGAATATGCAGGGAAAGCACACCTACCTCCAATCTGTACCATCTGTACTTGTAGCCTTCCTCTCCTCCTGCAATAGAAAAGACTAAACTTAGTGCGAAGGACAGACACTCACACTCTGAGAGAGAGAGAGAGAGAGAGAGAGAGAGAGAGAGAGAAAGAAAGAGAGAGAGACTGTTTCCCTACAGTCAGCAGGATTGCTCTCAGCGACAGCATTCATCTGTCATCTCCTCAAGAGGACTCAGAGAGAGCAAAGGACAAGCATGCAGGTAAGTGATAGAAAAAAATATGTGTGTGTGTGAGAGAGAGAGAGAGAGAGAGAGGGAGGGAGGGAGGAGGAAGACTTTGCAGTAATTTTGCACAGGTATTGTGTGTGTATGGCATCAGCCTTCCCGCCTTGGCACAGGCTGTGAGAGGAGCTCAAGCACACACACTCTTACATCCTCCTCTCTTGTCTTTCATTCCTTTCTCTCTATCGTTCTCTTTCTCTCTTTTCATCCTTCTGTCCATCTACTCTTCTGCCGGCTCTTCCATCTCTCTGCCACCAGTCAAGATGGATTGGGGGCTTTAGGGATACAAGAGGCCCATTAAGCAAGGACTCCATCCCAAATGAATGCTTACGCACACACACAAATTAGAAATAAATAAATAAATAAATAAATAACAACACACATAAACTAAACAGGCAGGCTTGTGCAAACAATAATATGCACAGACAAATGCACAACAAAGACAAATACACTCTCATCCACACGCGCACACACACACACACACACACACACACAGACACACACATATGCAGAGGCAGCGGGCGCAGCTTAAAGGCTGCATCTAAATCACCATCTTGACCTTGGTGCATTTTAAAGCTGCATAATTGGAGAATGCAATGTGTCACTCAGCGCTTAATAGAGTCTGGATAAACAACAACGTCAAATTACTTGAGGGGACCAATAATTTTGTGTGCATTACTCCCCGACATGTTATTTTCTTTTGGGAGAAAAACATGCGTAATTTACATCAAAATGGCCCTTTAAATCTCCGGTTCCAATCTCACGGTAGACAGGGCTTACTCTTCAACAGAAAATAAAGAATCAGGCACACTCTCTCTGACACACGCACACACAAACACCTTTACTCTTTCTAACACACACACACACACACACTATCTCCCTTATTCTTTCTCTCCGACGTTTTACTTAAAACCCCCCAGATAACTCGGCACACCTCTGCGTCATGCTAAACTGAACACTTTGGGCCCTGCTCCAATAACAACCCTAAAGTGCCCACGGATCCCTCACATCTGCTCCTAATGACCCTGCACACCGGCACGCCACAGTCACCACCCATGTCCCAGAATGCACCACAACACCTGAGGGAAGACCAACTTCCCACACATGTACTGTGAACTAGTGTTTGTTTCACAAAAACTCACAGGGAGCTTTATTTTTAGGCCTAGTATAAACAAGAAGAGTTGGAGAAGAGTACCCTTATATTTGATTATTTGGGTTCAAAGTTTGTCCAAAAGCTTGAAAGCCATAATAAATGTCCAAGTCCTTTTGAGGTGTTCAGGAACACTCTCATTGCACATTATATTTGCTATTCATGTCTTTGTCTTAGTCCTGGGGATCCTAAGGCACTCTATTGCTTTTGTGTTTCTCTGTCTAAATCGAGGATTACTGTGCCTTTGAACACCGATCCTATCCCCCGTCTTTGGGAGGACTCAAAAGACACCGTCCAGTAAGATTGCGGAATGCAAAACTTGTCCCCTTAAACTATTTGCAAAGGTAAACATGTGGATTAGTAAAATTACAGTTATGCAAACGCTGACTTTTTTGGCGAGATGCATACATCAAAGCACACCTGTTCTCCCATGGCCAAACAGAGCGCTATTCCCAACCATTGCATTGTAATTCAATGAATTTAATGTACTGCTTTTGAAGGCCTGTCATACCATGGTTTCATCAGCATAAACAATGGTCTATGGATTCCTGAATGCAGGTAGGATATGCAAACCAAGTCCCTCCTTAGCTCAACAGGCGAACTCACCGTCGCAATACTGTAATCCCTTATAGGTCGAAGGCTAGTGTGGAGTTGTAGAGCAATTGGTGTTTACTGGAAGCAAAGCCTATGACTGCAGTACGGTTAAAGTGATTCACTCATGTGATTGAGTGCCTCCTGACAAGGCATGTACACAGAGCCCAGCCTTCACGATGAGAGTGTGTGGAGAGAGAGAACCAGTGGTATAGGAAAGTATAGAAAAGATAGAATGATAGAGCATATAGGAGCAGAAGCGTTTTTTGTGGCCTTTTTCTAAAGGGGATTCTGTAGGATTTTTTTTCACAGAAGGCGACCAGAGAGACTCCTGCTCTCTGAAGTAAAAAAAAGTAAGAATGGAGGAATAAGAGAAGAAAAGAAAAAAAAACAAAAGTGGGAAGAGAAAAAAGGGGGAATACAGAAATAGCGTGGAGAGAAAAGTCCCCTTAAACTATTTGCAAAGGTAAACATGTGGATTAGTAAAATTACAGTTATGCAAACTGTGGCACGCTGACTTTTTTGGCGAGATGCATACATCAAAGCACACCTGTTCTCCCATGGCCAAACAGAGCACTATTCCCAACCATTGCATTGTAATTCAATGAATTTAATGTACTGCTTTTGAAGGCCTGTCATACCATGGTTTCATCAGCATAAAAAATGGTCTATGGATTCCTGAATGCAGGTAGGATATGCAAACCAAGTCAGTCTGTGGGCACCATTACCCATTCCATTTAATAACAGAGTGATGGACTTGAGTGGGATTTGAATCCTGTGACCTGGGGCTGAAGCAACGTCATCCTCCGGCATTATTCCACTCACAAATGCAATTGGAGTGAATGATCTGTCGGTCTGACAAAAGACAGCGCTGTGTGATGAAGTTCTTAATACAAGAGGAAGATCTGAAGACAGATGATAGAACGATCATCAGCGATAGGCAACAGATCAAAGCTTGCCTGACTCAAGATGAAAATGATGCCTGAATATATATATATATATATATAAAAACTGCGTTAAACACATTTAAAAAAAATCAGGATGAACATATTTTTATACCTTGTGTCAGTCAAAGTGTGCATCTGCACAGGTTAGAGATGGTTCTTCTCTCTCCCCAGCTGAGATGAGATGGGTTGTATTATTTCTGCCTTGGATCGAATGGCAGTCAGAGTGAGTTTGTCTGTGAAGTTCAGAATCTCTCCCTGCTTGACATGTTTCTGCTGCCTGCTGCACGAAGGATCAGTGCTTTCAGGAGATGTGGTGAAGAACACGTGTGTGTGTGTGTGTGTGTGTGTGTGTGTGTGTGTGTGTGCGGGTGTGTGTGTGTATGTGTGTGTGTGGGGGGGTGTGCGTGCGCTCCATCTGCCAACCCAGGTGCCACGCTGCCCGCGGGCACCGGCCAATGAGGCATGGGGTCAGCGTGTCACAGGGCGAAAGGTGAGGGGTCAGTGAGGCCGACGGGACAGCGGGAGGATGTCGGGGATGAGTGGCCATGGTGAGCGAGAGAGAGAGAGAGAGAGAGAGAGAGAGAGAGAGAGAGAGGGAGAGAGTCTGACGAGACGAGAGTCCCGCTGAGCTGCAGATGGCTGCTGGCACCGCTAGTGTTTCAGCCGGGTGGGGGAGGGGCAGAGGGTTAACACTCTTACACTCTCTCTCTCTCTCTCTTCCTATGTAGGTCTCTCTATTACTCTCTCTTCTGCTATCGGCTTTTACTGTCTCACATTATTTCTCCTCCTCTCTCTCTCTTTCTCCCTTTCTCTCTCTTGCGCATGTTATTCCCTTTCAGTTGTATATAAAAGCACACACGCGCACATGTCATAGGCCCAGTGGGAAAGGGTGTGTGCATGAGTCAGCTTCTGCATGTGCTTTTGTGTGTGTGTGTGTGTGTGTGTGTGTTACTGCTCAACTGTATGCTGCAGCACAAAATTATGACCTGCATTCACACACAAAAATACATACACACACACACACCCCTCTAGAGGGGAGAAACTCACAGATGGAGAGATCTGGATGGATGCCTCTCCTGGGGGGTTGGGGAGATGGGGAGTTGGGGTGGGGGGTGTGGGAGGGTCAAGGGCGGAGGGGTAGCAGGCTGTTCTTGCCCCTGCAACATCATCCCCTCCCTCCACCACCCTCCACCCTTTTGGCTTTAAGGCCCACTGAGCCTCCTCCACGCCCCGCCTTCCCTCCATCCCTCCATCCTGCTCCCGGGGACACGTAGAGTTGTATATGTTGGGCTTCTCTCTCTCTAGCAGACACACACGCACACACACACACACACACATACCCATCTATCACACCTGAGAGCTCAACTCACTCTCCAAACACCTTTTAAAGCCTGTGATTACACCATTCAGTTGTGTGTGTTTTTTGTGTGTGTGTTTGTGTGTAAGGGATGGGAATCACAGACCAATTCTCAACACAAGACAAGGGACATAGCCCACTGCAGGGACAGCACACAGTGATGCTGCAATACTCAATACACCGTGGGACTGTGTGGTGTCCGTTGCACAGTACAAGATAAAATGATGTGCAACAAAGCGCGTGGAGTTGACCACTAACAACACATAGAATGTGCCAGTTCCAGTCAAGCATTGGAATCAATGAGCTGTGAGCAATTTCTGTCAGGTGATCAGAGTGGATAATCCAGGTTCAAAAGCAAGTTTAAAAGTCATTTAGTCAAACACTAAACTCACTAAACTAAACTCATAAATCATCCAGTGAATCACATACCACAGGTACCTCTGTGTACCTGTGGAGAGGGTTAGGTCGGTAGGGCAGGGTGGGGCAGAGTAGGGCGGGGTAGGGTAGGGTTGGGCTTCCTTCCATCTTTCCATCCTTCCAACTCTCTCCACTCCTCCTTCTCAGAACACTTCTTTCATTCTTTCTTGAGCCTATGTCCCTCCTTAGCTCAACAGGCGAACTCACCGTCGCAATACTGTAATCCCTTATAGGTCGAAGGCTAGTGTGGAGTTGTAGAGCAATTGGTGTTTACTGGAAGCAAAGCCTATGACTGCAGTACGGTTAAAGTGATTCACTCATGTGATTGAGTGCCTCCTGACAAGGCATGTACACAGAGCCCAGCCTTCACGATGAGAGTGTGTGGAGAGAGAGAACCAGTGGTATAGGAAAGTATAGAAAAGATAGAATGATAGAGCATATAGGAGCAGAAGCGTTTTTTGTGGCCTTTTTCTAAAGGGGATTCTGTAGGATTTTTTTTCACAGAAGGCGACCAGAGAGACTCCTGCTCTCTGAAGTAAAAAAAAGTAAGAATGGAGGAATAAGAGAAGAAAAGAAAAAAAAACAAAAGTGGGAAGAGAAAAAAGGGGGAATACGGAAATAGCGTGGAGAGAAAAGTGTAGGGTAGCTTGAGAGTCCGAACCACAGAGGCAACAATGCGTCATCCAGCCTGCTCTTGTTTCTTTGACTACACACAGACACACACACACGCACACACACACACATACTAAAGAATGCATTATTTACAATGTCAATCTGCATACAAGCTGCACACGCACACACACACACACACACACACACACATACATGTGATTAAAAGTACATCTGAACAAACAATGAAAAGAATCTGCACACATCCACACAAAGAGAAAGGCACAGGCTCTCATTAAACCAGCCTTGCACACCACACATCCTCCATAAATCTTACATGGGGCACAAACCAACACAGGAGGTGTGCGCTGCTCCTTTATCCTCTCACGTCCTGAATATGGAGGAAGAGGAAGAGGAAGAGGAGAAAGAGGAACAATGCATGAATTTTGCATCTTTTCCACAGATCTGTTGCTGCTCCTGCTGGCCCACTGCACCACTCCACTCCACTTCACTGTGCTGGACTGTGCTCTGAGCGCCGCAGAGGCGTGGTGCATAGCCTGGAGTGGTAGGGTGTGTGTGTGTGTGTGTGTGTGTGTGTGTGTGTGTTGGGGGTGTGTGTGACGGAGGAGCTACAGGGAAACTGTGCAGGAGAGGTGCTCGGAGGAACGGGTGGGGTGGGGGGGTGTCTGAGTCTGAGCAGTGCCTCCCCTGGGGCTCCAGCGAGCTGCTGCAAAGTGCAGACGCATGCTGGGTGGGCCCTAGGGCCGCAGGGGATTAGTGTGTATGTGTGCGTCTGTGTGCGTGTGTGTGTCTGTGTATGCGTTGTGTGTGTGTATGTGTTTGTGTGTGTGTGTGCGTATGTGTCTCAGTGTGTGTGTGTGCATCTGTGTGTGTTGTATTGAGGGGAGCCCTGGTGAGCTACTCTCCCCATAGCCCAGGATGGGGATGGAGTCAGCAGCTCCGTCAGCGCTGCTGGGAGGGCTCAGGGGAGAAAGGTGGAGGACGTGAAGATGGGGTGGAAGGGGGGGGGGGGGGGGTGAGGAGGTGCTTTTGCATATGCGCATAGGAGAGGTTTCTTGTGTGTGTGTGTGTGTGTGTGTTGCAGGCCAGATGAACTGAGTCCACACACAGCTGAGATCAGCCCTGCTGAATGAATGTAAATGACATGAGTGTGCATTATGTAAAGCCATTCGCACATTAGAGTCAGAACTGCGCACTGTCTTAATTCATTAAGGTTAAGCTCTCTCAGCCACAGCCTCAGGCCTTTACCCTGGGACACACATCACACACATGGCACGTGCACATCACACACACACACACACTTCATTTCCAAAAAGAGGGAGGGGGAGAAGAAGGTGTAAGAGAAAGAAAAGATGGGAAAGAGACAGAGAGAGAGAAAGGGAGAGACTTGGAGAGGTCTGTCCTGAACTATCCACCCACATTCTGGAAGTGCCCTGCAACACTCCAAATGCTTCTGGAAACAGGACATGTATGGGGGGGGCATGGGTTAGTGGCCTGAGGATGAGACAGACACACTGATTTTGGTACTGCCTCTCACTTCTCTCTCTGCAGGACAAAAATACCCACACACATCCTGAATCTGTATGTCCACAATTGTTACACAAATACACACCACACACATTCTCCAGTTGTGTTATGCCTCTCTCTCTCTCACACACACACACACACAGAGACAGAGAGAGAGAGAGAGAGAGAAATACATACACATACAGTCACTAGTTGCCACACAATGAACGCTCACACACATACACTCACATACACACAGTGATTTTCAGGGGTGGTGGTGGTGGTGGTGGGGGTTCATTAGGGTACAATTGGGGGATTGTTTTCAGGGGAACAAGAAGCTGTTACCATGGAACAAAAGGTATTATATTTGTGTGATACCACTGCAGCTCAATCTTCCAACTCTGAAGCACCTTCCTATTCCACTAAAGACATCTTCAAGTTCCATAGATATTTCCACTGAAACCACCCTGTTCCACTGAAAATTGTCCCCCAATTTTCTCCAAGGTAACATTTCTGTCTCCAACTGAAACATGACCCTTGTCATTCAATAATGTACAGTACAAGTGGACAGTCTATGTGTGAGTGTTTTAGTGGACATTCAGATTCAGCATGCGTGTACAAGTGTACCAATAATTCTGTACTATATAACCTTTCGCTTGCTGTGCTGCCACCTGTGGTTTACCTAGTCAAGTATATGCAACACACACACACACACACACACACACACACACACACACACACACACACACAGCCTTACTGTAAAGTAAATACACAGCTAGCTGTTGTAAGCTGCACTTTAAATGACAAAACACACACACACAAACACATACACATACACATACACACATTCACACGCACATACACACACACAAGGAGTAAGAGTCAACTCCCTTTCATCACATAGTACAGAAAAATGGGTCAGTCCTCCCTCCTTTCCCTCTGACACACACATACACACACACAGACACACACACACACACACACACACACTCAGTGTGTGTGACCTCGTGGCTGGCTCCACCTGTCCAAATGATCTCACGGCTCAATCTGTTCCTGGGTTCTGCCAATTTCTCCCCTTCCGCTCAGTCCCTCCATTGTGCTTCACAAATGTCACCCACTCCTCTCCTGATACAGGAAATAAAGCCATCCTTCATACACCTAAACAAAGACTGGATTATGAGATATCTCTGTGTGTGTGTGTGTGTGTGTGTGCATGTATGTGTGCGTGTGTGTGTGTATGTGTGTGTGTGTGTGCATACATGTGTGTGTGTGTATGAGAGACCCTTTGTTATTACTGTAATAATGCTGAGGCCTCATGAAAGAACAATGTCAGTATACAGTACTAGCAAATGTCAGTTACACTGGGCATGTTGACTTTCTAGTATAGTCAATGTGTGTGAGTGTGTGTGTTTGTGAGAGAAAGAGACAGACGGAGAGTAAGAGAAAGAGTGTGTGTGTGTGTGTGCCTGTGTGTGTGTGTGTCAGTCTTCTAAATATTCATACAGAATGTTTTCAAGTGCTCATTCATGCATGCACTGCTGACGTGTTCTGTGTGTATTTGCAGGCATGCATTCGTTTATGACGTGTGTGTGTGTGTGTGTGTGTGTGTATGTGTGTGTGTGTGTGTGTGTACCAATGTCTGTGAGCATGTGGGTGCATGGGTATATACCTATTCACCCTTCATATGTGTGTGCATGCAAGCATATGTGAGCATCCATGTATGAGTGTGTGTGTGAGTGTGTGAGCATGTGCTCTGACTAGTCTCTGAGCGTGCATGGGCTTTGAGGGCACCATCAGATGGAGCCAGGCTTTAGATGGGCCTTCATGGGGCTGTGGGTGGGCTGAGTGGGTGGGGAGCAGGCCCCTCTCTCACCATTACTGACTGTCTGACTGACTGGCAGCTCCGATGAACCAAAGGCACTCAGATTTCACAGCCTCATTTGTGGCCCTGTCTCTCGTCTGCTCCTGCTCACAGTTCCCTTTCACGTCTCCTGTTTTCACTTCTCGACTGTCGACATCTTGGGTTCTCTCTCTCTCTCTCTCTCTCGCTTGTGAGATCAGACATTTAAAAAAAATAGAGTTTCAACTTTTGCTTTTTCTCCCTTTCTTGCTCTTTTGAAAAATTTCCTGTCAGTTGCTCCTCCTGGAATATGTTGAGACCGGAGACGGGAAGGCAGGACACAGAGCACGTGGCAGACCTGAGCCAATCAGCTTTTATGCCCTTCCTTCTGTCAGCCAGTCACCTCTCGCCCCTCACTTTCAGAGAGCGAGTATGTCCAATCAGGCGCCAGCCTCTCTCTCAGTGGGGGGGGAGGGCACAGCCAATCGGCTCCTGCCGTCCACCTTTTGCACAGTCACTCGGAGACATGCCCTCTCTTTCAGCCGGAGAGCACAGACGATCAACTCCTGCCCACTCTCATCTCTTCCTTGGCTTTGAGCAGGAAGTCAGAGCAAGGTCTCCTCGCTAGATGATGTTAGCAATCTAAACAGCCTTTCACAAACAAAAACCAACTAGAACCAGGGCAATAGCCTTGAGCCCAGAGTCTATCAGCCCATTGAGTCACCATCAACAATTCTCAAGCCAGACCATCATCAGCGATGACTCCTTCCTCACTAACAAGTGAAATACATCTTCTTCACTGAGGCTGGAATCTCACCACTGATTCCACGCATGAGCTGTTCATAGTTGCAAGTCACTATGCACACTATATTTTAACAGTTATATCACAGGATACTTGACTCTTATCACCGGGAGGGATTCTGCTGGTATATCATGGACAATACAATATAAGGC
Source organism: Tenualosa thibaudeaui (assembly GCA_027481765.1). Taxonomy (NCBI): domain Eukaryota; kingdom Metazoa; phylum Chordata; class Actinopteri; order Clupeiformes; family Clupeidae; genus Tenualosa; species Tenualosa thibaudeaui. The sequence goes on along the minus strand of JAIFZK010000013.1, from coordinate 8,897,708 downwards.
ACATCGCTAATACAGTCAATGACGTTTATACTATCAAGGGGTTGACTGATAAAATCAAACATGCTTGAAATCATCAGTTGATTGGACATTTCCCAGTGACGAATGGAAAGAGGCACCGTTGCGTGACTGCTCCTGCATATTTGCCAATCGGATTTAAGCTTGAGTGGAAGACAAGTGGAGGATTGTATTTTTAATGAGCATGCGCTCTATAATAGTTTACAGAGAGACCTTTTAGAGAAGCTGTAGTTGGCGTCATGCATCCATTATGGATGGGAGATGGGCGTCTTAATGCAGATGAGATGGGTCTTCTCTTCGAGCTGCTCAGAGACGGAGAGGGAGCGCTGTTCTTCTGGCGTTGGCTGTTTGATATCTTCTTCGCTGCTGCTTGACTGGTAAACCGCTGAGCCGCTGTACTCTCGAGAGGGTCTTTGCATTTGCCGTTTCATATCTTCTTCGCTAACGCCTGACTAGCGGACCATTGAGCCGCCCGCCGTGCTCTCGAGAGGGTCTTTGCGATAGCCTGCTTGTAACAAGATGTGAGGGGTATGGCTAATCAGGCTTTCTGTGTGAAACGTACTTTTGCCGTTGAGCACCGACACAGCCAAAATAAATAAATAACTAAATAAACAAAAACGTCTCTGCAAAGTTAACACAAGGAAAAGTCGACGAAATAGGCCTGTTGGCCTATGGCTTTCCGCTGAACATTAATGTGCACGACCTATGTCACACCAGTCTGAACCAAAAAACAGCTGACTGTTATCTTTATTTGGATTTATGGCAGAGGTAGGTGTGTGTGTGTGTGTGTGTGTGTCTATGTTTGTGGGTTGGATAGTGCCTAGAGGCTATATTTTAGTGTGTGGCCTACATATACAAATATTTGTTGTCTGGTCAGAGTTGGATATGGGTGTGTGTGGGAAAATGGTGTCATAATGTATGTTCTATAGATGTTTTGTGTGTGTATGTGTGTGTGTGTCTTTGTACGGTCAAGGGATGCTGACACATGAGCAGGATGTGTAGTAGATGGCAAGTGTTTAATGGCCCACAGCTCTGGTAGTTCTCAGTTCTCAAAAAAAAAAAAAAAACAATTGAGAAACTAAGGTTGAAAAACAACAAAACACACACCAAGATACACACGCAAACACATACGCACACACACACACACACACACATACACATGAGAGTGATGGATGACAAAGGAAAGAGTGAAGTAATACTGATGTGTTTGATCCATCGCCCAGAGCAACACTGTGAAATGGAAAACTAAGCTAAAGACGAGGGGAGGGTACGGAGAAAAGAAAGTGAAAAAAGAGGAAAATGGAGGGAAGACAGGAGAAGAGCAGAGGAAAAGAGGAAAGGAAAGAAAAAGGGCGAGCAGAGAGGCTAGCGAAGACAAGAAGAAAACCACAGAAAGAAGAGAAGAGAAAAAGAAAAGAGAAGAGATGTGCAGGAAAGGAGGAGAGAAGAAGAGAGAAAAGGAAAGAAAATGAGAGTAGAAGAAGAGAGGAGAGAAGGGAAAAGGTAGATAGGAGAGGAACGGAGAGAAGGAAGAAAAAAACAAGTGGAGAAAAAAAGGGAAAAAAAGAGGAGAAGATGAAGTGCAGAGATAGACATGAGAAGTGAAGGGGGAGAAAAACAAATGGGCCTTAGCATCCTTCGCTTCCAGGAGGAGAGGGATGGAGAGATGTCATCCCTCGCTTCCAAGATGCAGAAGGAGAGAGATGGAGAGATGTGGAAGGAAGATAATAAAATGGCAGAAGGATGTTTATCAACTTTTATGAATTCCATTTGATGCCAGGCACTGCTCCCTGAACAGGAGAGTGTAGGGATCCCTCACGTGTGTGTGTGTGTGTGTGTGTGTGTGTGTGTGTGTGTATGTGTGGTTGTGTTTGTCTGTCTGCTGGTGAGTTTGCATATTTATGATGGGGAGTCGGTGAGTGGTGCGAGAGTGTGTGCGCTTGTGTGTGTGCAAGGTAGTTGTGTATGTTTTAGTGTGTATGCTTGTCAAGAAAAATGGTTATGAGGCTTGACAGAGAGAGGCGCAAGTGTGTGTATGTGTGTGTGCGTGTGTGAGCATTCTTGAGAGGTGCTTTGTTGTACTGCTGATTGTGTGGGTTAAATGCTGCATATTTGTGATGGGGAGGTGATTGTATGTGTGTATGCATACATGCAGATGGGTGTGTGGGTGTCAATGTGTGTGATTATACATGTGTGTGTGTTTGTGTGCATTTTCACCTGCCTGCCTGATGGGTGATTGTGTGTGTGTGTGTGTGTGTGTGTGTGTGTGTGTGTGTGTGTGTGTGTGTGTGTGTGTGTGTGTGTGTCAGGAGAGGTGATGTGAGCAAGACCCAACAGTGTACCGAATGTGTGTTTGTGGCATGAAAAACCAAATAAATATTTATTTTTTTTTATTTTATTTATTTACATAAATACACAAATGTGTGTCTGTGAGCAACAGAGAGAGAAAGAGAGAGAGAAAGAAAGAGAGACAGAAGAGAAAGAGAGAGAGAAAGAAAGAGAGACAGAAGAGAAAAAGAATGTGTTTATTCGTGTCAATGTATTTGTGTGTGTTTGTATGTTTGTGTGTGTAGGTTTGTGTGTGTCTTTTATGTTTGTGTGTGTGTGTGTGTGTATGTGTGTTTATGTTTGTGTGTGTGTGTGTGTGTGGTGTGTGTGTGTGTCTGCCTGTCTGACTGAGAGCCATGGGTTTCTACGCAGCAGCACCAGTAAACAGCAGCAGGAATGTGAGTGGGCCGACAGATGGGGAACACATCAGCCAATTACGCGCTGCTCCACAGACCCAGATGAGAGAGAGGCTTGGCACACTCATTCACACAGACAACACCACAACTACAAGCTGTACCTCCGTAGAGGAGTGAGTGTATGTGTGTAGATGTGTGTAGGTGTGTGTGGGTGTGAGTGGTATGGAGGAGCTGGACACTGGGTGAGTTTGTGTGAATGTGTATTCCGTCTTAGTGTGTGAGTGTGTGCGTGTGTATTGGTGGTGTGAATCTGAAGATGTTAGCGCATTGTGTGCGACTGCGTGCTGGGATGATTCTAAAAATGAGGAGGACTAAAAATATTCATGAAACAAACTGCATCAAATAGAACCATATTTGCAAGCTCTTCTCTGTTCTTTTTAGGCAGCATGTGTAACAGTGTGTGCGCATGTGTGTGTGTGTGTGTGTAATTCCGAACTTCGGAAGGCAGAGGTGTGTATCTGGCTCATCCAGTGGATTGTTGGTTTGAGCCGGGGTTTGAGCAAAACTGAATGAGCTGGATAATGCCACCCCTCCTCCAACCCCTCTCTCTCCATCCCTCTCTCCCTCCCTCCTTTCCTCCCTCCGTCTTGCCTGAGGGCCGGAGTGGAGCCTGAAAATGGCATTTCTCCGTATTAAGATGCCTGTTTATGCCTGCTGCCCCACTGCTCTCAAAGGGCTGCTGTGATCACAGCAATCAGGCGTGGAAATGACTTCTTCTGGAGATTATACCCCAACACTCACAGCCCAGTCCATTTCTCTCTCTGTCTCTCTCCCTCTTTCTCTCTCATACTTGCACGCTTATTCTCTCCTATCTGTGCTTTCTCTGAGTGAGAATGAGGAAGACCCACATCATTCACGCTCATTACTGCTGGGTAAACGTTGGTTCATGTGTAGCTGAAGCCTGATGATGTCAATTCCCATTTCCCTTACAGCTATACACACACACACACACACACACACACACACAAGCACGCACACACATACATTCCTATAAATAGTAGACTCAACAAACAGCTAATGCTCACTCAACACAGGCACACAACATCATATTTCTGTGTACTGCACACACCAATAAGTTAAGCCTTTGTTGTAAAAAACATATAGCTTAATCCCTAATCACACACACACACACATACCCAGAGAGAGAGAGAGTAAGCCTCTATGTTGGTTCAGGTTCTTTTTGCCGGGTCATTTTAATCTCACAGATACCTGACTCCAAATGAACTTCCACTCACCTGAGCTGCTCCCCAGGTGTCTCAGGTCTCCTCCAACTCCTGCCACACACACACACACACACACACACACACAAACACACACAAAAGTCTAACCAAAACACACACCACGCACAGCCAATCTTCCAAAAAGGCACTGCCTCAAAAGGAGCCCAATTACAATGCAGACACTGGCCCTGTTTCTATTGGCAATGGGCGCGGCATTTTTCTGAGACTGGTTCGGGGATATGGTGTCAGCTGACCCATTTCTTCCCGACCACTGGTAGGTTGTCCTGATGCGAACGTCAGATTAGCACTCAAGCTCAACTCAATGCTATCACTTTCCGGTGGATCGCCAAGGTCACGCTACCACCATGATGATCTCTTTGCATGGACAGGGACATACAAACGCAAACACACACACACACACAGGTCAAAGTGAGTTCAGTTCCACCAGAAAGCTCTATATGCTTATTTTTTGCCCTCCCTACACAATGCCGAAAGCGCCTAACAATGACTGAATACCAAGTCAAGTAAAAACGAACACAGCAGCACAAGCCAATCCGCTTTCTGTTCTTTTTTTCCAGCTAAGGCTCTTTCACACTCAGTGTTTCTAGAGGGTCATCACACACAGCTCCACCCTCCCCGCCTCGTCCTGAAACATCTCTCAGGTCCCCCGCCATTTACCACCGCTACTTCTCAATGACACCATAACCCCCCCCCACACACACACACACACCACTACCAGTAGAAATCCCTCCAATATCCATCCCCATGACATTCTTAAGAAGCTTCTCTGCAGGGTCATCCCTCGTTCCTTTGGTAATCCCCATTAAGGCATCTTGGTGTATGTTGATTTAATACCCATGCCCCCCCACCCCACACACACACACACACACACACACACACACACACACCTCCATTATAGTTCCTAGGAGCAGATAAATACAGGGAGTGCTGAGCTGTCCCCGCTCATCAGATTAGCTCATCCTTACACAGGGCCTGGCTTCTTCCCAGGGCCTCAAAACACGACTGTCTTTTCACCTTGCACTCTCTCAGAATGGAGAGAACAGAAAGAGGCATGAGAAAAGGGAGGAAAAGGAGGTGTGTGTGTGTGCACATGTGTGTGTGTGTGTATGGAGGTGGGGTAGCCAAGGGGGTGTGGTTGTGAGAGGGTGAAGTTCACCAGGATTTCCTCAGTAAAGCAAACACCACCTCATAGCTAACACTTATATATACCTGCTGTTCGTTTCTATGGAGACTGGCGGAATGAGGCTGACAGCAGTGGCGGCACAAACACAGAGGCAATCGGAAATGTCCAATTACAAGCACTTTAGGCCAGGTTGGTGAAAAGGAGCAGAACAATAGATGTTTCCAGAAAACAGACTGATTGGTCCAACTGGACTTAAACTGTGGAAATTACACAGACTGGAGGGATGTGGATGTGACAGGTTAAACCTTGTTTTCCGATTGCCTTTGCCTTTGGAACTTCAGAATGTTGGGGTTTGCAGGTGTTTGTTGAGGTGGTGTGAAAGCGGCTTTAAGATCCGTTCACACCTGGAACGATAAGTATAAAGATAACTGTAACTATAATGATATTTCTCACCACATTGACCAATGATAACATAAGTCTGTTTCACATGTGAGTGAGCAAATGTCTAAAATTCCATGGTTTCTGATTGGCTGTCAAAATCACTCTGAAAGTGATGTGGATGTTGTCATTCATATTAATTAGAGCAATATTTATATGTTGTTATAGTTATCGTAAAGGCCCTTTAATCTGTGGAAGTGACGCAGACTTACAGAGTGAGGGGATTAAAGTGAACCTGACAGGCGTGTGTGACCTGGGTTCCTGAGTTAACAAAGACTTTTCTCATACCGAAGCTGTCTTACAAAAGACAACCAAGTGAGGGAAAGCAAGGGGTGTGTGCATGTGTGTGTGTGTGTATTATGATAAGGTTGAGTCTGTGATAACACTAGGAAGCGGTGTGTGACTGTGTATGTGTGTGTGTGAGTGTGTGTATGTGTTGCTTTCAGCAGAGGGCATAGATGAGGTGAACTGAGGATACGGCTAAAGCAAGATGTCTCTGCGGGTACAATAGGAAGAGGATGCCAGAAACAGGACGAGAGAGGAGTGGGGGAGAAAAGAAGGAAACCAGAGGAGCCCTTGCTGATACCGTTCACCTCATGCTCCGACCTCAACACACAACACGCATTTCCTGCCTGTTATTCAGTCGGTTGAAATTCTGCAGTAATGTTAACTCATTGGCTTGTCACTGGTGTTCTAGTAAGCCACTGCCTAGACTTGATACTGCAACATCGCCATCATGGATTTGCTTCCAAAGAAACATGCACACTGATATTAGAACTTGTTCATTAGATATGGGCAAATTTATAGACTTTTAATAGGAAGTGTAATGTTTCCCCAGTGAACTGATCAACTGGGAACTGCATATCCCAAATGGAAAAACATACCACAGTAATAATATCACCAACATTCACAGATTTATGAATGAGGTTTGAAACCCAGTTCATCTTTAGTAAGGCCTGAAAAAAGAGTCAACCACAACCACAAGCAAGTATTCCCACTTTCCGTGTCACAGAAGATGATTCTCACCCGGGTCAATAACCATCGGCTCTCTAGAGCATCAGCCAGAAGATCCCATTTCTCTGCCCCGACCAAGATTATCCCCCATGGACAGATAAATGGGAAACAGCAGTCAAGCAGCATGTTTTTTTTTCTTTTTGTCCTCTGTGGCAGCCATATTAACAAATTCCTCCAAGTTCCCATGAGCACTTTGGGGCTCTGCCTCTTGTGGCCTCTGTCTCCAGTGAGCCCATGGGGGTGGCACATTTCTGCAGCAATGACACTTTTTTCTTCTTCTGCAGCGCTCTACCTCATTAAAGAAGCACAGGAGTGGAATGCCAGAGGAGGAAGTGGGATACGCCGCACCGACGCTTCACGCAACTCCACTGAGGGTTTTCACTACATCACTTGTGGTTAGGAACCGTGGGATACAGATTACATTCATTTATCCATTTACTTACTTATTCCTTTTTATTTATGTATTTCTTAATATTTCTGTTTTGGAGGTGCTGGTGAAGAGGTAATATCCTCAAGTAATCTAACCAAAGAACCAAATAAACTAAAACATCTGACACAACGGCTTGCGTGTGTATTAGGTTGTGTGTGTACCATAAGCATGAATGGGATGCAATAGCTGAATAGTCTGGCATATCTACCTGACAACATTCAATGTGATAATTTCAGGTCTGTATATAATCATGTGCATATGTGCATATAAACACACACACACACACACACACACACACACACACACACACACACAGAGACTCTGGTGCCCATTCCATTCTTGCTTTTTGTGTTGTTATTGCTGATGTTATTGCTGTTGTTGTGTTTTCAACAGGCAGTATAAAGGCACCACCTGAGCGAGGCCCTCCTGATCTTGCCTGTGGCTCTCCAGCTGGGTCGCCATGCCGACGCGGAGCACCACTCTATTCATCTGCACATGACCTTTGAAAATCAGGATGAGTTCAATCAACAGAAAAAACGCAAGACCAGCGAAGTGGAGGAAATGGCCCCAGTAGTAATGGCTCAGTAATTGTGCCTCTTCCCCCCTTTCTTCCACTTTTATAATCTCATGGAGAGAGAGAGAGAGAGAGAGAGAGAGAGAGAAAGAGAGAGAGAGAGAGAGAGAGATGGAGAAGCTGGTGACTGAGGAGGTCGGTAGTAGTGTCTTCCTTCAAATGGACAATCTAGCAGAGTACCAGCCAGTGTTATTTTAGAGGCTTTGCTTCCAATGGACACTTCCAGTGTTATATTGCCTTAAATAAGCACAATCCTCTTTGCTCTTGGGCAGTTGCTGAAGCATTTGTTCCATGGAAAAATGCCTCTCTATGCCTTCTGCAATGAAACAGCCCACTGCTAACAAATGGCAATGATGATGACCATATCATCAAAGCCACTGAGGATAAAGGGAGCCGAATACGTTCATAAGAGCAAGGAAGTCCTTACGGGAAGGACTGACTGATTTGGTCAGTAAATGGGCTGGGAGGAGAGTGAAATAAGAACATTGGCTGATAACGAGAAAGAGAGAGAGAGAAAGAGGAAGTAGGACACAGAGAGAGAGAGAGAGAGAGAGAAAGGGAGACAAGTCTTTATCCTGTCAGGGTCAACCTGTGACCCCTCGTCTTGGGCACGTCTCTTCCCGCAGTTGTGCTGGCGATGAAGGGACTAAGCTGCAGTCAGTCAGCAGCCACCTTTCTGTCACGCCTCACCGCCCCCAAGATATGAGCCCAAGACTGCTATGACGGGCAGAGAGAGAGAAGGGGAAAGAAAGAGAGACAGATTAAAAAACCGTGAGATAGAGAAAGAGAAAGAGAGAGAGAGAGAGAGAGAGAGAATGGAATAGAGGCTTATGAAATGAGTGCGGGAGCTCTCTGAGCAGACTCTGAGCATGAAAACACAAAAGTAAGGGAAAAAAGCCTTCATCCTCTCCGGTCTCCATGTGCTTCATCTTCACGTTCATGCACATCTCACTCAGCAGACTGTCACTGAGCAGAGCCAATCCCAGACTATCAGTTTCAAACCAGCATGTGTTCATGTCCGTGCTGACAGACCACCAGCATAGTGGGGGATTGACAGGTGAAAAAGCTGGCAACCCAGCATTTGCAGAGGGCTATACTGAATGTGCGGGCATGGAAGCACATCTGGCAACACAGAATTCATAATGTAGCACGTAGCTATGGGGGAACACCTGCTGGTGCTGTAGCCCTGACGCTAGTTGCAACAGTGTGGTGCTGGGCAACACACACACACACACACACACACACACACACACACATCATATACAGGGCCCTTGCCCTGGACATCATGAGTCAGCATCGGTCAGTGCAATCCAATCAGGCCAATCCAGCAACAGACTGGCCTGCAATCCTCTTAGTCTCCCAAATCCCCCGCTACCTGGGCCCTGCATAACGCAGCCGCCCAAGCCTGCCTTAGAGGTTAGACTGTCACACACACACACATACACACACACACACACACACACACACACACACACACACACAGATGCAAACACCTCACACACATATGCTTGATATACAGCAGAATCAGAGACTTGGCTATGCATTAAATGCAAAGCTGTTTGCGCACACACACACACTCAAACACACATACACACATGAACGACAAGCCTTAGACGGTCAGAGGAAGTGTTTAAGGGGCTGAACCTAAACACTAACTCCAGATAACACAAGGAAAGCTCATTTCTTAGCCAGACATACACACAAATTCCATTACAAATGTGCAGAGAGGGAGGGAGGGAGGGAGAGATGGATAGAAACAGAATGAGAGAAAGTGAGGGGTGGAGAGAGAGAGAGGTAATGTTGGAAAATAGGCTTTGGGTGGTTATGTGTTGTAAAATAATGCAGACATTGTAAGATATGGTAAGGTACCACATTCGTAAAAGAGGGAAAGGCAAAGCTCTGATAACAATGCTTGCTGTGCATCACATCTTTCTCCCGTACTTTCTTTGTCCCTCTCTCTCTTTTTGTCCCTCTCTCCTGAAAGGTAGAGTGGAGAGGGGATGGCTGTCCCTGAGAAGCTGGTTGCAGTGCAAGGCAGGGAAAGCCACTGAGCATGCAGGAAAACAGCAGATGGGTCAGTGCTTCATACACACCTACACACACACACAGAGATACACACACACACACACACACTCTCTCTCTCTCTCTCCACACAAGCATGCATTCTCTCTTGGCCACTGTTCCCCTCTCTACCACAAACATACACACATACAAGCTAACTCACTCAGCCACTGTCCTTGTCTCACTCCCTCACATACACACACACCCGCTCCCCTACCACACCCTTAGGGGAAAGAGGGATAGATAGAGAGAAAGAGAGGGAGGGACCATGAACAACAAATGCATTCTTGGCCACCTCTCCGTCTTTCTGTTTTTCCCCTCTCTCTATCCCCCATCTTCTTTTTGCCTTCCTTTTTTCTCTCTCTTGCTTGGCCAGTCTTTTCTCCCCTTTCAGTGGAGTTCATTGAGTAATGCTTTAGTGGTTCAGGGAGCAGCATGGGGTGGTGGAGGCTTGGCTTGTAGCTAATCACACACACAAATACACACACATTCTCTCTCTCTCTCTCTCACACACACACACACACACACACACAAATTCTCATGTGCACTCACACTTACACTGACAAACCCACACATACATGCAAACAGCAGGCACTGAGAATGGCAGCGCATTCCTTGCTGCCTGGGGTCATCTCCTCTGGTTGTTACAGCAACGGCGGGGTCAGCAGGACATCTGAGGCACACTGGGGCACTCCAGTTGCCTGTGTGGACCTCTCAAGGAGCATCTCAACAGGACACAGGCTCTGTGGCCTGATAAGGCAAAGATTATGTCCTCTTTATCTGACCTGATGTGGGATTTCCACTGATGCTACTCTGTCCTCATTCTCCCTCCCCCCCCCCTCTCTACCTCTCTCCTTCACTTTTGTATGCTCTAACAATTATCAATATGTGACGTGGTGGCAATAATCTCTCTCAAACAATAATTCCAATACATTGATCAACCCAAGTATGTTTAGTCATGTTGAGTGTGTTGCGTGTGTGTGTGTGTGTGTGTGCGCGTGTATGTGTGCGTTTCACACTGCTTGATATGCTATTCAAATGGCCAAAAATACAACTGCCTGGATCCTTGTCAGTGGAGGGGCAGTGCATTCAGCTGAGCTCTTTCATAGAGGGCAGTATGCAGGCTGAGATCAGTGCCTGCCTCACTGAGGGGCTGTCCCTACTTAACCCCCTCACGTCACTCACACACTCCACTCTCTGGGGTGGGGGAGGGTTGTGTGTGTGTGTGTCTGTGTGTGAGTGTGTCTGTGTGTGTGTGTGTGAGAGAGAGAGGCAGAGAGAGAGAGAATGTGTGTGTATTTGTATGTCTGAGTAAGATCGTGGGGTGGTGAATGTGTTTGTTTTTATGTGTGTGTTTGTGTGTGTTGACTGTGAATGTGTCTGTCTTTGTGTTCATGTGTATGAGACTGAAAGTCACAGAGGAGTCTTTCCCCCCCTTTCCCCCCCTCCCTCCCTCTCTCTCTCTGTCTGTGTGTCTCTCCACATTCCAGTGTTGACAGGTCACATGAACCCACTGTGCAGTGTGCGTGTATATGTATGTGCAGAGGTCTGTTGTGGAAGATGTGGCTGTGGCTGATCCTGGCACAGTCCCAGGGTAAAACCTGCAACCCCAAAGGCCTCCACAACCCGTTGTGAACCACCATGCCGCTCCCAGCCCAGAACATCCAGGACAGGCCACTAACTTGTGCATGCCATTTACATCTGATTAGTGGTGCCAAGAAAGCAAGGACTGAGGGAAGGAGCAGTGTGTGTGTGTGTGAAAAGGCTGGGGGTCAGCTGGGGTTTCCAGATGGTCCCAGGCCTGACCCCTGACCCCTTGCATCACCCTGCTCTCTGTCCACTCTTGTTGCTGCCCAGGCACCACTCTACAGTGCACTATGATATTTATAACCGAAAAAACACGGAATGGTAAGAGCACAACAAGCAGCATGCAGCAATGACAGGGGCCCAAGTGCCAGGGGCACCCCAGAGAGGCCTGAGGTAACTTATGTTCTTTCAGAAGGGTGTCATTACAGTGGTAACATTTTTTCTTTAAGTATGACTCTGACCATAACTTTCACGATGGAAAACAATCATCTTGACATCAAAGAAAGCAGAATACAGGATTTAGTTACTACCACCTTCATATTTCACTTGGAGACAGTGAGTAAAAGGTCTGAAAAATATATTGTCTATTTTTTGGTGAAGATGACATTACATTGTAATAAACTGTATTTCAGGCTTTGATACCACATGGACTGAATTGAGAGCTGGATTGAGTATCTAGGTGTTGCTATATGCTGCTACTACTTTGTAATATTTCTGGCAGCCTCCTGACAAATTCCAATCTTCAGCACAAAATGAGATACCTTTGTCTGCTGCTACAGAAACTATTTACACTCACATGTATTTAAATTTATATGTAGAGTTTGCAGCACATGTATATGTCTTGCAGCAGAAATCCCATGAGATAACAACAAAAATCCTGTGAAGATTTGAATCACAGAGGAAGAGAGAGAGAGAAAGAGAGAGCAAACAAAATATACAGTTATTCCAAAGACTTGCTGTCCATATAGAGACAGAAAGACACAATGAGAAGTACAGTAGAGTGGATGTGGGAAAAATAGGAATAGAGGGAAGCAGGGAAAGAGTGCAGTGGAATAGAGTGGGATAGAGATAGACCTACGTAGATAGATAGAGATAGAAGAGAGAGAGAGGGATGAAGATAGAGAAGGCGTTCATCATGGGGAGAGCTTGCTGCGCTGCCATTAGGCCTCCTGCCAGAGATCCAGTCAGTGCGATTAGCCCCCCCCCTCAGTCTCTACTCACTCCATCATCCATCACTCCTTCCATATCTTTCTCTTCCTCCCTCCCTCCTCCCTGCCCACTCCCTCTCTCCTTCCCTCCAGATCAAGCTGTCCCTCCCTGCCTTCATCACTACCACCCATACCCAACATGGCATGAAGTCACCTGTTGGAAGGACTCACCATGTGTTTAGGAGGCAAATGCAAAGCTGCATTGCCCACACGGATGTTAACCTCAATCTGCAACTCTGTCCCCTCCCACTGACCAAATCACCATGGCAACTCGCCTAAAGCAATCACCATCTGATTCTGGTGAAGGAGAGGAGGACAAATGGAAAAGAAACACAGATTTCAGTGTGTATGTCTGTATGTCTGTGTGTGTGTGTGCACTTGTGTGCTGGTGGGTGAGGGGTTTGTGGCTGTTAATCTACCTGCCTTGTCTACAACTGTGGAAAAATGCATCTGCATTGTTGTGATATTGCTTACTGTTGTGATTTGAAACAAGGAACATCATTCAGTCATATCTAATAACAGACACAGAGCAGACACATGATGTTATTCCTCTCTGACCATACCAGACTTCATCTGGAAAACTCTACAGGTAGAGTCAAAAGGTGATACATGCTGGGCTACCACCTAACTGGTTCCATGTGTTGTGAGTAAATTATATTAATATAATAACATAATAATAATAATAATAATAATAATAATAGTAATAATAATAAATAACAACAACAATAATAATAATAACATAATAATTCATGTCAGAAAACATTTGTTGCTCAAAATCAACAGGAATGTGCCTGAGCAAGAACATTCTGGAGCATTGACCAGTGACACAACTCCTTCCCTTCTAAATCATGACCATGAGATCAAAGTTCTTTCTTTTTCTGTGAAGAAAGTACTTACCTTAGCTCAAGGCAGGGCAAAAGTTATGGTGAAAGAAAATGTGGTCTGACTAATGGTTAACAAACACTGAAGCTAGTCTGATAAACTGCATTTACATCTATGACACACGAGTGACTGAAAGACAATGAGAGCGGAGTGCACAGGTGAACGAAAAAACAATATGCCTACCAATTCGTTTATGTGTACTTATCACAGACTACTTACTGACACCACCCACCTGATCTGATTAATAGTAGTGGACAGAGGGGGCGGTGTATTAGCGAAGGCACTCATGTATTCGCCAGCAAATAGGGATATTGTTTGATACCCTGTTTACAGATTTCAGTGGAGTTTTAGAAAGAGCCAAATGATCGGGCGAAATCGTCGCAAAGTAAAGAAACACGCCAAATTAACATAGCAAGAGACATAGCAAGCGACAGAACAGAGGAGAAAGTACAAAATTGTATTCCTACATAGCCCGCTACGACTAGTAGTGACCCGCAATAGGCCTCGGATCAAAGAAAAAATCTTTAATTGCGCATACCCCATGAGTTTAATTTGCAGCACTGTCCACTTACAAAGGTTATTGATGAGATCAAATCAATACAACGAGCATGAAATCCCAGTGCGCTGATGCAGCCATTTCCCGCACATTTGTGCGGCTAGAAGGGACACAAACGACTGCCGACAAAGAAGTTCATGAAATATTCAAATGTGAGAGTGGCTATGCTTTGAGACGTCAATACTCACTGCACAAAGTAGGCTAACATATCAGTCATCACTCCAACAGTAAAGTAACCAGTTGTAACCTATTATTAAAAGGGTGTGCGTGCGGATAGGGACAATGGAAGGAGATACTAAATTGACAAATTAGAGCAGCTCTGTTACATGATGCAGAATTTGACGTGTGGTTGTCGGAAGCGTCAAGGAACGTCGCCTTGATTGCTCAGGAATGGTGAAAAAAGAATGTAACTGAGGATGACCACCACAGAGACGGTGTGGTTTGGTCTCACCTGACATGGCAACACAGAAAATGAAACAGCACCAGAGGTGAAATTCAGTGGTTGTATGGGGCCGTTAACCATTCAAACATTTGCAAGTGGGCAGCATACGGCTACACTGATTGTTTCTTATCAGTGTACTCCATTCGTCTCTCTGTAATCTAATGTGGTTTATAAGCCAGAAAAATATTTCTGCGCATTTGCCCCCAGTGTGCAAACTCCATGTGAGATTCACTGTGGTTTAACTACTTGAATCAGACTATATTACTGTATCAGATAGATAATTATCATAGATGCCTGTTTACACAGCTATTACTATCCCGGAGACGACTATGTCAATACATATGTTATTTGGTGGTTACCTTTGGTTACCTTCTAACACTTGACTCGTGACCTCAAGTGGCAGCAGCATAACAGTCTGTCTGCATAAATCCTTCACAACGCAATACAGAATCACAGCTTACTTATCCGTCAGCAGGTCACATTAAAAACATAAGCCTCAATCTCTGACTGGATGCAAAAGACGGCGCCAAAAACCCATGCACTTTGTTGGAAGAGTCCAATTCGACCTACTTCAATAGTCTCAACGTAGAGAGCCCTGATTTGGGCTGCAGACAGACCAGTCTCATATCTAGGCTACAGCAGTCTGAGTCTGATTTACATGCTGTTCACTGATCCGCTATAGCCTAAATATGATACCTGACTATTTTAATGTAAACAGAGGATGCCAACTTTAATCACGTCAGCTGAATGCCTTTTCTCGTTCTTGTTCACCAGGGATCATTCACAGAGGAAAAGTAGCCATCAGGTGGAGCGTATAAAGCCTATAGCTTGCTCTCTCTATAGCCACATTCTCTCGAGTCACCTTAAACAATTGCACGGGTAGATATACTCAATGGTTCAATCATGTGCACACAGTCAATCACAGCTCTATTGACGGCTCGTGTCTGAACAGGGAGACAACATAATATCTAACGGAACTGCCGCTAGATCGGTGAGTCCTGTCCGCTATTCAGTCTCTTTTCAGTAGCTGTCCAGATAGCTAGCAACAGGCCAGGATGGAGAGGGCTTGCAAATGGAACAAACATCGTTCTCGACATTGCCCCGGACAACCGAGGAAGATAATAGCCTTACCTGTTTTTGGCACAAAAAATCCGAGAATCTTGCGGGAATGTCTTCGGGACCAGAGAGATGCTTCAGAGGTTGAGATCTGTCGAAGAGCAAGGCGGAAACAGGAACTGAGGATACCGCTGTCTGAATACTCTGCTGCCTAGCTTCAGAGTAGGCTCGGGGCTGACACGGGGGCTGCATTGCGCATGCTTGTGTCAGATCGCGGTGATACAAACGTTTCGCTACAACAGTAAAAGGCAGTGACAAGCAGATCTCAGAGCATCACTGCACAAGTGACTAGACAGACATTTCTTTTTAAATTTACAGATGGCAATGACACCATATGTAACAATGATCACTGACAGGCCGGCGCATAATCAAATTTCACATTATGAGCTCGGTTGATGGGTCATAATTTTTCAGAACAGGGTTAGATGCTTAATTCTTGAGTCTTGAATTCTTTATTTTTTATATGATCAGTGATACATTTGAATGAAAGTCTCTCTCTCTCTCTCTCTCTCTCTCTCTCTCTCTCTCTCTCTCTCTCTCTCCATCCACTCTATCTGAAATAGAGGGCGAATGAAAACGGCGCAACAAAAGTGTGACACTGAACAAAACTCTAAAACACATAAAACAAATCGTTATAAAAGCACAGTGTTTGGCTATAGCTACACAAACACAATGTATTCAATTTGAATGAAATGGCAAAGGCCAGAACATCACAAGAGCAATTGTCGCTCTGTTGGTTCCACCTGGTGGCAGAGAGATAGCGGCGCATTTAAAGGTTGCAGGCTTACATAAAGCATATGCAACTGGCGCTATATGGTTTAAATCAAAGAACATTTCTGAATATGAAGCCCATTATCAAAAAAGTTGACACAAGTCGATACAAGTCCACACTTGTATTTTTTAAAATCAGGCATAATAGCATTAATTACTTTAGGATATTACAATTAACTCAATCGTTTATTTCATCCAATAACCCGCATATTAGAAAAGAGGCCAATTTAATCCCCTGATTCAGCATTCTCCTTGATTTGGATAATGTAGTCTACACCCTGCGACTCATCTCTGTATCCATGGCACATGACAGTTTGCTGTTACTTTGTCGCAACCAGAGTAGCAACTGATACAAAACACAAGTTTTACCCAAGGTTGTCTTCAGCGCAGGCGCAGATTATCCATAGTTCCATAGCAACCACTAAGGAAAACATGGTGAGTACTTAGCTTTAATACACACATTTTCGCTTCGGACTTTACTGACAGTACTATTGTAATAACGATTTCTGAAAGCACACTGCAAACATGTGCAGCCTTGTGTACATCCCTATTTATAACACTGACATTATTGAACGCCGCGAACATAGGCGTTGTCATTTATTCGTATGTAGCCTAGCAGCAGCACCATGTAACATTTAGCTTAGCACTGACCTGCTATGTTAACATTAACGTTAAATCGAGTTATCCACGGCATTAGCACTGTTTTTGGCATGCTTTCTATAAGAAGAACTTTGGTGAGCTCGTAAGGTAGATTTATAGAAATATACACTGAAGTGTTATGCTGGTCGCAGTTAACGTATGCTATGATGCACAGGCTGCATAGGATAGCTCCACGTTTTGATTGTCAGTCAACGTCTTAATAGGAAAGCCAAATTAGCTTGACAGGGTAGTTATGGTTGAACATTCAAAGCTAGGCACGTCCTAGTATCGTTTGGTGACAGCTTGATGATGCGCCTAGTCCGCAGAAATCGAGCTTCTCAAAGCCTTCTGTTTGGTAACTGTCTCCGTTTGTCCAGCTATCTTAATTGGTCAGTCGTAAATGTGATGTTTATAAATCCAAATAGCCTAAACCAGCCAGGGTAATCTATAATCTCCATGTGCTTGAGGGGCATTAAATGTACAGAGAAGTAAATGCATAGCATCTACCTATCTATCTGTCTACTTTATCTATCTACGTCCAACTACAGTATGTGTCACTTTGTCTCTGTCATGTGACTTTCTCAGGATCTCAGTATTTCAGTGTAATCCAGCTTGTGAACTGTATTGTGTATGGTTGTCATTGTAATGCCTTTTTTTTAACCTACTGTAATCTCCATGTTCTCCAGGCCAAAGCAACAACGATAAAAGAGGCATTAGTAAAATGGGTAAGTTGGTCTTAGGTGTTTCATGTCCAAACTAGGCTAGGCTGTACTTTATTACTGTAGAGAATGTATTGTTTGCTAAATGTCTTTTCTTTGAGAGCTTGTCCTCTTTTTATGTTCTTTTGGTGAGGAATACTCTTGGCTTTTGACTTAATGAGTCTTTATACTGCTCACATACTTACAGATATCTGTCTTGAATTTGTACATCTCTTGTCAGGAGGAGAAATCAGGAGAGAAAGTTAGCGAGGCCACAGCGGTGAAGCTGTATGGACAGATCCCACCCATTGAGAAGATGGATGCCTCCCTCTCCACCCTCACCAACTGCGAGTAAGTCCAGATGACTCATCATTCAGCTAATAGCATTTCATTTGTCATGTTTTATCTGAAACATTGATGCACTGTATCACTGTAAGCCTGTAATAACATTGTAAAGCGTTAACATGTCCTAACTGTTTATTATTACTATGATGACAATGATGATGACAATGACGACAACAGTGAATGATGACTGTTATTGTCTTTTTTGGTTTTATTAGGAGGTTATCATTGTCTACAAACTGTATTGAGAAAATTGCCAATTTGAATGGCCTAAGTGAGTATATACTATATCATTGTGGTGTAAATTGCATTTTTTTAAAAATATATGCATATATTGTTTTCATTATTATGCTTTTTCTCTAGAAAACCTTAAAATATTATCCTTGGGACGCAACAATATCAAAAACCTGAATGGACTGGTAAGTCAGCTGATCTGGAACAGTAATCAATAGGCCTAGATTACCCCAAGCTGCAAGTTTTGAATCTCACTGAGGTGTGTTGCGCCCTCTGCAGGAAGCTGTGGGAGACACACTTGAGGAACTCTGGATATCCTATAACCTTATAGAGAAGCTCAAAGGCATCCATGTAATGAAAAAGCTGCAAGTCTTGTACATGTCCAACAACCTTGTGAAGGAGTGGGGTGAGCATTGACTGTACTGAATCAAGCTCTTTTCCCATTCTTTTAAGAAAATTTTATGGATATTGGAGGTGATAGGATTGCGAAATGCTAAACTGAGATTATTGTGAAAAAATGCTTTAGTTTAGTTTTTATCTCACTTACTGTATGTTTATTTTTCAGAGGTTCCAAGCAGACACTCTTGTCAAAAACTTTTTAATGGCATCAATAAACATCACATTAATATATAAAGAAACATTGCAAAGTTCAGTCATATAGCCTAAACAATACTCCCTCTAGTTTCTTCTGCTCATAGTCTTGGTTTGAGCGTGCTTTGGCCTGGTGTCAATATGGAGCTAAATATTAATTGTGAATTGTTATAGGGGAATTTCTGAAGCTGGCAGACCTTCCAGAGCTTGTGGACCTGGTGTTTGTAGGAAACCCTCTGGAGGAGAAGCACTCGCTAGAAGGAAACTGGGTGGAGGAAGCCACCAAGAGGCTTCCTAAGCTCAAGAAGCTGGATGGTAAGAACATCCTATTGTGGGAGTTTGTGGATATGCTGCTGCTATAATTAAACTATTTACATACTTCCCACTGGTGCCATACTACATTTGAAATTTTAAGTTGTGTGTTTGGTGTGTCTATCGGTGAAATGAGTTTCATGTGCTTGAGTAAGCTGTACAAATGCAGTGTCTGACAGACAAGTGAGTATGAAAAGTGAAAGAGGAAAATGAGAACCGAGAAAGAAAGTTTATTTCTATTGTCTGTTCCTCCACAGGGAATCCAGTAATTAAGCAGATGCACGATGAGGGAGAAGGGGAGAGTTAATACCATCTCTCAGATTAACCAGTGTCTGTTTACATTAGTTGTTTATTTAAAATGGTCCAGCACCAGCACATTTGTGATTAAAACATGCAATACTGACAATACAATCATTTTATACTGTGGATGTTAGTTACTTGAAGTGCATTGGCATTATTTCTGTTATGTCTGGAATTTTTTATGGCGTCTTCAAAATGTCACTGTGTTTGTACGGTACTTCTTTAGACAGCCTGGTACCATTCCATGAAGCAAAGAAAACAACCATTCCCATGTGGTAGACTACATATGGATGTGTGACTCTGGGATTTTAAAAAGGGTGAACTAGCTGTTACTGTCGAGTTTGCAGAATGCATGACAATTACCGGGAGAGGCAAGCTCTCTTGTCACCCTTTGGTCCTGTCAGAGGAGCAAATCCAAATGCTGTGCCCATCCATTCCAGGCAGCAGCCGCCCATTATTTACACTGTGACATAATGGTGCTTCAGGCTTATATGCTATTTGTAGCAACATGAGCTATGTAGGCACAAACTCCGAGTGAGAAATGTTCTCACTGATGCACAGACACTGCATAGCAGACTGGGTTGCTCCCCTCACTGATATTTGTTATATAGAACACGGCACATACTGACTGTTGGATACGGAATGCTGAAAGGCATGACGCCAAATAGGAACTTGTATGCTTACGAATACAAATTTTTCGTCTGCATGTACTGCGATGACTTTAATATTGTTGTAACAGCACAAAAAGTATGATTACACACACCTAAATACTATTCCCTAGCATGAAAAGGGACAATAGGCACACAAAAGGGAAATTAAATTACATGAAGAATATGTGTATCTTGTATGATGAAATAATACATGAATGTTTTATAAGATTTTTCTTTTTTTACATTAAATTATTAGGCATGTTTATATAAATTAATATACTGAGATGTTTTATAATATTACTGACAGAACATTGAGTTCATTTCATTAAAGATTACTGAAATTGTATGTTGCCTCTGAGGTTTTTTTCTTGTCTTGTACAGTATTTTCTCATCTTGAGTATAATATACCACAATTCCCTGTAACGGATATTATGGCCAGAGAGGGTAAAAGCGGAGCGAGAGGCACAAATGTTCGTTGTGTTATATTTTCACAAGGTACGCCCCCCCCTTATGCAGACCAGAATCGAGCCCTCACATGCTGATACAGAAGATCATTGAAAAGTTTATATTGTGATGTTGTGTGACACTCCCACTTATGCAGACCGGAACTATTTACATTTGCTCCAATTGTAATGTATTATGTTGCTCTATCTTGCTCAGTATCCAGTGATATTTGTTCTAGCTGTCAGGCACAGGTACCGCCCTATACTGTCACTCACAGTGAATAGTGAGTGAGTGAGAGTGAAAGAGAGTGAGCGTGTGTGTGTGTTTGTGTGTGTGGTGACAAGGTAAGCTAGAAGCTAGAGGCCAGAGCAGATTATGTCAGAGCTTCACTGGAGAATAAAACTGGATAAAGAACTGAAAATGCAATGAAACAAACAAGAGTACACAGTAAACAGAAATAAACAGACTGGCACAAACAAAAAATCAAACAAACAAGATTTATCTGTCTTTCTAGCATATATTTATCACTGAAATTGGCAGTGAATTGGTGAAAACCAAGACTTACATTATACAAGACATTGTCATCCATCCATGACAAGAGAACCAAGAATTCACGGTCACATGTCAAAATCATAGTCGCTGCAAAATGTGCCCAAGGTTACAAATAGAGGGAGCGCCACCTATCTTAAAATTTCTCTGCTACAACCTTAGGCTGCAACCTTTACTGTTCACAAAAATTAATGGCTCGAATGAACGCGCGAAGGAAGTGACGACAGTCCCACCTACCATTTTCCTTCAACATTCAGCTATTTTATTGGTAAGCAAACATATCTATCAAGTTCCTTCCCATCGGCCGCCCAATGAAAACTTTTGCTTTCTGTAGGAAACGTAGATTTTACATGCACCATGACAACAACCGGGAATATTAAACATTCCTGTCAACATGCAGCGAGAAAAGAGTGTAAAAGCAAAAGAGGTAATCGAGGTACTCAGAAAGTTTCTTTCTGCTCTTGAGGTAGATTCTGTGCCATGTGCTGAAACTTTCAGACGGGCCAAATTCAACAAGCACGATGTGGTAAGTACACCTTGCTATGCAGTTTAACGTTAGCCTCTTCCTCCTCGCGCTTTCTTTCTCTCTCTACTTTACCCTACTATCCTATGTGTCTGTCAGTGTTGCAGCCTCTATTCTTAAATGAATGATAACCAATGCTGTTGTATAGCTAACGTGTGCTTACTCGCTGAAATCGCAGTTTCTACAAGCCAGCCATCCGAAAGCTAGTTTTTGCATAGACGCTGTATAGCACAGAAAGTGGTTTTTAATTTATAGGCCTAACAGAGGATCCATCCAACAGGTGCAGAAGATGTGGGATTTGCTACGTTTTCTTCTCGTGAAAGCTGTAAGATTAGAGTGCAAATGTCAGCACTTAGACCCAGGTATGAGTCTACATTTCTGTATTTTTTTTCTCTCTTTGATGTGTATAAGCTCTTTCAGTTAAAAGGGACTGTACAGAGTGCTGTTGCCTTAATAACCATGCAGTGTGTCCCTTAGGGTCTTACCCTCTCAGGTGCACATAGTGGGTCCTGCTATTTATAATGCTGTACTTCGCAGGGGCCCAGGCCAGGTTTGTGAGGAGTGCGCTGTGGCATTGTGGGTACGGCGCCCGTTGGGTAGTTGCCCCACAGGCTGGCAGTTGCTGTGGAGACACAGTGGGGAGCCGGGAGCTGCTTTTGGCCTTCGGCTGGATGTTGTCGTCTGGGAGCCTCTTGGAGTTCCTGCTGGGAGAGAGAGTGCTGCAGATGCTGCCTCTGGCACTGCCTCCTGCACAGGTGAGACAGAGGCTGGCCTTGTGTTCTAGGATGCCCGCATTGCAGTGTCTGGCACCGCACACAATTTTCATGGAGTATTCCAGAACAATGTGGGAGAGAACCATGGAGCGTTGAATGCATTATAGCTCAGCGGAAGAACCTAAGATTGGCTCCTTTCCCCCATCCAGGAATGGCCCTCTGGGTAAACAAATCCTCTCTTATGTGGGTCTTCTTACCTATGCTGAGACCTGATTGGAGAAGAAAAAATCTAGCAGCCTTTAGTGACTGTATGAACGCTGTGTGTTAATACATATTCATATAACATGGTTTTAAATTGTTTTTATTTCAGTGTTTGTTTTCCCTCCAGTTTAAAAATCATGTCTGTAGCAGTACTGTACTCATTGATACTAGCGATGCTCAAACCAGTAGCCTACCATTGAATTCTTTTTTTGACTGGACTCGAACATATGGAAATGATTATTTGGCATCCTTTAAAAAGCATGACAACCCTGTTCCTTTATTAAATTGGTACCTATCATATTGCTTATTAATATCGTCATCATGCATATAGCAAATGGTTGTAATTCCATAATAGACCAGTTGGTGGCAGCATTGATTTGCAGTTCTTTACAGTAAATTGAGGAAATGTATCGGGGGAAACGAAATCTGCATATTGGCCTCAGGGCTTTGGACATTAATGAAGTTTACATTCATGTTATGATACATCAGCAAAAAAATCTGTGGCAAATTATCCTTTAACTTATTGGAAAATGCAACCATACATAATTAAAGTCTAAATACAGCAAAAACTTACATAGAAAGGATTAAATGGAGACCAATTACGTTGCTGTGTGTGTGTGTGTGTGTGTGTGTGTGTGTGTGTGTGTGTGTGTGTGTGTGTGTGTGTGTGTGTGTGTGTGCTTTCCAGGTGTGTGTTCCTGGAGCTCCCGTGGTGGATTTGTGTGAGGGTGGTAAGGGCAAAGACTGTGTCGACCGAGGCACTGATGAAGACAGAGACCTGCGGCGTTTGCAGTGGGAGTACGGCAAGCTCCGGTGCCGCTGGAGAGCCCTCTTAGCCGCCCAGGAGGAGAGGGCGAAACTTATCCACAAGGCAAGCTTCTGGGCCCAGCTCTTTAATGTGATGCCTTCCATGGACATGCAGTACCTACATTAGCATATAGGCTCATTTAATTAGCAGACGCTCTCATGCAGGGCAGCTTAAAGTGCAGCCAAGTTATTTTTGCACACCCTTGGACACGGGATCTTTTAGCTGAGATACATTATGGTGGGAAGTGAAGCCTGGATCTCCCAAGAAAGACAGGGGGGAGGATGAGAGTCCAAATCCCCCAGGGAAGAAATATGTAATCCCAGGGTGATAGAAGAGGGAGGAATCTCCCCCAACAGCTCCATATGACTGCCATATGGGTAAAAAATGGTGAAAAGAGAACACACACAGTCTCTCTTTCTCTCTCTCTCTCACACACAAACACATACTGGCCCTGACATCCACTCTCTATAATGATTTAAAATTAATGTCGCACCCGTCAATCCATTTTTGAGATTAGATGAAAGACATCTGCATCAGGCAACACCTAAGATGGATGTTTTTTTTCATGTATGCCTCATTTCAAATATGGCATTTCTCATTTTCACCCCCATCTCACAGTTAAGCCCACCTTTTTTGAGGCACAGTTTGGTATACATTCAGTTGCCACTATGTTATTTTTTACTCATTGAATTCCACTTTAAAAAGATTTTTATGAATGCAAATGGAAGGACCAAAATAAAAGCCATAGGGGTGCATAGCTTTACAAGGGGGCTGTTCTGTAGCTACATGTTGAATGGAAACTGATTAATTCCTCTTTGGCTTCAGCCAGCAAATCCGGTTCCAGAAACTGTCAGGCACATTCTTTGTCTCCACCACCCAGCCTAGATATGTGGATTTCCGTTGGCATGGTGGCCTAACTCCCACATACGTTGTTCGTCAGCCAACGATCACCTACGTCCAATTAAAGCATGGGAAAGGGGATCTACACATTTTGGATATGTGTAGACTGTACAAGACTGTACATGCGCACACACTCACACTGTGTTTGTGTTTGTGAGTGTACTCATGTTTGTCAATAACACAGGGTAAAGTGTGTGTCTGTGTATGCTTGTATGCATCTTTATACGTGTGTGTGTGTGTGTGTGGTGGAGAGTCACAGCTCAGTTCAGTTCTTGGCAGTGGTGATTGGGCCTGATTGAGTGATAAGGCTGCCGTCGAAGGGAGGTTAATCTGCCGCTGTCACTCGGGGCTGGCCAGAGGTGCTGCGTCTGTCTTCACAGACGACTCTCTCCTCAACCCACCACACCCCTCCCCTCCTCTCCTGGTCGCCCAGTCAGCCTGAGTGATTTCACCGCAGCCTCATCCATCCAGCCATCCATCACTGCCCACTGATGAATATGACAGGTTAAAAGCGCCCAGTGTTGGAGTGAAAGTACAGCGCGGTGAAGGATAAGGGGTCGGGGCCAAGAGGGTAGGTGTGTGGTGGTGGTGTTAAGGGATTAGGTTTAGGTGGAAGGACACGGAGCCAACATGAAGTGAATGGCGTTCGATAAGCGGAAACAGGAAAGCAAGTAAAGTACATTGCCTCAGTAGCTGTATTCTTGAGCACCGTAGTCCCTCACAAAAAGAAGGAGTTGGGAGTGGAATCGGGCATCAGAAATGGTTTGTGGACATCGGTTCAAGCGGCTTTTGTGTTTTCACATTACATGTGCCCTGGGGCGTAGATCCCCTAACAGAATAATACAGAGAAACAGATAAAATGAACATCACTGGAAAAAGAAAGCTTTGAGGGGGCATGGGGGGAGTGGAGGGAGGGTGGGATGAGGAAATGGGATAAATTCAGTTGCAGTTGTTTTGCAAAAGGTCCTGCAGGTATCTCACTTCTGGAGCCTGAATAATGCATAAACTCTCTGGTCTCCGCAGGTTCTTTCTGACATCGGCTCCCAGCCTGTCTCCCCGAGCGCTGAGGCGGTTGGCACCAGCGCCGCTAGTCCGCTTAGCAAGGTGAGTGTGCCGAAAAAAACACCTTCTGTCAAACTGACAGGGTTTGTTCTCTCCCGATAGCGTGCCTGTATTCCTCGGGCAGGGTATCTGTTCTTTTTCATTTTCTGTTTTTAGCACATAGCGGGGTTTGGGAGAGAAGAGCCCCCCCACCCCAAATCTTAGGCTCTTCCCCTCTTTTTCCTGTCTTTCAACTGTAGCTGTCATTGAATGACAGGCAGCGTATCTTAATGCTTTGAAGAACAGGCAGCTTAATGTTTGAAAGTCAGAGGCCTTTACATTTCCCCTCTCTCATTTTCTCCCTCCCTCTCTCTCTCTCTCTCTCTCTCTCTCTCTCTCTCTCTCTCTCTCTCTCTCTCTTTCTCTATCTATCTCTCATTCTTATTCTCTCTGTCTCTCCCTTTCAGCTTCTCCCTCCCTCCTTGCACACGCTGCTTCTCATTCTTCTTTGCACTCCAAATGGGCTCTTTCTGCGAGTGTTTTTACCACTCGGACCTGCCAGCAAAAGCGAGTGTGAGAGCCGGTTCCTCTGTGTTATTCAGATTGGAGGCAAGGAGTGGCTCAGAGGCCCATGATGAGACATGTGAGCGATGAGGCGGGAGGTTATTTCTGTCTCTCATAGGCAGAGGAGGAGAAGGAGGCGAGATTGAAACTTGAGCGAGACAAAGAGAGGGAGAGAAAGAGAGAGAGGGAAAGAGGAATGAAAGATTTTTGCGTGTCTCTTTGCCCAAGCTGAGTTGTTTTCCAAGCCTGTTTGCCACTGTCTTGGGAGAGCGTCGCAGGTATGGGGTGTGCAAACAGACCGACAGAGATAAATGCCCAGCTCCCTAGCCGGGTGTGTCTAATAGGCAGTGGGCTCCAGGCGGGGGAGGAGGGGGGCGTTTTATCCCCCCAGCCAACCCATCCACAACCTTTTCACCTACCCAGTCCTCCCACGCTACCCTTCAGCTGGCAGACGTGAGCCATCAGACTGAGTGCCCCCCTACCCCGCTGGCCCCTTTACTCTAAGCCCCTACCCCCGCCCTCGCGTCTCCTAGACTACTGCTTCCCTCTGAGGAGATGTCAGCCTCTGAACTGTTTTGGTGTGTGTGTGTGTATGTGTGTTTTAGAAGGGTGGTGTAAGACAGGAGGGTGGCAGGACAACTGCTGAGCCTGCACGGCAAACGGACCGGAAAAGCAAAACAAATTGCAAGGACGTTGCGTTTGCAAAGCCCAGCGGGCGTCCGTGAAGAGAGACACAAGTGCTGCACATGCAGCGTCTCGCCGAGCAAGCATGTCTGCACACACATGCACACACACACACAAACACACATACACACACACACAGTCAGTAAATCATGTACGTGCTACACATGTAAGTGCTACACAATGCTGTACCACACAGGTGATTGATGAGGCAAACAGCAGTCTAGCATTGATGAGCAGACAAGTAGGTTATCATTAGCTCTTTGCTGTTAAAAAAAAAAAAGAAACTGAAGAATGTGTGTTGTAGGAACTCAAATAATACGGATTATAATGGATTTGTATAGAGATGGATACAGTATGAACAACCAGTGCAGTCAAGAAATAAAAGTGGTTGCGTTTTTGAAAATGCATTTGGCTGTCAGGGCTGGGAGATAATTCAGATGTTTGTGTATTTGTGTGTGCTATTGATTTGTTTTGTCTGGGCATTTTGTTGGGAGATTAAATCCCTTGGCTTGATTTTATTTGTCTGTCTGTCAGGAGTTGGAGAACACAAAGCAAGTTAATCACCTGCTGGAGGTCTACTTGCAGTGGAAGGTCCTGGAGCCTTTGTTCTGGCGTTGGATGGTACGTCTCTCTCTATCCCTCTCCTCACTCGTTTTCATTATTGTTGAGTCGTGCTCATTACTGAGAGTCTCTCAGATGGATAATTTGGCTACTTGGCATCCTTGCTAATAGGTTTCAATGATTTAGAGGCTGATTGCGTTGGCAGTCACTCACGGGTTTGATGGCCTTTTCAAAAATGCTGCTGTCTAATGCAGTCCTCTGTCAGCAAAAAGGGATTGTGTGTGTGTGTGTGTTGTGTGTGTGTGTGTGTGTGTGGGTATTTCCAGAATGCTCCATAACACGTGTAGAACTGCAGTTTTTAAAGATGTAATGTTTTAGATATGCATAATTGAGTTGGTAGAATTTAGTGGTAGAAGTTACCTTTGATGTGTGACACACGCACATACATATACACGCACACACATATACATACACACACACACACACACAGACTTACAGACAGGGATTCTCTTTCACTCTGAAATTCCCCCTGGCAAGAATCCAATTTGAGATGAAGTTGTAAGGGAGGGGCTATTGTGGGGTTTCTCTTTTACTTGGCAGCAAGAACAAGTCTCACACCTCTTGGAGCCCAGATTAAATAATTAGGGATTGATTGCAATGTTGGTAATGCCAGTTACTTTGAATTAAATGGCCACCTGGGGCTTTCTTTTGTTTACTTTTGTCTTCTTTTTTCTTTCCTTAAACAACACAATGCCAGACTCTTAAACAGAGATATTCAGTAAGCTTTCAGCAAAGAAAGAATTACTCGGGGAGCGAGTGAGCTCATCGTCCTCCAGAGGACGGCCATCATGTCTGGCATCGGCCAAGCGCCCATCCAAAACTAAGAGGCCATTAGTTTCCTAATTACATGAGAAAAAAAAGAAAAGCTGCAAATAAAGCCAAATAAAAGCTCATTCATCTCTTACAGCTCTAATGTACTCCACAAACGGTTCTATTTCTGTCCCAATGACTTTTTCTTTTTTTCCCCTCTGAATGACATGCAATAAGAGTCCAGGTAGTCTAGCTTTGCAAAGTCTCATAACCTCACAGTGGTCTAGTTACACAGTCTCACAACCTTGCAATGACATCTCTCGTGCTTTTGTCTGTAGAGCAAGGACAAACATGAAAGGAAGTATGTAATGGTTTTGAAGAACAACCATCAGGAATTGATCCTTAAAGATTACACAGGACAATCAGAGACATTTTTGCAATATTGCTCGTCAGTGCAGCAAAGCCACGTTTGCAAAAATCACTCCCACTAATAATGGCTAAATAAGGATAAATAATAATTTCATTTAATCAATATAATCAATAATCAATTAATCAATAATTACAAAAAATAACTGGAGAGCCTTCATCAAATCAGAACAGTCAGCAACACTGATCAAAAAGTTACCTCGTGTATCATCGCCTCAAGGTTATCTGTGCGAGTTGTCAGGGGGTATAAAAATGAATGCCTGGAATGAAAATCTTGTACACTGAGTTACTTGAGATGCCCCTACCAACTAGAGTGTGCCAAATGAATGAAGATGTCCATTTAAGTTCGATAAGCAGTCTGAGTGATAGGCGGGTGTAACAGACGGCATTGGCCCAGTCAGGCATGATGCGTGTTGGAGAATCGAGCAGAGAATCGAGTTGGCGGCTGTATGATGAGTGTTCTCCAGTCGAAAACTAGTGTAAGTGCTTGGCCCATGCAGTGCGGCCTTCCAGTGAAACTCGGGCAAGTCTAGACAGAGAGGGATCGATATCCCTTTCCCAGGAACTGCAATTACGCAGGTAGTCTGTCACAGATAGGCTGTGCGAGCTGCTCAGTGATTGCACACACTGTAGAAGATGTAAAGAGACCAGTTCAATCTGTGTATTACATTTGTATGTGTACACACACACACACACACATATGCCCATTTATGAGAAGAAAATATGTCCAGTTTCTTGTGAAACAGACGTAGGTTCCATGGCCAGTAGACTAACCTACCTAGATAAGTTACCACAGGCCAGGACACGATGGCCTCAATGGTCCACCACTCTGCCGGAAACCCTTTTTCATCATCTCTATGTCTAATAGGCCCCTAAAACTCCCCCAAGCTACTGCCTGAGGCAAGCCTAATCAGCCACTCTACCAACCTGCTCACTATCCATTTTTTTGCCAAATAGTGATCTCACTCCCACTGCTATTACACCGAATAATGACTTTGGTTAATATTAATCCTACACTCTATGTTCAAAGTAATGAGTCTTGCTGTGATCCCACTGCCAAATTATACATGACTAAATAGGTTCTGCTATATCATTACATTATGAGAGTTATAATGTATATAATAATAATAATAATAATAATAATAATATATAATTATTGGCATTAAACTTTGTCACAATGGACTTAATTAATAAGGTCTGGAACAGATGGGCAGAGGCAGACAATGACACTCTCTCCTGTGTCACCTTTTACAAAAGGTGACCATATTGGTTTTCAAAACAGAGGATGGAGTGGGTGGAGTCTCAGTCCTCTGTTTTCTACCACCAGTTGGTCAATGTACTTTTGCATTTTAGCATCATTCCAAAATAGACACTGCCTGCATGTGAGAAAGTAACCCCCTTCTCACCTTCTTCTAAAAGACTCGCTATGTGCGGCATGTAATTGGCGTTGCCTGCCATAGCAGGAAGGAGAGGCAGAGAGACTTTATGAACAGTCACACTGGGTTTTGGGCTGGGTTTGTAAGGGAGGTTGGCGTGGGACTTGCGCCATTAACGTGGTGGTGTTTGGGTCACGAATGCATTGTGATTTCATGCCAAACATTCACAACTCATTTTGGTCTGTTAATAACATTTCCCCACGTAACATCTTTGACAGGTAGTGCGGTACCCACTATTTCATGTCTTATCTTCTCCCTAGTTGCTGTATAAAACTCTGGTTAACAAACATATGAATACTCACACTTCCTGCTCCCCTGAACCGCCATGATGCGTGGTTGCGGAAGTGTGCACCGCAATAGGCTTGTATTTCTACCCGTCCCGGGACAGAGGGCGCAGGTTAACCCACCAGGGGTTTTCTGGGTGATATGGATTTTCTGTATATTCCCATTTGGGTAGTAGGAAATATGTGGATTTAGTTGAACATTGTATTTGGGTCAACTGATGGTGCTATCTTAATATCTTTTAGTATCTTAATCTTAAAATCTCTTCTTAATCTTAATAGCTAATTTTGTAACTGTAAAACGGTATTATTACTTATTGCCTGTCTTTCCCCAACCTCGTGGTATAGTCTGACTAGGCTGATTGGGTCAATTTGAGCTGATGGGTCTGGTTATTTAAAGGGTGTCTCATTCTACATTGGGTGAGTGGGGGTGGATGTACTTGCTTGCTGTGAGGCTATGTACTTGCTATGAACCTTGCCACCTCTTCGGTGTGTATTACAGTTACCTTGACGAATTAGTTGATGTTTGAATTTTGAGTTATTTTCTTTATTTATAAATAGTTTTATAAAAATCCCTCACTATTTTTGGAAAAATCAACTGGATACTTTGGCTTCAGTTCTTCTTCCACGATATCTAAGACCAGTGCCCCAGGTCGGTCCCTCACACTGCATAGGTATTAGTAAATATGTCAAGCTGCACTACTACCCATTGAAAGTTATACAGTTCAATAACATAACATTTGAGAATTCCTTAATGTCCTTAATAAACTTCATGAAATATTCCACTGTCCTGTATTAGCTCTCATGCTTCAGTCATACACCCTTATTGTGTGTGTGTGTGTGTGTGTGTGTGTGTGTGTGCGTGTGTGCGTGTGTGCATGTGTGCGTGCGTGCGTGCGTGCGTGCGCGCGCGCAGGAGAGTGTGATTGACAGCCAGTCAGCAGACACTTGTGAGGAGGACCCTGCACCAATGCCACGGGGTGCTCCAGGGCCCATCACCGTCCAAGGCTGCTGCTCCAGCGAGGACTGGGTTGGGAGAACATGGGAGCGTCTAGAAACACTCCGGCTACAGACGCAGACGTCCCTGCGGGCCAGACGAGATGGGTCATCAACCAGACGCGGCCTCAGTGAGCAGGTAATTGAGAGGGTTTCTGTCTTTGATGTTGGCAGTGTTGACTTCTGTGAGTATACTCGATGCTAATTAGGTAGGGACCTGCCAAACTCTCTTATTAGGGATAATTGGATGTTTTTTATGAAGTGTATGGTGTGTAATAGTGCCTTAGCTTTGTTTTTGTTTGAGTAAGTTGCATAATGCATGATCATAAACGTACACATTACTGTCATCACTTTCTCCTTTATTGATAGTTCAAAGAGAGTTTTTTCAAAGATAGATCAGACTGCCAACTTAATGAGGTTTCTTTTTACAAACTGTATTAGACTGCTGATTTTCAGAATTTAAGTGACAGTCTCCTGACCACTTCACACTAAAGAAATCACATCAAGACCAGCTGCAACATTCTATAAGCCAGCAACTTGCTGTAACACTTTCTAAACAATTTGCAAGGGGAGCAACATTGCCATAACACAATTGCACCACCAGCTACACCAGTTAGCTACAAAGTTCACAAGGTAAGCTAAAAAGAAGACTATTAGCAAAAGACATTCCATTTCTGTGACTTCATAAGCAAACCTGTCACAGTATCCATTATGATTGATGTGGTGCAGACACTGCTTTTTCCCTGGAGCATTGTATTCTAAGTATTCCTCTGCACCTCCTTGACCAGAACACTGATGCAGTGGTTCTGCTGCACTGATTGAATGACATGTCGTAAATGCTGTGTGATAAATATCTTTTAAAACCCTGTAACTGTGAGTAGACTGTGGCTTGCAAAGGCTAGCGTCAGCATGTAACATTTAATTCACACCGCTGCAAGTTGGAACGGTTTCGCCTCAGCGCAACTCTTTGGTGTGAATTGGCTTTGACAGATTTTTTTGATCCTAAGTTATCTTATCCATTTCCTTGAATAAGCCATAAGATACCAAAAGCAAACCGAAGTTGTCATTGACTAGGCCAATTAAGACATTATTTCAGGTGTCATGATTTTGGCAATTACATTTATTATTCATACTAGCTGTTGTAATAAATAGCATTGTTACTCAAGCGAAGCCATCAGTTTTACTTTGTTTATCAAACGCGGTGGCCTTTTGTGGCCTTCCGCTCTTTTAGATGTCTGTCCGTATCAGTGATGAGAGTGTGTAGGTGTTGAAGGTCAGGAAAGGTTTCCATTTAAGGTAGCTTGTACCCAGCGACTGGCCAGAGGGAAAAATGGGAAATGTAGTTAAGGACCATCAGTGGCACAATCTGCTTCACCTTTGGTTTCACAGAGATGAACAACATCGCACATAAGCAGACATGCCTGCCAGGCACGTCTCACTCCAAATGCTAAGCACTTGCAGTAGTGCTGCTGCTGCTGCTTCAGAAACTTCATGACCTCTCAGGAGCATGCGTGGCAAGGAGTTAGCAGAACTTTAAAGTGAACTCCGTTCCCTTATTCAAGTAGGAGACCTTAGCAAAACCTGTGACGTCAACAGCCGGTGTTCAGATGGCTCTTTTAAAGGCTTTTGGAATTGAGCGAGCCCTTGTCACAGTAGGAGACTGGAAAGGACAAACGCTAACAGAATAGGCACAAATTTAGCAGGCCATCCAGTGAAAAAAGATCAATAGTTGGCTAAGGTGTTATTACAGAAGTGTTTTCTCTTGGGGCACTTCTACCACCGATCCTCATAGTCTTCAGATCGTTATTTCTTTTCAGAGAGACCTAGGTTTACAAATTGGTGTGTGAAGACGCGCGCACACACACACACAGACAGACAATAAACCCAAACAGTCCTAAAAAAGTGAATGTTACTGTATTTAGTCTGAGTTTTTATGAGACCCACAAACAATGCTTTCCTTTTTTTGTTTTCTTTTCTTGAGAAGCCTCTCGGAACAAAAAGTCTTTTTGCTCCAGTGTGTATTTTCTCCCACTACAGACACACAAACACAAACAGACCCACCCTACTCTTTTATCTCCGCCAGGACAAGCTCAGCAAGGCCAGCCCTGCAGCAGACCCAGACCCCAGACTCCTTGAAGAGGACCGGCAAGTCACCACAAGGCTGCGAGGCTTCTCGGCCACTTTCAGCCCCACCTCTATAGACAGCGGCTTCATCCCTTGCCTTCACGTCCAGGGCCGACCAACCCTACACCATCCGAAACACGACCCCAGCAAACGCATACCTCACGGGGAAGCCCCTCAGGGACAGCTGCAGGCCTCCGAGGTAATCCAGGAGCTGAGGGCCAGGGAGGCCTTCCTCCTGGGAGAGCTGGAGGCGTCACGTCGGGCACACCGAGAGGCCCTGCAGGAGCAAATCAGCAGACTGGAGGGGGTGATTTTTATACCCCCTCCAAAACGATGCCACACCCCTCCGTAACCACATTATGTAATATTGCCCACTGTGAGTGTGTTAACGCAGCCCTTATTATGCAGTCTGAGCTGTCTATGAGTGCATGTTTTCAGTCAAACTGCTTTGATTCAAGTATGTTTATAGTAAATGTACTGGCGTGCTCGCACAGCCTACAAATGAGGGGAACGTTTTTGCAATACATTTTATATTTCATTCACACTCGGGCAATCGTGAGAAAAAAAAACCTACCAAATTTGCTGAACTAGGTCAGCGTTTTGGAATACTTTTTTTTACACTCCTTTCTTTCTCAAACAAACAGAAGACGAAAAGTTAACTTGAAGTAGGCTGTCTGGTCTCGACTAATGTCAACCCCCTCTATCCCAGTGAGATTTGTCTTTTTTTTTTTTTTCTCTGTGTTACATTTGTGTTACATCTTTTTTTCTTCCCTCCTAAAACTTGTGCTAAACACGAGTTGGTCTTACTTGCCAAAACCGACTACATTTCACACTTCGAGCCATTGAGTCAAAACCCCAAGAACTTTCGCTCGACTACATCTTGGCAAGACTTGTGAGACCCAGCTGGATTAATCCAGATTAAAGGAAGTCATTTTCTGCTGTAAGTTTTTTTTTTTTTTCCCCTCTCTTTTCCCCCTTCCCGCTCGCACTCTGGGATTTGGAGAGCTGACGTTTTAATATAGGCAGGATTAGACAGAAGGATGTGTTTAATATCGGAGTTCTGTGGAGTGTGCATGGTGGCTTTAACGGGATTTTCCACTCATTACCTCTGGGGGAATACTTCATTTTGTTTACTGCTTCTGAAGCTGGAGCACTTTCTTGAAAAAAAAACGCCTACAATGCCCTTGTCTGGCACGATGGGTGTTTTGTGTGTGTGTGTGTGAGAGTACACTTACGTAGGGACATTTGTGACTCAGGATATAGGGACATTGTTGACTCCCAGCTAAAGTAATGGTATGTCATTTGTGACCTAATAATAACTAATACTGTAATGTGTATTTACTATAGAAGCTATCCGCTATGCTAATCATCAATGAGTTTGAAGCAATAAAAATCTCAGCATGCTTTAGAGAACCACACACATGCTTTTTCTTATCTCCTCCTTGTAGCTGGCTGGGTGTTCTTATTTCACACAGTCCATGCAGTCGACCTTTAAAGCCGGCCGTGTGGACGGGCTCACTCCCCACCAAAGGTCAGGCAATGTTTGCGTGAGAGATGCGCAGAGGTGGGCGTTTCATTTCCATCCAGTCGGGCTGTGGCAGGGCTCAGCACTGATGCCAAACACACGCGCATAAGGTCCTCATGCATATTTCTATGGTTTATTGATGTGGCAGCAGAGGGAGGGACGAAGAGGACGGAGAGAGGAAGTGGGGAAATGCTATCTGATATACCCCCACGATGCTGATGGGAAAGCAGTGGAGTGTGAGAGTTTTCTGCCGTGTGTGTGTGACAGAGAGAGAGGAAATGAGTGGGTGGCTGTAGATGTGAAGCGAGAAGGAAAAAATGTCTGGGTTTGAGGTGGAGCGATGCCACTTCTAGAATGATCCAAATGATCTAGAGCAGCCCTGTCAGTCAGCACTGTCAAGGTTGTTCTCAGGCTGTCCCCAACTTAAACTGCTATGCATCGGTGGAGCACAGAGACGTGAGTGGCGGGCATACAGTCAGCCTGAGCTGTGTGTTTCTAATGAAGATAGACCCCGTCAGCCCACAACCATCTAATTGGCCTGTCTGTCAGGGCCTGACTATTCTAAATGACTAGGTATGAGTGTAACAATTTGTTAACCAGGGGAGCTCATATATTACCTAATATAATTCTCATGCAAGAACATGTTACATACTGCACAGTCAGAGATCTCCTGAATTTATGTTACCATGCATATTAATTAATGATGAATTGATGATATATTTGATAACGAGTAATTCATTGGAGCGGCAGTATCTGAATAGCCATAGTGTTCACCCAGAGGTGTTCACTGCATTGGGAACAAAAGGTGCTATCAGAACCCCCTAAGGTCTTTCAGCACCTCCCAAATTCCTGCAAGTCATGGATGAGAGCATGGATAGAAGCATGCATTGTTTACGAGCCAAACTTGTTTATCAAGTTGTGTTATTGTGATAACCTGTAGGAAAATTTGAAATGACTGATGCTTCATGGTCCATTGCAGAGGCAAACTCATTATTCAGCCGCTTTCATTCTCACCGTAGCAGTACAAACACACATGCACACCTTCATTAGCCTGAAGCACATTTCCCTGAAAGGTGTGCAAGTTCTCTGTCTCTCCCTTTTTGTTCTGTGCATACACAGAACAAACAACACACACACACACACACACCACCACCACCATCAATCCCTACTGGGCTTGAATAGACTGTGTAGCAATGAACGAAGTGAATTTGCAGTGGGAATAGGGTATATTGTAGACTAGCCGAACTGAAGAATGCTAATGTGCAGACAGCTTCCCCAGAGAATGGATCTTTTCCTCACATGATCAGAACAATGGGAACTGGGAAAGCGTGAGCTGCTAGATATTTTTGATGCAGGACCCCATGCTGATCCTTTGGTGCTGCATGTACATGTGTGCCAGAGTTTCCACTGGGAAGTGTAAAAAATTTATTTTATAAATGTGACACTAACTAGTGAGTGTTTCATTCAGCAATTCATGTTAAAAATGCAAATGCAATGAAACCTACCAGTCAGCGCTTAGGGGAGAGCAGGGTTGGTTGTCATACTTTTTACTTGTTTCATTTCCACCAAAATAGTTTCCTGCAGAAATTCCTTTTCAGCCCACAACGGATGCCTAATATGTAAGGTACAAATGAAGGATTTTTTTCTATTAGAACTCATTCTGTTAGAAAAATATGGGCCGTGAAATGCACCTCACATAAACGTGACAATCATCCACATCGTGGGGTAGGTTGTAACACCTATTCGGTTGATTGTCCCTATGTATTCCAATGAGATAGAAATGGAAAATTTCTTGAAAATTATGGAAAAAGTATGCTTTCATTGAAATGTAAAACCAAGAACATTTCATGCACTGAGAACACAAATGAACAGTTTCATTAATAATTTACCATTTAAGCTGTTTTTAAGACATTTTGTATTGAAACATATTTAGAAACATGGTCATCAGACATAATGTGATAACCACCTCCCCAAAAAATGTGATGACCAACCCCAACTTACATGGCTAGCTCTTTTCATGTCTAGCAGCCACATGGAATGGCATGGCTAAGAAAAACTGTTGCTCTGTCTATACTTTTACATAATAATTATTTTATTATCCCACAGTGTAATAAGAGAGAAAACAAATGCTGCACCTCTGAACATTTACTTTTATACATGAAAACCAAAGTTGTCTCCCCAATGTCTGAACATTTCAATGTCCGTGGTATTGACCAGCACTCTTTAGTTGCTGAGATATGGCATTTGTGACAACCTACCCGTGTGACAACCAACCCCGTCTTTCCCTACTTTGACAGAAGTAGGCAAGAGTGGCAATATCCTCAAATTAGTTTGACTGAAACATGATGATTTTATTTATATAGTTACTTTCCTGTGCTCAGCCTTGGACTCTAGCAAGAGAAAGGTACGTGGTTGGGGATCATGTACCCCTTGGCCCACTGTGTGAAATAGTCCCTTCCTGGCTACCAAGAGATAATACAGTTCCTCTGCTCAGTGACTGGAAACTTGCCCAGCACATCCAGGCCACAGCCACCTGATCAAAAGGTGCCTCCACAGCATGTAAGGCAGGGCAATTTTTAATTTTCTTTTTTTTGCGCACCAGAGCACCACACATAAGCAAGAACCGCCCCTGTGCATACCACATGCTGAAGTGGAGTGTGAGAGTGCCTTAGGCATGTAGGTAGGCAGGAAGGCACTCGTCCACTAATGCCAATATGGCAGCCTGTTTGTAGAGGGAAGTTGGGCCACTTTAGTCCAGGTCAGAGATGGCTGTCCACGGTGGTCACTGACACACATCCACTCCGGCCTAAACACCGGCAAGGACAAAATGACTGAATCCCAGTGTGCCTCCTAAACCTTAAACCCTGAAGCCTCAAAGATTTACCTGGTGTGAATCAACTTGATTGACTGATTTATACCAGTTAAGTCTTTGAGGGGTCAGGACTTAAAATTGTAATCCTGAGTCCAGCACTAGGGGCTCAGTCTCTGTGAGCTCACACTGGTGGATGATGAAGGAGTGAGAATGACCAGCAGTGCATTAGCTTGGACAGATGAGACCAATCAGAGCCTCTCATACCGGAGTGGCTACACTTTCCTCTAGCCGCAATGACAAAAGCTGGTACTCCCCAGCTCTGGCCACCAGAACAGGGCATCCTGGCATCTCTGTTGCGGCGAAAGCAGACAGTTTTAACCTTCAAGTTTTGAAGGTTAAAAAATACCAGAGATCTGTAAAAATCCAGGACGATAACAGGAAAACATAACTGCCCCATTAAAGTACATAACTACTGAACTTGGCCTACTACTGCCAATTGCTGTCATGTTATATATAACTGACCAAGACAGCCTCTGATGCTTCTAACAGATCCCATCCTTCTCTTAAAATAACTGCAAAACAATTTAGATTGTTTTAAGGTAATTGTCATTATAGGCTTGACAATAAAATTGTAGCAGATGTGGTGAAGGTGGAGCTCAGACTGAGGTTACACAGAAAATGAAAAGTGATTGATAAAATCCATCTTTACCCTGGGCTATCTAATGGACTAAAATGGTTGTATTTTGTAACTCGTGTAACTTAATTAATTATACATTCAATAAGATTTAGGTTTGGTTTGAATATCAGGATGGATGTTATACAAAAATCTTGATGAATGAAATCTTTCGATTTTTTTTTCTTTAGTCTGTAATAGGTCAGTCAATCAGAGATCTGCCTTTGAACACAGGAAGACATTGTTATGGCGCAGAAGTAAGCCAAGCCATCCAAGCAAACAGTGTGTGTGTGTGTGTGTGTGTCTGTGTGAGTATGTGTCATGGGGAGGCCATTGTGAAACATCTCTTTAATTGGGAGTATGCCACCACCATGCTAGCGACAGGTAAAAAGACGGATGAAGCGGAATGCCACTTGGCCCCCTGGGAGATTCAGCCCTTGTTTGGCACGTAAGGAGAAGTATCAGCCTAATTAATGTGGGTGGCTCTGGTCTATCTCTCTCTCTCTCTCTCTTTCTCTCTCTCTCTGTCTCATTCTTTCAGTCTCTCTTTCTCTCCCATTCTCAATGGTTGTCTCTCACTTTTCCTTTCTCTCTCTCTCTCAGTCTCTTTCCCAACCTCTCTCTCCCTCTCTGTGTCTTTCTGCGTCTTCCTCTGTGTTTGTGAAAGAGAGAGCTGCACAAAGTCAAGGGTGTGCTTGTGTGCTGACTCTTCAGTCTCCCTGTGCCCTAAGGTGAGGAGGAGGACAAAGGAGGGAAGATGTCTCCACTCAAGGGAGGCAAAGTAATTTCTCTCCACAAAATAAATAAATAAAAACTGAGATCGCATGGGGAATAGAGACCTCACTGCGAGGTGTCAGAAATTTCCCCACTCCTCGGGAAAAGGAAAGAAAGAAGAGCGGGGAATCCATTAGAATAATTTGGCTACAGTGTGTGTTGAAAAATACATGAAGGTGGGAAAGTGAGGGCATGAGATGGAATTGGAGGAAGAGATCACTGCCAGAGCGGGCCATCCGCAGTGTTGAGTCACACTTGGCATAATCACCAACATCTGAATAATAAAATGACTAATCATCACATTACGCTCTCTGAAACAAACTGTAGAAGCTTTGTGTGTTCAGTATGGAGAGTAATATGTTTTGTTTTGTTTTTCTTTGAAAATTAATATTTGTGGTTTATAAGAGCAAATAAATAAATCCTTGAAGTGAGGTATAAAAAAATAATAATAAACTACTTATGGGCTGCTCATTTTTCAGTAGTGTACTACACAGACTTGGGAGCTTGGAAAATGTAGTTTAAACATTTGGGACAGAATAGTATACACCTCTAATTGGAGCAAAACATCAGTTAAAGAGGGAACAGAGAAATTGAACCCTTGTGGGTTTAATCATTTCACCGGCTAAATGCCTCTGTGCGTATTCTGTAATTGTCAATTTCCAATCATAATTAAAAGTGCTAAATCCCTTTGGGAATTAAAAAAATTAGATAGTGGCTTGCTAGCAGACGGGTGTTTGACTTCTGTGTTTGGTGCTTGGTGGGATTAAAGCAAGTTGAATGTATTAGAGTCTGAGCATGAGCAGGAGGACCTGAGTATGCCCTCGGTCATAGACATGCGAGATTGGAGAGCTCAGCGAAGTTCAAACGGCAACCCAGTTACCCGCTGTTCATGACATTCACCAGACTGCAGGGTTTATGCCGACGGAGGCACTCGACAGTCATGGCCTCCCGTGTCTCTCTCTCTTTCTTTCTCTTTCTCTTTTTTTCTCTCTCCCTGCCTTCTCCCTGCTCACCCCCCATTCTTTGTGTATTTTTTCTTTCTGAGGAGTTTCATTCTCTAGCCCATTCATCTTTTTTTATCATTTACTGCTTTAGTTTCTCCTTTCTTGCTTTCTGTATTCTTGAAATCCTCATCCTCTCTGTGTTGCTTTTGCTAAGTCTGCTACAGTGTCAACAGCTAATGCTGTTTGCGCGTGCGTGAGCGTGTGTGTGTGTGTGTGTGTGTGTGTGTGTGCGCCTCTATAATTTTGCTCAGTGTGGCCACACTCCTCTCATGCCACTCTTGCTCCTCTCCCCTGTGCATTCCTCTCTTCTATCCTCTCTTTCATCCTTCTCTCCTCAGCCTCTTTTCAAAGGGAGGCTACTGCAACCTCAGATGAAAGCATGAACGAGGGAGGAAAAGAGAGAGAGAGAGAAGGCATTTAAATGGCATGGGCATTGGCAGCGTGTATAATCTGTCAGGTAGTAGAGGAAGAGATTGCAGTGCCGGGGCAGCGAGAGAAAATGGCTCTGGACAGTACTACTGCAAATTGGACTCGCGTCTCATTTTGGAGTAATTATCCAGTCTGTTCGCCAGAGACTCCACTCCAGCAGGCCTCAGAGGACTGAGAGAGAGAGAACAAGAGAGGAGGGTAGAAGATGAGTGAGTGAGAGAAACAGTGAGTGAGAGAAAAGGAAAAGACAACTGTCCGTTTCAAGGAAAAGTTTAAACACAAAACCTAAACTGAAGGTTATTCTAGGAGGCAGTAGCGGAAGAAAAAGAGGAGGAGAAGGAGGGGTTGGGGAGAAAAAAAGATTAGCAGATGTTGGATGCAACGAAACAAAAGATGTTAACTGAAGGTCAGCTTGAACAATAAGAGTTGTGCAGCACAGAAATTAAATCGATGATGAAACGGCAGCCGACACCTCTAACCGGCCTGGATGAGAAAGGATGAGGTGAATAGGGAGACAGGGAAGCCAAGTGTGTACGCTGAAGGATAAGTATATCCATCTCTCTCTCTCCCTCTGTCTCATTCTTTCAGTCTGTCTTTCTCTCCCATTCTCAATAGCTGTCTCTCACTCTCACTTTTCCTTTCTCTCTCTCTCTCTCTCCTCATGTGAAGACCCCCTTGCCCTGTGTGTGGAGGGTGCAGGCCTGTGTTGATGCCCAGAGGAGGGGACTCCCTCCACTCAGCTTTAAATCAATAGCTATCAGGGGCGGCAGGGGATTTATGACCTGTTATTGATCCTTGGTGTAGCAGCTCATGCCGCCATCACACAGCACAGGCCAGAGCAGTCAAACAGCCAGGACACAGGGGGCTAACTGGCAGACTAAAGCAATAGAGTACCTGAATATAGATCATGACCAACAAGTAAAAGATGAAGAAAGGCCAAAGCATGTCACTTGTATGACCTAAAAAATCTATAGTCCTCTGGTATGTCATGCACGTATTATCTACATTTACTTGCGGTATATCATCAGTAAATTAGGAAATACCATATCTGTCCAAGAAATTGTCACCAAACACATTAACTAAAAATTTAATTATGTCTCATTAAATCAATTAAAAGGCTAATCGAACAGGAGTAGTTGAAAATGGCCTAAAAGTTACTGTTAAGTAAGACTGGTAAACATTTGTATATCCTTCTTGGATATCTTTTAGAGACACCTGTTGTCCAAGTGAGGGCGTGTAAAAGTTGACTTCAACAACTGTCCTGGCCTCAGTCAACTTTTTAAAGACCAGAGTGTTCGTTGTGGCATAAACGAGGTGTACAGGGTCTCCGGCGCCCCTCAGTATGTTTCTCGCCAGTCACGGAGAGGCTGTCAGTGCGGCAACTACTCTCAAGATTTATGGGACCGGCTCGCAGAGTGCATGTGTACGAGTTGGAAAATCCATTCTCATTTCTTTTGGAAAGTATTGTTGGAAAGGGAAAAAAAAAACACTTTTGCTCAAGGGAGAACAACGGTCATTGGACTTACAAGGCAAATTGTGTATGTGTGGTTTTCAGTATGTGTGTGTGTGTGTGTGTGTGTGTGTGTGTGTGTGTGTGTGAACAAGGATCATTGGACTCACAAAGCAAATTGTGTGTATGGTTTTATGTTGTGTGCATGTGCATGTGTGCATGTGCATGAGTGGTTGTGTGGTATGTGTGTGTGTGTGTGTGTGTAATTGTTTGCTTGTCTGTCTGCGTGCGTAAGATGTATTGCTACAGCAGTGACCTTTTCCAAGCTGTGCTGAAAGAAAGATAGTGGAGAGATGGAAACAGACCACATCCTTGCACATGGAACACCACGCGATAGTCGAGGTGAAGAACGCCTGAACTCCCCTCTTCCTCCACTCCAGTGACCTAGAACGAGGGACCAGGGGGTCACCTCTAGTGTGCCCCTACTCCTCTCTCTCTCTCTCTCTTTCTGTCTGTCCTCTCTCTTGGTTGCATCTCTCCTGTGGCATGCTGGGTAAATGTCATGTGACAGCGGTGGCTGGGGAGTGGGAGTAGGCTGGAGATAAATGCCTGGGACAAATGGAGCATGCCTGCTGGTCATAGCGGACCTGAGCAGGCAGGTGAAATGGAACGTG
The DNA here is from genome assembly GCA_027481765.1 of Tenualosa thibaudeaui. Taxonomy (NCBI): domain Eukaryota; kingdom Metazoa; phylum Chordata; class Actinopteri; order Clupeiformes; family Clupeidae; genus Tenualosa; species Tenualosa thibaudeaui. The sequence continues at coordinate 8,855,278 of JAIFZK010000013.1, read as the reverse complement.
AGGAAAATGGTAAAGTGTGTGTGTGTGTGAGTGTGTTGGGGAGATCTTCTGGATGTGTGTCTGTATGTGTGTATTTATGTATGTGTGTGTGTGTGGGGGGGGGGGGGTGGTATAGGACACACACACACATACACTAATTTCCTTATTCCTTATCCTTACTGACAGCTGATGAACTGTTCTAAAGCCCTAAAGGGTCTCTGGTGTCCATATTTAACACCCTTGTCTATTTCGCTTCCTCTCTTCTCCCTCATTCTGATTTGGACTCACCTCCCACTTTCGCCAGACAGTTGGCCAGAATCTCTCTCTCTCTCTCTCTCTCTCTCTCTCTCTCACTCTCTTTCTCTCTCCCTCCCTACTCTTGCCCTTCCACATATTTATCAGCTATAGTCATTTGTTTTTCTTGCACATCATCCCTCCCCGACCCCCTCCAATCTACCCCCTCTCACTACTAATAGTCTCATTTCTGATTTATCTCTCAGTAAATGGGAATCAGTAGCAACCCATCCTCCACACACACACACACACACACACACACACACACACACACTGGTCCTCTCGTCCAGTGGCTGGACATTCTCTATGGGTCTTCTAAACAAGTGGAGGAGCTGTCATAAATATCAGAGGGGTCGATAAAGCTCTGAGGTTCATTTGAGAGGAAGGAGGGGTGATGGGGGCTCCCAGCCTACAAATGTCCACAAGACATCTCAGGGTATTGTTAGCTTTCTAAGGCACACAAACTCCTCTCTCTCTCTCTCTTTCTCTCTCTGTCTCTCTCTCTCTCCCTGTCTCTTTCTCTTATTCATACATTAACATATATATACATTAAACACACATATTAATGTGTTTCAGACTGGTAAACTTGTAAATAATTGTCCGTGTGCAGTGTCTGTCTCTCTCTCTCTGAAATTCAAATTCAAAATCAAATTCAAGAACCTTTATTAGCTTCATTATAGTAATGTTACTGTACATATACAGTATTGCTAAAGCATTTCTCTCTCTCTGTCTCTCTTTGTGAAAGAACCAGAGCTCATCCACAATTAGGGCCATTTGTTCCCGTATCCCTTCCCCTATCAGCAGCACAGATGCACACATCCAGTTTGACATACTTCCATAAGGAAGCCTGGTTACACACACTCACACACACACACACACACACACACACACACACAGAGAGAGAGAGAGAGAGAGAGAGAGAGAGAAAGCCTACTTACTGATGTTCTCTAATTAAAGCTGACAGATCATACCTGAAAGTGAGCAGCAGCCGACAGCTGACAGCCAATCAGGACTGACTAAATAGAGAGAAAGCCTTGACAGCCAGTCACGCGGCAGCGCTGAGAGACAGAATACATCACTCCCGCCTCACAGCAGTCGGGAAGGAGTTGGGTGTGGAGATGGGGGAGGGTTTGAGTGGGAGAGAGAGAGACAGACGAACGGCTGTGTAAAAAAACATGGGGGGGGGAAAGAGTTAATTGTTAATGGAAATTGGCGTTTTTGGAGAGAGAGTAAACAATTATAATTTAATAGGCTTACACAGGTGCGCTGAGACATAGACACACCCACACACAAACATACAATCCAACACACACACACACATACATACATACAAAGACATACTCACTATAAAACTGATTTACACACATGTGGACAAATGCAACATATGCTACACAAACATGCTCACACAACTCACACATACACACTAATATAAATACAAATATTACACATGCAATCAGAGAGAGAGAGAGAGAGAGAGATGTATCCGCTGTCTCCTTTATTATGGCAGCCTTTATGCATATTCATCAGAGCCCACATCTGCACCGGGACTCATTTATCGCTCCAGTAATATTCAGCACTTTTCTTCCACACCTCCTCTCTTTTTTTTCTTCTTCTTGCTGTTCTGCCTGTTTCCTCCCCTTTAATGTGCCGTCTTCCAAATGATTGTCATGATGAGAAACACAATTACACAAGAGCTATTGCAATAACAATATTGGGGGAAAGGTGTGTGTGTGTGTTTGTGCCTGGGTTTGTGTGTGTGTGTGTGTGTGTGATGGGGGGGTGGGTGTTCAGGAGGGATAAAGCCAGAAGTGACTGCTGCAATGCTATGACACTTGTCAAATACAGACAAGAGGTTTTTGTGTTTTCGTTTTGGCTTTTCAGCCATGTAGCGGTGCTAGTTGTCATGGATTATGCATTTCTGTGGTGCTCAGAGAGTGGGTGAAATTGCTTGAACTCAAATGGCATAACCCATAACGAAACCAGCAGTCTGCAGAAGGGACTTTTGAGGTGGAAATCAGGGATGATGCCACAGAATTTAATGAGCCCTTTAACGAGTACAATAATGAGCACAGCTGGGTCATTTGGATAGCCATCACATGAAACAACAAAGTATGTTTGTTGGGGGAATTAAGTGAATATTCTAAGTAACTCTAAAGGGTTTTCATCCAAAGCTAAGAAAGCTAACCAGGAAAAAGCCATCAGATTTGTCCCACAGATAAGAACCCCATGGCCTACAATAAGCACTAATTATGCCAAACTGCCTCGTTGGCTTATGTGTTTGGAGACTTTGACAACTTTGTCACATGTCAGGTCCCTCGAGACCCAATATCAGAGGATCATTAACGCGTCTGAGTCATATTTATCGTAGAGGACGTGCACTGTGACTCTCATCTCATATTTGTCATTGCAGTGACAGCTGAGACAAGCTGGTCTTATGCTAAACATGGTAATTGCATTTCAGCAGAGCCCAGTCGGGTTCAATCAGGAAAACCCCTCAGACACATGCATCTTTGCCTGCCAGTCAGTACTTCTATATACCGTAATATGTTGTTTTACACTATATAGTCGTAATAGAAGTACTGACAGAGGTGGACTCATGCAGTAAACAGGTTTCCATTCAAGCTCATTCACACATTCTATGCACTTTCATGAAAATGTGGCTAAAGAAACACCTGCATGTGTTTCCTCCCATGGTGTAAATTGAAAACAGACATCCTAACCAAGGGAAGTGGGATTAATATGCAAGGTTGTCAGTGCAACATAAAAATGGGACAGATGTCAATATATGCTTCCACATGTGTTCCTACCAACATGAATCTAATAGTGAATGTTTGAATGTTAGTTTGAATGGATGTGAATTAGTCTGAATCCTAGGGGAGGATTTCATCAAATAGCAAAAATGTGCCTTAAAGACTGGAATGGAAACCTGCTTATCTCAGAAGTTAGTGAGAAACATCAACATGATCTCATTCTGTTTTTACTGTCACCCATTGTTTATCAACAGAAACTATCTTTGTCACGATCAATAATTGAATGGCTTTATACACATGACTTTATACACATTGCTGGTCACCCTGAGGCTTTTGGTCTCTCTCTCTCTCTCTGTCTCTCTCTCCCTCTCACTCTCTCTCTCTCTCTCTCTCTGCGCATGTGTTTGTGTGTGTGTGTGTGTGTGTGTGTGTATTATGTTGCTGGTTGGGAAACCAGAGTGTTGGCTCACTGCCATAGCCCCAGTCCCTTGGGGTATGTGAATCATGAACAAGCCCACACACACACACACACACAAACACACACATACCATCACATTCAGTCTGTTTCATTTACCGAATTACACTTCCAAGCACAAATAGTCACACAGTGGCCAAACCTACACACACACACACATACACACAAACAAACAAAACACGGCCTTCTTTGATACTTTTTCATTACTTAAAGGCTTTGCTTTTTGCAGAAAGCACTCACACAGAATGTAATAAGTTATAAAGCAAAGTCCGTGCCAGAGTATTACGTGCAGGTGAACCAGAAATAAACATCATGATTTCAGGGGTTGAAATGTTTACTAACTTAATATACCAAACAACAGTGCACAAAGTTCTACCAGTCTACACATCCGTGCTGATTGCCATACCAAACAATGTCATTAAAGGCCAAGTCTCTGACCAGGGCTGTTGTAGTGGGGAGAAATGGAACTGCCCTACTAAGGCTCCAGTGAGGGGAGGGCCATTGAAAAGCGGAATAAAGTGGAATTTAGTTGATTTTTTGTTTAGGGTGAGAGAGAAAGGGGCCCCGCAAACACTGTGTAAGGCCCAGAGTTTTGTGCTACATCACTGCCTATACACATGACTTTATACACATTGCTGGTCACCCTGAGGCTTTTGGTCTCTCTCTCTCTCTCTGTCTCTCTCTCCCTCTCACTCTCTCTCTCTCTCTCTCTCTGCGCATGTGTTTGTGTGTGTGTGTGTGTGTGTGTGTGTATTATGTTGCTGGTTGGGAAACCAGAGTGTTGGCTCACTGCCATAGCCCCAGTCCCTTGGGGTATGTGAATCATGAACAAGCCCACACACACACACACACACAAACACACACATACCATCACATTCAGTCTGTTTCATTTACCGAATTACACTTCCAAGCACAAATAGTCACACAGTGGCCAAACCTACACACACACACACACACACACACACACACACAAATAAATAATGTGTATAACTGAGGAATATACGTTAGGGATAACGGCCGCCGAGGTGTCCCGATATAGGAGAATAGTGGACGAGGCGTGGACAAAGAACAGCACGACGCCAAAGGCAGGGTGCTGTTGTCTATGCCAAGGCCATTATTGCCCTATATCAGGATACCTTAAAAACGAATCACATATTTCTTTTATGTTTTAAACTCTTGCTTTTTGTCTATACATATGAGTTGCAACCGGGTGATGAGTGGGATAATGGTCTTTAAAAGAACTATTTTCTTTGGTTACTGGCCATGGTGAGCTTGATGACAGCTGATTCTATCGTTGCTTGCAAGTTCAACTGTCATTTACTATGATTGTTATAGTTATGTGTCATTATGTGTCATTCAAAAGAGCACTGATATGGAATGGTGATTAAACTTCTTTACCAGATCTGTATCATAGGTGTCCCGTTACAACAGACACCCTGTCAGCCAATTAGAAAACAGTATATAATTTCTCTGGTTGATAATATGCCTTGAATGCTGTGATATTTGCATCTATAATGTATCATTCAGTAAACCATATAGGTGCAGTCCTGCTCTATAGAAGACGGTATGGCAAAGGTGGCAGGCATCACCTCAAGAATGTCACTGTCATGTCTTTGCCTACCTTTCATTTAACACCACATGTCCAGTGCCAGCCATCATAGAGGCAGAATTGTTCACTTTGACACTGTGTGACTTTGAAGCTGGTGTGCCACCCACGTCAAAAGACACGCCTTTGAATGCTTCTGAATAGATGCAATTTGTGGATTGAAATGACCACTGGGACATGGAAGAGACAGTGCTTTAATTGCTTATATATCTTATTTCATGACTTGTCAGTGTCAATATAAGTGCAATCCATCTGTCTAAAAGTGTTCCAAGATTCTTCAACACACATGCGTAAGCATGCATGCGGGCGCACACACACACACGTACACACACACTCAAATGAAATCATATTCTCTTTTTCATTCCCCTGAAACCTCTTCACCTCTTCTTATCTCTTTCTTTCTCATGAAAAGGTTCCTCTCTCTCATCTTCCTCTCCTGAGTGAGGTCCTTCTGCCCCCTGTGGTGACGTTGCCATGCTTGCCGTGCCCAGAGATGACGCATGGGAGATGACCGTCATGTTAAGTGCGTACTTAGCATGCAGAGTCATGCTGCCAGCCTCTCAGGGCGAGATGGAGGCGCTCCTCTGCAAGCAGCGAGGTGTGGAGACACGAGAGAACGAGACACGGGACGCAGGGCACCTCTAGAGACGTGGCATCGCAAACGATATCCGTGTCCCACGGAGACCGCGGCGGGTTTGGTCTATTTCCAGGCGAAAAAGCGTGCCATGTGTGTATATGTGTGTGTGTGTGTGTGTGTGTGTGTGTGGATTGGGGGGTGGGGGGGTCAACATCTAAGTGCAGGAGGGAATTAGAAACAAATGATTCTCTTCATACCACTGTGTGCCCTTTAATGTCATCAGGATGGAGAATCTGCTGAGCGCAATGTCAACGTAATTTCACCTGTACCTGACCTCAATTGAACTGGGTGGAATTTCTGAAGATTGTTGGTGGAAAGAGAGAGCAGGTTGCAAAAAAATGTCCCAAGGCAGCAGAGGACGTTTGGTGCAATGTACTATGAGATACCTTGCTGGTTGGCCACCAGGAGCTAGTCGCCGCCGTAAATTCTGACTGATCAAAGTGCTATCCGCTCCCCACACAAGAGTCATTTGATGCCCGAGGCCTTCTGGAGGCCATTAATGATTCCTGTTCAGAACTTGTAACACTGCCCTCAGAATTTGAATCCTCTCATTATAAAAGGCTCTTTTAAAACGCTAAAAACCTCTGTTCTCCAAAAGCGACCGTCTCGGGACATGAACCACCTTCCAAATGTCTGCCTGTTTGCCCACCGCCCGCCCCCCTGCCACACACACACACACACACACACACACACACACACACACACCCGTGGAATAATTTGAGGTGTTTTACTCTCCTGTACTGGCAGGTTTTTATGGGCTGTGTGAGACAGAGCAGAGGCCTGCTTTGGCAGCTAAGAGGAGAAGAGAACAGAACAGTGGATTGCCTGTCCTCTGAGACACTAACAGCAATGATGACTTTAAAGCTCCTGTTAAGATACCTGTGTGTGTCTGTCCTGCTGCCAAGGGACGTGTGTGCCACCTGCCCATACGCATTTGAGTTTTAAACCTACACTGTGAACACATGATCAACCATACATCTAAATGAGAATGAGGCTAAAATGTGTTTTAGCCTGAACAAGTATGTGTGTGTGTGTGTGAGAGAGACAGAGAAAGAGAGAGAGAGAGAGAGAGTGTGTCTGTGTGTGCGAAATGAAAAGGGCAGAGTAGAAAAGGAAAATAGATTGTCTCAGTCCTGAGACTTCAAAGTAGCAGCAACATGATGACTTTTAAGATCTAGTTTTAAATTATGTGTGTGTGTGTGTGTGTGTGTGTGTGTGTGTGTGTGTGTGTGTGTGTGTGTGTGGAGTGTGTCCCATTTTAAAAGCACATACCATTTCTCATCTACTGCAGAATAACGATTCATTTCAGTTTTAAACCTACAGTATAAATAGGTCCAAGTCCAAAGGATAAACCATATATTGAAATAAGAACACATTATGCCACAATGGGTTTGGACCAGCTGGGAATAATGTGTGTGCGTGTGTGTGTGTGTATCTTTATGTGTGTTTGTAATGGTGTGATCGTTTTTCAGCCTCCACCCACAGAACTCGATGGACCCCCTGGTGAGCTTAATCTGTCTGCCTAGGATATCACTTCAGAAATGATCCACACTCACAAGCGTGCAGAACAAAGACATTTAACTGAACACAAAAACACTTTGAAATCACTAACTCTGACATGCTGGACATGCTTGCTCCTCCCATGATGTATCAAGCAAGCCCACGTCTCCCGCGTGTTTGTATGCAGTCTATTTGATGTACTCGCTTGACTGCAGGAGTGTTTCATGAGTACTTGCAACATGTTCATTACCAGCAGACAAGTTGACTCACATCAAATACAAATATACATCCTGATACTTCATGCACGTAAAGCCTACTTTTCCATCCTCTGACTTATTTTAACAAAGAGAGGGAGGTTCACCACTTTACCCATCATATAATTATATACACACCCTTTACCATATATGTATATACACACCGCTTTACCGACCATATAGTTGTATACATACCCTTTACCAAATAGTTATAAACACACCGCTTTACCATATAGTTATATACACACCCTTTACCATATAGTTATATACACACCGCTTTACCGATCATATAGTTATATACACATATATATGTGTACATAACCATATCGTTTTTCTCATTCATTATTCAGGTGTTTTGCCTCTTCACTAAATGTGTGGTATGCCCTGCATCAAAAGAGTTGTCTCATGCTAATAGTAATAAATAGTGCCCTCTGTATTCACAGGGAAATGGTTTCTAGGACATAAACATCCGTCTTGCAGAGAGCATGCCAAAGCTTTTTAATGAGATAAAGATGGTGACAAATGGAGATGAATCAGTGGGGTTGAAGTGGAAATGGTGGCTGGTGGCCTTCCCTTCAGTCTCTGTAGCTCTGGGAGCGCTATTGAGAGGATCACTGCTGATGCTCAGCCCGCTCTGTTGAAGCAACCTCACAACCAACCAAAGAACAAAACCAAACTCCAAGTTCATGGACACACTCTCTTACTGAATCGTGTGTGTACACATAGACACACACACACACACACACACACACACACAGACCCACAAACTTTATACAAACATATACAAACCATTAATAATCGTGTTTTAACAGCACGCGTTTTTACAAGCCATATCCCACTGATCTCTTTCAGCATCCCCACAGTGCTCTGACCCAAGAGGTCGACTGAGGAGCTTGACTGCCAAAACCATACAGAGCTCTGAAGAGTAATGGATCAGCTGATATTCAGTGAGGGAAGATATAGAGGGACTTAATCATTCACACACACACACACATACACACATACACACACACACACACACACACACACACACACACACAGAGAGTTGGTTGCTCAGTTCCTTTGTCACACATGCGAACACCTGTGTCTCATGCCCTCTTTTGCTGTTGCATACACACACACACATACACACGCACACACACACACACACACACACACACAAAAGTCTAGCATGTAGATGGTGGCCCTGTGGCAAGAGGGGTGCTGGCTGCCTGTCGCTGGTTGAATTGCACATGAGTGGCCAAATGAAGGGGAGCGGCCGGCCTCATTAACTTTTGCGAGCGGTTTGCCGAGGTGACCATTACCGAAGGCACTGCCTGTCCTCCTTACACCATTAACTCTGCCGACCGTAAATGATCCGTCAGTGTGTGTTCGCCAGGCACTCGCGTCGGTTCTCCCAGGCTATCGGTATCGTTTTGTCGTTTCTCGCTCTCTCTGTCACTATCGCTTTCTCTCTCTCTCTCTCTCTCTTTCTCTCTTTTTATTGCTAGCGCTCCCTCCAGACATCAACAATGCATTTGTTTGTTTATTTCCCCTTTGTTTGCTATTTGTTTGTTTGTTTGTTAGCTTGTCCACTTGTTTGCTTTCTTTGGATTCAGAAGGTGGGCGCCTCCAGCCCCCTCTCTCCCAAAAGAGCTCCATCATCACTGTTGTGCCTTTCAAAGCCACTGGCCCACTTTAGGGGGAAAAGAGACTAATTGATGTTTGCTGTGGTTGCCATTGTTGCTGTTGTTGTTATTGTTTTGGCGTGCTGACAGAGCGACAAATGATGCCATTATTATGGAAATGGCCCCACTCTTTCATTTTGGTTAGAGCTGTGGCAGTGACCAGGGGTGGAAATACAGACCCCCCACCCCATCCCACTAGTGGTCCCTAGAGCCTCGTGTCCACTTCTGGGCCAAGACACACACACACACACACACACAGTAGGCTTGCATTGACTGATATCTGTACACACACTGACAGACAGACAGAAACACACACACACATAGTAATGGTAATGTGGTAATGTGGCTGAATGCATACATGGTTTTATTATGTGCCACCCTGTCTGGAAATGTGACACGTGCAAATGTTGTTCACTTGCACAGATGTCTATAGATAGACCCATTGCAAACACACACTTCATCACTCACGGTGCTTTGTCACTCAAAGTATAGGCTTTCACACTGAGCACACACACTGATGTGTGCATTCATGTGTAAGCACAGCGCCTCTCGTCGCTTGTGAATCTGAGTGAGTCACAGAGCCATTTTCAGCTTGTGGTGGGTAAAAAGAAAAGAAGGCCTCGTCAGTGGATAAGATAAGTAGATAAAGGGATGCATACAGAGAGAAGGATGAGGCTGGGGAAGAGTGGAGAGGAGGAGAGGAAAGGAGCATCTGGAGAGGCTGGACAGAACCCAGCAGGGGGGTGAACAGGGAGGAAGTGTCTGCAATCAGCAGGTTTATTGGGGAGGACGTGAATAATTCGCCGCTGTCCCAGCGGATGCAGATCAGTCGCCCCGATGACAACAAAACCCAGGCGCTAACAGAGCCTGATTACTCTTAAATATCAAAGGCTTCCTACCCGTTGCTTCCTACCTCTCACTTTCTCTCTCTCTTTCTCACTCTCTCTCTCACACTCTCTCTCTCTCTGTCTTTGTCGCTTCTTTCTCTCTCTCTCTATCTCAGTCTCTCACTATGTACTTCTCATTCTCATCGTGTAATTACCCACTGCAATACTGGGGTATTGGGGTGGTGCCTGGACTCCTGGTAAGAGGTAATATTGGAGCTTCCTTAAGCTGCTTCTTTTTATAGCCTTCAGCACAAAAACACTTTTCCTCCAAAGTCTGCAGTCTTCCGCCCCTGTGGTTTCTCCTCATCAAGACTCATTTTCTGTTGATATAGGGGGTCTTTCTCTCTTTCTCTCTCTCTCTAAGATGAGGCCTCACTTACATCTCTCATCACTTCCTGGCTCAATCTTTCTGTGGTGGAATAGCATTTACATTTATACATTTAGAAGATGCTTTTATCCAAAGCGACTTACAAAGAAGAGGATAACATTCAAGCTGCAACACAATGAAAGAAACTCACAAAGAGTGCATATTGCTAACATAAAAACTGCACTATTTTAAGTAGAAAGTGCAATAGTGTAATAAAAAGTGCAGTATAAAAGAGAAATTAAGTATAAGATGTTAAGTGCATTCTGAAAATTTAGGCCAGGAGATATTCTTGGAAGAGCTGGGTCTTTAAGAGTTTCTTGAAGGTGCTTCTCCGTGCTCATCAAATAGACTCCCAACAGTCCTCAACTTCTTGTGAAGGGCAAGTTTAGAGGTCCTCAGAGTAGTAACAGAGGGTGGACACCTATGAACCCTGACTTGTCGATGAACAGGAAAGGAAATCACATAAGCATTGGACACAGGTGCATTATCAACCTGTTTGCTTCTGGTGCATCCTCCCTATCTGTCCTCTCATTGGCCGAGGCTCTGATCCAGCCCTAAAGCACCAGCAACAGATGGCTTCTGTTCCAGAGTTTATTAGTGTGCCTGGGAGCCAAGAGTGGAACAAAGTCTCCTTAACAAAGAAATGACTGTGATATACAGTAGGATACACTTAAGCTATGTCTGTAGGGGGGTATTGCTACATTGAGCAGGCTGTTTTTTAAGAGCTCTGGGTAGTTGTTTTTTTTTTCGGCCGTCAGTTCCTTTCTCCAGCCACCTGGGAAGAGTTGGCTTCAGCCTCAGTGTTGTTCCCTCACTAGCTTACTTTTAATGCAGTTTCTCGGGCTACAACAGTTCTGTTTCCCGTGGATCAGACACCCTGTCTACTCAGAGTTGTTCACCTCTCACTCACTTTAAAACACTCACAGACACACACACACACACACACACACACACACACACACACAAACGCTTCAGTACAGTAATTCCCACAGGGCCCTCCCTCATTATTTTATTTTATTCATTTATTATTAACACAAAGAGACAAAATAAATTAATGAAACAAAAAACTCTCTAGCTCACTCTCTGTTTATGTGTGTGTGTTTGTGTTTGTGTGTGTGTGTGTGTGTGTGTGGATGGGGGTGCTTGCATTGTGAGTGTGTCTCATCACTCATGATGTGCAATAATCAGAGGCCTCAAAACCATAATGACTTATTTATGTGCAAATGTAAGCCACTACCGAGCATGTCGTTTATTACAGTGGGTTTTCATCATGGTGTCTGCCAGGCCCTAATCTCACATAGCCCCACACGCGCTCAGAGGTACTCAATAATCTCCCATGCTCAATTGTTGATTAAAAGGCAACAATTTTCCATCCATTGTTCAATTACCAAAATGTGAGTGTCTGGAGAGTCAGAGGGCCGCCACATCTCTCCTGCAAACACAGCGACACACACACACACACACACACACACACACACACACACACTAAAAACGAGCCACAGTTTAAATCAATTCATGCTTGTTTTCTTGGCTTTCGGGTTACAAAGAGCACGATGCGCCAATTAGAGAAAATTCTGGCAGTCGGAGAAACCTTGGGTTAAAAGCTGAAATTTACTGGTTCATTACCACATCAAAACTGGAGAAATTATGCATTCCACTCAAAGGCAGCTCTTTGAGAGGCATTCACAATCAGAGAGCGCTTTAATCATTTGGATATGGCAAACACTAGACATATAAAGGAGCTTCTTCTCCCTTTCACGGAGTCAGCAACAGTGAGGAGCATCATGGAAGTTCAGGCCCAGAGAACGCCGGAGCTCCCTGGCAACTTAAAAATGGGAACATGGGGGCCTTGGCAACTTATAGGGGAAGCAATGAAAATTCTTTAATTACAGCACGGAAAACTTTTTTAATGACTGCCACGTTTTTTTTGGGACATTTGAACGCTTTGAAAAGAGAGCTGGAATCACGTGTTCCAAGTTGCACTCTAAGAGTTTCATAGTGCTCTCATTTTATGAAGGACATGGAGAGTAATTGTATATATTTAGAAAATATTGCACATGGGAAGAGAAGAAGGGAAAATTGTAATAACACTGTAATAACACTGCTGTTGCTATCCAGTCTCTGATATGTGGAAGTGATGTTCTGTAAATAGGACATTATTTGTAAGGGACATTACGTAAGACTAATAAATGAGATTTATTTCCGTATGGCCACTAAATACACCTCTGCCCAGCTAAAAAGTGCTGTCCCTTATCTTCTCTCTCTCCTCTCTCTCTCATTCACTCTATCATTCCCCTGGCATCCCCTGACATCCTATTTCGTCGCTTTGATTCATCTTGTTTTCTTAGTGATGCTGGTTTATGGCAGATGGGACCACACACACACACACACACACACACACACACACACACACACACACACACACACACACTCATACACATATGCACACACACACGCACAAACCAAAATGCAGACACACACACACTCACACTAACAGGAGTGCTGAGCAAACTACCCACAGCGGGGTCTTCTTGTCTGACAGTGGCATTTGCTGTCTGCGCAGGTTCATTTCCCACCACCCTGGCGTCTGGCAGGTATTTGAGGGAGCCAAACTGGAGCAGTCATTGCCCAGTCTACTCAGACAGGGTCTACAGTCAGCGTGCAGAAACAAAGCCAAGTCTCCAATTCGCATAGGTCTTTTTCTCTTGCATGGCTTCTGTGCCATAGCGATGCTCTCCCAGAGCTTTTAGCCCACTGATTACACCCCTGCTGCTTCTCCCATTCTCCCTGACAAGCCTAAGGAGACCTGGACAGAAAAGCCTGGGAAACAAATATAGCTCCCAATACCTGAACCACCACCGCCTCCAACAGGGAATTAATCTGCTCTTTTTTGTGTGTGCTATATACTGACTTCAACAACAGTGTACAACAACAGTGTATAATCCTCCCAAAAGAAAAAAAAAGGATGAAGAGAGAAATATTCTGGTTCAAAATACGCTTTTTAGAAACTCGACATGGCACCAAATTAGTAGACAATGGGTTGAGGGAGAGGGAATGACTTTATCTGGAGCTCCCCAGAATAAAAGATTATCATTCTCCCGGTCTCCCACACATATCTCCAGAGATGACAGGCCCACTGATGTGGTAATTTTCCTTGATGAGAAACCCCCTTTTAAGCTTTGAATGATGGGAAAATTGTGCCGCGTCTCTCAGAAATGAAAAGCATATACACATACATACACACACACACACACACACACACACACACACACACCAAATATACACACATACACACACACACACACACACACACACACTGTGTAGAAGTCATCATAGTTGGTTGGAGCTGATTGAGTAGGCTGCTCTCACTTGAGAGCCCTGGGGATTGGTCTTGGTTCTACCTATGCTGATAGATTAACTCTTTCCATCCCACAGTCCCTGTCTTACAACCACCACAGCCAACACCCCATCATCCAGTCGTCTAGCTTCCTCAGCCCCAGCTTCAGTGGAGAGGCTGAGCAGCAGAAGGGCTGGTCAAAGTGTCGTGCCAAGGGAGAGACTCTCACAGCAGCCATCTAAAGGAGCTCTGTTTGATAGGGAGTTCAGAATAAAGATGATGGAGGGCAATCTTAAATTAACATCCTGGTGTCCTCCATGTGTGGAAATAGGGAGGCAAATGAATAGCATCTCCCAAACGACGTTGGTTCTTATCAGATAAATTAGTTTGATTATCATCATAAAAATGGAAATAACATATAATAAATGTCCTGAAAAATCATGAAGAGAAATAAAGCACCTGTTATGGATTCGGTGGTGTGTACATCACAGGATGATTCATTCACAACTTAAGAGTTGTGAATGAATCATCATGAATCAAACTTATAAATTTGTCTCTCTTCAAATGTGATTATAAGTGATAGAATTAACAATGGCAGACAGAAAATTGAACTACATGCCAAGACATTTCTAGAAGAAAGCTGCAAGTTGATATTGACAAATCGCTTTACTGGTAATGACAATATAAGGATTTTCCAGTACAATTCAGTTCAGTTCAAACAAATGACTAACCTGAGACATTTATTATTAAATTAACTAATTATATAAATCAATGAAAACAATATACATTTTAATTATGCTCTCAGAAAGTCAATACATAAGATAATTATCTGGTAACCGATTAACCTCAACAACCTTATGCTACATATAATCCAGGGCTTATTTATAACACAGTAATGCAATGCACCTGCATGAAGTCTTTTTTCTGCAGTATCTTTTGTCACCTTGTTTGTCAACATGGCATTCAAAATATGCTGTTATTGGCATGAACAGACAATGAAAGCTGCTATAAGAGTTACAGTACAAGTCTGCTGTGCTGACGATGTTCATGTATGGGTATATAGTTGAGTTATTGTTTGCGAGAGTAGTCAGGAAGCTGCTTTTGTGTTTTAATAGAGAAGCGGTAGTCTTTTATTATGCTTTAGTATGCTTTCTGCATAACTGCAGATGCAGATGCATATGCTCCTGAAACGTCCTTTAGAGATCATTTTACAACCCTTATAGTCAAGCACTTGTACACTGCAAAAACACACTTCAGACATTCATCTATCAGAGTAACGCACATCCTGTACATCAATGTCATCAACCTACGCCACAGAACAATTACTTTAGCCCCGGCAATGTCTAATGGCTTTAAGAAAAGAGACACTGATGGATCGTACAGCAAAGGCTTTGATGAAGAACCAGAGGACGCATGATACTCATCATGAGGGTTTGAGCCATCAGTCTGGGCTGACGTCGCCCTCTCGGGACGCACAGTTGCGGTGTGATGTCTATAATTACATCCGCTACTGACAGGCCTACCAGCTGGAGTCGAAAGCGCTGTGAGCGTTCAGCAAAAGAAAAAAAAAAGACGGGTACAGCATCTCGTAATGCGGCTCGATGGTCCTTGCAGGCATTGCTTCCCGCCCGGCTCTTACTGTGATGAAAACAGATCATTGTGCATTTGCGAATATTTGGGATAATTTTTGTGGAGCTTCAAATCCCCGCACTGAACAGTTAGATCCACATCAGACGTGACACTGCAGCGTAAATTTGATTTAGGAGTGCCTCATATGTGTGCGAGAAAACTGCAGAGCGATGTTAAGAGATAATTGATTTAGAATTGATGCTCTGACGTTCTGAAAACACTGGCGGTAAATCTGATTTAGAACATTTGGGTGGAGAAGAACTTGGATTAAATGGTTAATTTGTGTCAATTGTTAAAATGATGTGCAAAACTTTAAAAAAAATTCTCCATCTGCATGCTCTGTCACTCTGTGATGTGTGCACGTCTGACTTTTTTTTCATCTAAGAGATGGAAATTAAGAGTGCCATCAAGCCTACCACATTTCTGCCCTTCCCTTTGCCACTCATGGAGACACAGGAGGAGTTCATTTCTTCTCTCCCTTCACTTCAAAGAGACAGGGAGCAGCTTATATCTCTTACAAAAAAAGCCTCTTTCATCCCTGTCCCACCTTCATTTAGACATGCCAACTGCATCTCAGAGGAGCATGGCACACTGCTGATGAGTATAGCATGGGCATCAGATGATGCCAAATAAACATGGCAGCTCAGAGATTTACAGCTCTGGCTTAGACATTTGTCTGCACTGTGCTTGAACAAGTAAGGGGACACCATGTTCATGTCTTTGAGTTGCCACTGAAATGGTTTTACTTTTGGAGGATTTTAGGATAGGAGCATTTTAAGTGAAATTAATAAAGGAATGTTTCTCTCCCCTCCTCCCTCCCTCTCTCTCTGTCACACACACACACACACACACACACACACACACACACACACACACACACACACACACATACACACACACTTTGTCTTTTCTCTGTACCCTGCAGACTCTCAACCTTTCTTCCTTGTCTCTCTCATATTGCTTATGAATACCCAGAGCTGATGCACTCTCAATTAATCTTTGCATTGTGTATGTCTAGGAGTTGTGACTGATTTACTGCAGAAAATGAATGCAAGCGTTTGTTTTATTCAGGTAATTAAAAGCACAAGAGACCGTCCAACAAATGACACTGCCCAGTGATTTATGGTTCTATTTTCTCTGCATGATTTCCTCTGCAGAATATTCCGGCACCAACAGAATAGCACAATATGGACTTTTTGCTGCCAGCTATTATCAATCTGCTGTAAAGGCATGGAAAGGCTCCAAAATATTATCACCTGGACATAAAGAGAACACATTTGAGACGCAAAGCGTGCATTGACAAAACGGATCCAAACAGTCTCAGAAGCAAATACTCTGCTATGTCTCCGCATAAGTTGATGTTCAAACACATCCTGAACTTGTAGAAATATCTGGGCCCTTACAGGTACCTTAAACCTTTCAAATTGGTGAGGATAAATGCCTTTTCATGACTGGCCATAAACTGCCATCAATGATTAGATGCACAGTGGTAACATGCTTGTGACACAGAGGTCATAAAGTGTCAGCAGGTCCTGGTTAAATATTAGCCATGTGTCTCAGTCTGACAGCTCCATGATCTAGAGGCTGATGCCTCAACCCTGCGGCCCATGAAAGATGTCAGACAGGCTGGCATGAAGCCAGACACATCTGCATTGTGTGTGTGTGCTTGCGTATATGTCTGTGTGTATGTGTGTGTGTGTGTGTGTGTGTGTGTGTGTGTGTGTGTGTGTGTGACTGTGTGTGTGTATGTACATACACTTGTGTGTGTGTATGTACATACACTTGTGTGTGTGTACGATGTGGAATAATTTACACATGGGGAATATTTGAAGCCCTTCTATCAGGCCCCTTTATGTACTTGGAAGTAGTCCCCATAACATATGTGATGCAATTCATGTGCAATGAGACAACGCCAAGATCCTTGTATAGTTTTGACACTTCTCAGTTCAAATTAGACGAATGGGACAAAGATTATGACCTCATAACCTACTATGTATCCCACATTTCACTGCAGGTATCACGTGCCCGATACATTTTTCAAAAAACAGCTGTGTCCATAGACCTGCAGTGATGGTGGGAAAGCCCAGAGGGTAAATGATTAATTATGAATCTTCAAAAGATTCAACACTGATGTTTAAATATACATGGGTCCTCATAAATGTTTTTAAGAGTGTGAGCGGCCAGTGAGTGGGAATGGTAAATGTGTTGATGAAAGCATGCAGACAAGTATGATGAGGAGAACTTAATGAATGCGCATAGTTTGTGTATGTGTGTGTGTGTGTGTGTGTGTGTGTGTGTGTGTGTGTGCGTGCACATAGAGGGAGCATGTGCATTTTAGCAAGTACAAGTTTGTGTTTGTGTGACTTTGTTACTATATTCCCACAGCAGGCATAATGTGCTGCCTGGTGGATGTAGTTTGTATGTGTACACATCTCTGTGGTTTGATGTCATGCATAAAGCATGGTGAAACTATGAAGAGATGATGGCGTATCAACTAAATAAGGCAACAGGGACTGTAGCTGGGGTTTGTGTGGAATGCATAGTTCAATGTAATTCTAACATTTGTGTCGGCCTTTTATTTGAGATTCTGATTTAATCTTTGGAGCTGTTTTATCTGAATGGTCAGAATTGGTGGCTCGAATTGTTCATAGTGTTCTGTAAAACCCTCAGCCCCAATCCCTCACAGCAGAACAACTGAAACATTCAGTGAAAAGGAATCAACTGTCAGAGGCCAAATGTTATATGCCTGTCCGACACTCTTTAGGTTAATGAGAGTTTCCATTGTGAAGTTTATGCAGCTGTAATCACATCAATTTGTCTAAGTTGGATTTTATGCTTCTCTAGCTCAATAATCTTACATGATTTCAAATAAATGAGCACTACTCATTCAGTACGCTCTTTTGAAGCAGAAATAAAATAACTCATGCTTTTTGCGTTTTGTGTATCTACGGATCTTTTTGTGTTCTCTAAAGATATTTAAACTGACGAATATTTACCCTTCTTTCAAAAGGGTACTGGAAAAAATCATCATGAAATAATTGAAAACACCAAGATCTTTTCTTATGAGTCATCAGATTAAGTCATCAGATCCCTACATTTTTTTCATTTTCAGCTAATTTTAGGTATCTGAGAGCTACCATATTAATGAAATTCAAATCTCATGATATTAAAGTCTTGGATATGAATCCATTATTTATTATGTTGACTTGGTTGGTGAACTTCATGAAGCATGCAGCATCAGGACCAATTTGGCTTGAACATAAACAGGGATCAGCACCCTCTGGCAGGAAGCACACAAACACACACCTTGACAGGGCCACACTGAACAGCCCTGCATCCAGGTCCCTGAACGTCAGCTGGCACAGGCTGTGAAGGAAAGTTTGGTCTAAACTGCAGATGCTCCAAGACACTGGAATAAACATCAACACCGAGGAGGTCACATTCAGGTCATACTCAACTACTATCATATCAACTATCATATTCTCCAGAAGCCATTGCACAGCCACTCTATGGCCAAAAGATACACCAATGTACTAATAATAAAACAATAAAGTGTTAATAAACAAACACTATTGGAAAAGTGAGGCAATGTATTGCAGTGTGAAACGTATGCAGTATTTTGAGGAATTTGAGTCTGGAACTGGCCTAGCTTTTTGGTTCTCTCTCCATTTTCTAATCCTCTTTTCCACCGCTGTTTTCTAGACACTGACCAAAAAAGGACTGGAAAATGTCCAGTTATAAAAACAACATGTTTGGATACCCAATGCACCTGGTCACAACACTGTCCCAGCTGAGTACTTGAGCTCTCTCTCTCTCTCTCTCTCTCTCTCTCTCTCTCCATCTGTTCCTTAGGCAGGTCTGGGAGCCAGGCCTGCATATCTCAACAGGACAAAAACAGAATACTCACAGAATATACAAAAACAAAGGTGGCAAATCCAGGCTGCTCAAACCAGCTGGGGAAAAAAAGTCTCAGCTCTCCACTGCAGGCAAGCACTTGAGTCTGGCTTCAAAGGCCAACCAACCAACAGTTTGGCTGAGCAGAAACTTCCAGACACTCCAGAAGTTGTCCACTGATACATCAACCACCAGAGAATGTACTGGAAAAAAAAGTACTGGAGAACAGAAGCAAAGCCAACAGAGCTGAGTGTTTTCACTGAGCAACTCATGTGTGATCTGGTGAGTAAAGATTTCTAGAGTGACACCCTCCTTAAACATGGGTAAAGGGACAAGCGGCTGTGCACATTACTATTACTGGTTGACGTGGTGACAAAGTGGTGGCATTTTTGGTACCCCAGTGCACCTGATGGGAAGAGCTACATGGATATGTCTCTTCTTCAGAGGCAGGGACAAAAAGATCACATCAGGGTGATGTGCCAGAACTGCTGTGTCAATCCCTCCTGACTGCAGAAACATAAGCACGTCCATGTCGTCAAGCTACTGGCAACTCCTCCGCGAGGGACTGCTGCATATCAGAAGAATGAAACCCAGAGAGACAAAGCATGAAGTTAACTATGCTACAAGCGCACATGATAGAATTAGAATAGAATAGAATTTACAATTAGCTGTCAGTGCTACTGCAGTGTGCAAGTGGCACACAGAGAGCCTCACTGCCAATGGAGCACTCATTGATAAGACAAAGTGAGACAGCATCCACTGTAATGAAACAGACAAAATGTCTGTGCTGTCTTTGCAGTCTATTTAGGAGGAGGTCATAAATAGAATCACAAAGGGCAAGGATGACATGGAACAGTATTTTAGAGGTCCATGTTCTTCTTCATAGTGCTTGGCTGAATTGTGTGTGTGTGAGTGTGTGTGTGACTATTTAACTGTCTGATAGCGATGATGAAATGTATACTGTACTGTATATACTGTATGTATCCATATGGGAGTGTTAGTATATGGCCATATTTGTGTGCTTAACTGTGCTGAGAGTTCTTGTAATACCTTTTGTGCATGAAAAAAGTGTGTTATTGTCAAACCATTTGTGTGTTTGTGTGTAAGTGCATTCTATTCATTCCACCAAATGTAGATGACAAGCACAGATTGGTGGAACGACGAAGAAAAAAACTGTCGTCACAACAAGTTCTGCAGCGAGCGCAAGGACCTTCATGCTGTTCTTTTGAAATGACACAGATGTTTTTCCCCCATTAAAGGGGCTTATGATTCATGGCGTGAAAGCTGATTAACACGCCGTGTCGCCCAAAGTGTTTTAATCTCTGCGTACTCCCTGGGCCTGTTTGAAGTGGGCTAGCAAATTAATTGGGAATTATCGTTCCTTTATTGACACTGGCGGTACGCGCACAGCCATTCAAGCCGCTTCCTGCTACAGCATTGGCTGCAGCCAACATCTGCCAGAGTGTTTGTTCTCTGTGAGAGTTTGGAGATCAACACGTAAGGCACGGTGAGAGCTTGCGAAAAAAGTTTCCCATTCGACTTGTTGACCGAGGTTTCGAGGGTGAATCCTTGTGTGGGTGTGACAGAATTAGTGCAGAGAAAAGGTCTGGGAGAATTTCATGTTTATGTTTGAACAGCTTGTTCTGCTCATAAAGACATGTCCCCGGTACAAGCAGCCAGGTGGCTAAACAGTTTCTGAAGCATGCGAATATACGCAAGGTGATATTGAACCTGCAGGTTTAAACCCCTACATCCACTTCCACCCCTCCCCCCTTTTCCCTGACAACCACATCAGACAACATATCCTACACAAACACACACACAAACACGCATTTACACACAGACACACATACACACACACCCTTTTCCATCTGTTTTCTTCTTTTTAGAACTAAAATTCCTCCGAGTAATGTTTTTTTAAAGTTCCCCATTGCCGCAATAGCCCCCCCTCAATACCCGCCCCCCACCGTATCCCCTACACACACACACACACACACACACACACACACACACACACACACACACAGACACACAGATAAAAGGCGTTTAGTCATTTGTTTCCCTAAACGCTACTCTGTTTGTGTTTACGCACTGCACATCCGCCTCTCTCCACATGCCAGCTGACAGGTTGAGTGAATAATGAATGCGCTGGAGCGCCGGGTGCCCATCTGTGCCCGTCTCGGGCCGCTGCGGTGGCGGCAGCAGCGGCGGTGGTGGGCGGGTGGAGCGGAGCGTCTGGGGCTGACAGCGTTGCTGCTTTGCGGTGTTTGTCACCCATGCCAGGCAGATGGGTACCTGCAGGGCCTGCCGGGCACAGGTAGGCTGGAGAGTAGAGGTGAGAAGGAGAATAACATGGAGGGAAGTGTTTGGAGAGGTCAACAGAGAAGAGAGCCAAAGATAGACTATGTGTGTGTGTGTGTGTTTGTGTGTGTGTATGTATGTGAGAGAGAGAGATGAACATAAGGTATTTCTGCAGTATGCACAAAAAAGCAATCTTTGACTCTATCTATCTCTCTATCTCTTGCTCTCTCTCTTTCTCTCTGTATGTGTGTGTGTTACATGCGGAAGTAATTATTTACTTCAAAGAGTCATACTAAGTCCTACTAAGTGAAGGAATACTGCACTCAATGGAGCGAACCCAATGATAAATTAAGGGAGCCAAAGGAAATATAAATGAGTGAGAAGACCCAGGCAGCTCAGGCTTGTTGGCAGCTGTCTGTTTCTTCACAGTATTGTGTAGCTCCCCTATTTCACTCTCTTTTTGACAGTGCTGAGCGTCTGCTTGCCTGCTCTTACCACCCTCCTCTGATGCTCACCTTGTGTTTTTTTTTCCTTTTACTCTTCCTTCCCTCCTTCCCTCCCTCTCTCCCTCTCTCATTCTTTCCCTCTGAAGGCCCAAGCGCGAGGAGGAAGTGAAGAAGGTGCTGCCCTGATTCTGTCACTGTGCAAAGTGGGGCACACTGCCTGGTAGGGGGTATGGGAGAAGGCAGGAGAGGAGAAGAGAGAGAGAGAGAAGCAGGAAAATTAGAGGAGAAGAGAGAGAGAGGTAAGGAGAGGAGAGGTGAACAGAGAGAGGGAGAGAGAGGGAGGTAGGGAGAGAGGGAGAGAAGAAAGAACAAGGTGATCGAGGAGATGTGGGGGAGAGATGGTTGGTGTGGTTGCAAACTACACCTGTAATGTCACCTTGTTTGAAGAAAAAATAGAAGAAGAAGAAGAGCCTTTCGGTTGGCATGGGGATGGCTGGCATCAGAAGGGCATTAGATCAGAGAGGGTCGTCCTCCCAGGCTAATGACAACTTTTAATCAAACGGCACAGCCTTGCCATCCTCTCTGTGCCACTGTGCCTGACAGCTCCTCACTAGAGAAGCCCTTGGAATCATGCAGGTGCCAACAGGCTCCCCCAAGCTGGCATTGAGATCACTGGCAGAGACAGAGAGAAAGAGAGAGAGAGAAAGAGAGAGAGAGAGAGAGAGAGAGAGAGAGAGAGAGAGAGAGAGAAGGGAAGACAGAATGAGAGAAGAGGGAAAGTTTTTGGAGTTAAACTGCAAGTTTCCTGGGTGAAAAGTAGAAGCAGGCAAAACACACACACACACACACACACAAGTTGTTGTTCTGTGGCCAAAAAGGTTAATTATAGAGCTTAGTGACTTGATTCATGCCAGTGTTGGCGCACAGAAAAGCTATTTTGCCCAAACGCCCTCGCGCCTGATGCAACGTGACCTGGCATAGATGGCGGGAAGGATGGAGAGAGAAGAGAAAAGAAAAGAGAAAAGAGGAAGGAGGACAATTCCTTTCTTTCTTTTCCGCTCAGTGACCCCCGTGTCTAGGTTAGTGAGGTTGGTGGGTAATTTGGGATTTCAGTGGATTATTTTTTGGTTGGCTTGGCTTCTGTTGACAGGCGGCTTAATGCACAGACACCATAGAGGCAGGTGAGAGGAGGAAGGGAAACCACCATAAGCAAGGGTCAGTGAATGACCAATAATACACTTTATAGCAAGTAAATGCTGTGGAGTCTATCACACACGCACAGACACACACACACAAGACACATTTATAGGATGTCAATACAATGCCAAAGTTACACAGTGCTCTATGGTTGTCACACTTTTATGTATCAGAGTACATATTGGTAAATGGACTGCATTTATATAGCGCTTTTCTACTCCTACGAGTACTCAAAGCGCTTTACATTGTATGCCTCACATTCACCCATTCACACACATGCACTCACACACCGGTGGCAGAGGCTGCCATGCAAGGTGCCAACCTGCCACCAGGAGCAATTTGGGGTTCAGTATCTTGCTCAAGGACACTTAGATGGGGTCAGCCAGAGGGGGGCTCAAACCTGCAACCCTCCGGTTGCCAAACGGCACCTCTACCACCTGCGCCGCCAACATATTGCGTCTCTGGCACACACACACAGTTATCATCATAAGTAAACCTTATACACCCTACACAGTATAGATCACACACATAGACACACACACACACACACAGTCATTTATACAATACCACACTCAGCAGTTACACATGGGTGCATATTGCGTCTCAGGCATACATAGTCCACACAGTCCACCAATACGGTACGCCCCCCACACACACACACACACATACACACACACACAGGCACACCTTTCATCTCCAGAGTGATGTCTTAATGGCACGGGTCTCCATTACGCGGTGGGTCGAGGGCCATCAGAGGCTTGTGTTCACTCGAGTGAGCAGTGAAATGAAGACGTTGGTATAAGCACTAATGATTATTAATCCCTCGTGCTTACCCACTGATACTGGTCCTCAGCAGCGCGGCTGCCCAGAGCACAGCTGATGTACAGCTTACGTGAGTGGCACCATGCATCATTACAATGATCCTATGGCTTCATAAGGTGGACGCAAGACTAGGGACCTGAGTGTGTTTAAAATGTATGTATGCATGTGTGTGTGTGTGTGTGTGTGTAGTTGGCTAAATGTCAGTCTGTCCATGTGTGCACTTGTGTGTGTGTGTGGATGGTGGGTGGGTGTGTGAATATGTGTATTGGGTGAATTGTAAATCTGTGTGTGTGTGTCTGTGTGTGTGTGTGTGTGTGTTTGTGTGTGTGTGTGTGTGTGTGTGTGTGTGTGCATGTGTGTGAGTAATTGAGGATATGAGGATTTGTGGATAAGCATGTATGTGGGGAGTGCTCGCACATGTGACATGAATAAGTGTCACTCCTGAGATGGGGGCAGTGTGCATGTTCCACTTGTTTATTTGCTGTGAATTCCAATTTCCTGCATGAGGTCACTATGTGGACACGCGCGCGCGCACACACACACACACACACACACTGTAAACTCACCTACAGTACCAACTGCTGAAGTCAGACACACAGGAGATTCATTTGTTTAATGATGCAGCATGCTTGATTAAGCCACTGCAACAGTGGCAGCCACTTGTGACCATCTCAAAGGACTAAGAATTCATAATGGATGTAAAACACACAAACACACAGACACACACACACACACACACACACACACACAAACACACAACCTTGCACTAACAGCATTGACAATGCAATGTACCTTGGTTATCTCATAATAGCCTGGCTAAACCAGTTGAACCTTATGGTGAATTTGAATTTGCTCTGGACTGTCTGCAGATACTTCTGTAGTTCTGGGACACTCAAATCCCAGGAACCAATCACAACCACTTCATCATCATCATCATCATTAGGCACTTTTTTGGACTCAAGCTTCACTGTCACCATCATCATCAGAGCTGCCTTAATTACTTACCTTTGCATATTTTTCTAAGAGAGGGGTCAGAGCAATATCATGGTCAGTGTTTAAAAGTACCCTCATCACACCCAACCACCCTCAACCCCACAACCAGCTCCCCGGGCTGAGTTTCACCATGCCTCAGTCAGTGACCCGCCCATGTCAAGCTGTGGTCCTCACTAACTCTCTCTCACTTCTCTCTCACTCACTCGCTTGCTTGCTTACTCTCTCTGCTCTGCCATCAATCCAAATGAAATCACTCTGGTATTATTTCATGCCTAATTGGTTGCCCTGGCCAGGGTGAGGAGGCCCCCAGCCCATCAGCTCAATAACAAGCGGAACAGCCTCTACACTGATTATGCCGCATCATTTGCGAGGGGGTTCTTTGGCTTGTCGCGTCCACATGGCGACTTCAGCGGGGGATCAATTAAAAGCACATTTGGACCAATTTCATAGGGGAGTGTAGCTGTGCGTGTGTGCTTCACGAGTGCTAATTTTGCAGGCTTGTTTCGCTCTGCTTTGTTGGTTCTTTGAAAGTGGAAACGTGGCCATTAAGGTACAGAGCTTACAATAACCCAAGGAGCCAAGGACACCGTTTCCATGGAGAGAGAGAGAGAGAGAGAGAGAGAGAGAGAGAGAGAGAGAGAGAGAGAGAGAGAGAACTGATTAATTCTTTATTCAACATTTTCACAGCATTTTTTTTTCATCCACAGCACAGCACACAAAGCATAACTGAATAATGTTAAAGCAACATTTGCAGTTACCTTCATAAAACAGCTTCAGACTCATTGTGATGATACAATGGCTTAATATACTCACTTCCTGGAATCTTAATGCCTGATCTATTACTGATGGACGCCTGGTATTGCAGTTGGTAACCCTATTGTCCTGTGTAGGCACAGCAGCCTTAGCAATGCACTGGATACTGCCTCCGTGCTAAATGGGCAGCATAGACATAGGACATATATACCACTTCTTAAACCATTGGTTCTCAACCTGGGGTCTGGGGACCCCCAGGGGTCTGCAGCATCCTTCCAGGGGGTCTGTGAAAAAGTGTGCTACAAAGTAGCATCTAGCATTTAACAGAACAAATAGATATAAGCCTAAGGTCCTTGGAATTTTTTCTGCTCCATGAGGAGTCCCCGGTCCAATAAATTTTGATAACCCCTGTCTTACACTATATTCCTTTGTTGCATGTTCTATGAAGTGTGACAGAAAAGTTTGGGTGTTCAAATGACATTACATACTTTAGTGCTTCAACACTTTCATCACAATGTGTTGAAACGGCAATGGAGACAGCACCTACAAACAGAGGCTTTCACAAAGTGTAGCCTTGGTGGGATTGGGGGGTTGGAGAACATGCAGCAAATAAAGGCTCAGGTGGCAAAGGTGGCATAAATTTGCTGGAGAACAGATGATCAGTCATTATATCAATGATTATAGTGTTGAAGAATGATATGGGCACTGCAATGAATGCCTGGTTCTACAGAGCAATAGAAACTGCACAGGAATGCATCAGGGATACAACTTCAGCAACAACAAATCTCACAACAAAACAACAAAAACAACAACAAATGTTCTTGCCTCTACAGTTACAGTTATGAATTCAATTTGAATTTAAAAAGCAGGGGAATCACTTATAGATATATACTGTATTTGTAGGTCATTCGTCCTTGGTACTGGGCAACCCTACATAAACAAGAGTTTTCAGTGCCATCGTTGTTCTGTATCCCTTCTAGTGACAACCGTAATAGATTTGAACCAGTACTGTGTTTTTTCCACAGCCCCTTGAACTTTGCCTCCTCTCTCTCTCTGAGCCTGAGGCATTAGGCATTCACCCCACAGAGACTTCCTCCATGTCAGCTCTCAGGCAGACAGGCAGGCAGGCAGGCATGCAGAGCATCCAGCCCTGCTAGTCTAGCACTTCTCCACTACTTTATGGGGCTCTATGGGGCTCTATGGAGCTCTCAGTACCTGTGATTAGAGTTCATAGACAGTGCTGGAGGTGCTGTCTAATTTGTGGCCCCATCTCCTGTTAGGAGATTGGCTCCGCAACGAGCTGATGCAGAAAGACGGGTGGACAAGCAACAAGCAATCCCTCTGTGAGAACAATGGTGTTTGGCAACTCGCCCTCTCTCTCTCTCTCTGTCTCTCTCTCCCCCTCTCTCTCGTGTGCATTCACCTTTGAGAAAGGACTTCAAAACAAAGCGCTGTGACCTGCCAGCATTGCTGTGGAGAGGCGATAGGGTGGTAGTGGTGAAGTGGGGTGGGATGATGGAATGTTCCGGGAGGTGGGAGAGACAGTTCAGGGCCCTCTCTGACTCAGCGAAGAGCGGCGTCCGTGGAGCAAACATCTTTACAATGGACCCACAACTGACACGGCAGGGCCAGGGTGCAAACCCACTCAAACACTGTCACATGACAGGCTCAGAGACACAGGTGTAAATGGTCTTGCAACATCATCTACAAACCTTTTGTCATGCAACAGTCGACTCATGCAGGCATGTACATACACACAGGCATAAATGCTGTACCCAAACTTGCATACCAGGCACAAATATACTCATATGCACATAAGCACACACACACACACACACACACACACACAAATATTTACATGCAGCACCCGTTTCAAGGTTACTCAAGGCTCCTTAGAAAAACTGACACAAGAGCAATGCTACATCAGAATGGAGAGAAAGAAAAAGGCAGAGAGACATACAGACAGAGAGACACACACAGAGACAGAGAAAGATGTAGACAGAGACAGAGAAACACACACAGACAGAGAGACACACACAGACAGAGAGACACACACAGACATAGAGAGACACAGACAGAGACATAGAGAAGCATACACAGACAGACAGAGAGAGACATACACAGACAGAGAGACACAGACAGAGACAGAGAGAGACATACACAGACAGTGAGACACAAACAGACAGAGACACACACAGACAGAGATAGACACACACAGACAGAGAGAGAGACACACACAGATAGAGAGAGACACACACAGACAGAGAGAGAGACACACACAGATAGAGAGAGACACACACAGACAGAAAGAGACACACACAGACAGAGAGACAGACAGAGAGAGATCTTTCAGTAAAACCTAAAATATGATCCATTGCTGCTGACAGTGACTAAAAGACTGTTTACATTGACGGTAAACATATTGTTTATATTGTTTGTGTTGTTACTTTAGATGAAGGTTAAACTCAATCTCCTCATGAAAACCTCTCTGGAGAGGAACCATCCCCTATTTCGCTGAGACATGTTTTGGCCTTGATTGAACTCCTCTGACAGGCAGAGAACTTCCACGCCATTATGATTTCTATAGATACTAAATGGCATTAAAATTAGATTCTCTCTGGCAGGGACAGATGATCTTTTTTTCTTTTTTTATGAATGCAATAACTCCAATTCCTGAAAGGACACAGCTCTTATTGACAATAAAAGAGAAAACAATCTGTGGCTACTGGTAAAAAGCTCAAAATGAAATTAAAGTGAAATAGAAGAGAGAGACAGATGCAGAGAAAAAAGAGAGTCAAAGAGAGAATGTTAAAAAATTGGCAAGCAGACTGGGAGATATTTGTCATTTCTGTCTGAGTATGTTTACATCAGTTCAGTTGACCCTGTCCTGAGGCCACCTGACACAAGACCACAAACACTTAATAGACTGGGCACTCGCACATAGATGATCCTCTGACAGCAAATTTGAGGGAAATACGGTAAAGACTCTTTTCTCCTCAGTTTTGGGGTGCTTATTTTGAATACTTTGTGTACAAAGCTGAATTTGGAGTATGAAGCCCGCTAATTAGCAAAACAACACAGACCTCCATGGGCAACACATTACAGATGAATATGGATAAACTTTTCCTAGATGTTTTTTCATAAAACTAGTCCTAGTCTATATGCATTGACATTGACAACAATGTTACTCATAGCCCTTGATTACTTCTCCAACTCAAGCAGACGAGAACATGGCCAAGTAGGCAATTTGACTGGTCTTCCCAACTCTGTGGGACAGAAAGTAAAAAGAGTGATCACCAGGCAGTGCTGAATAAGAGGCTTGAACGACTTTATATCGACCCACATGTAATAAAATATTTGAGACATTTAGGGCATTGGAAATTGCATCTGATCTCTGATCTGATATGATTCTCTCTCCTTTTTTATACATCCAGTCTGTTCTCTGCACTTGTGCTCGTCTGTCTGTCCATATGATGAGTAAGATGGTAACTGTGCTTACTCCTGAGCTCTGCCTAATTGGATATCAGCCGTTTTAATGGGCAAATGCTTAGCTTTCACTCTCTCTAATTACCGGGGCCTAATGGGTGCAGTGGTGCTGCATAGTCAGAGCTGTCCCCACCTGCATTATTGAGCAGCCATGGGAAGCACCATGCAGGGAGACGGGCGCACTCACAACATTTCTCTTCTGTTCTCTTCCACCACGCTTCAGAGGAGAGGTCTGTCTCTCTCTCTCTCTCTCTCTCTCTCTCACACACACACACACACACACACACACACACACACACACAGCATGGTCAGTCAGTCGGTCAGTCAAATAAACATGTACACAGAGGGTTGGATGTACCCAGGGGGCATCAGGAATTATTGAGAAGATTTGCTAGCAGCAACTTTAGGCATTGAGGCACAATCACAGTTCAAAAGTCCCATGCTTCATTATACATAGCCTTAGATATAGCCCAGCACTCTCTTTCTCTCTCTCTCTCTCACACACACACACAAAAGCTCACAAACACGCCCGCATGCCCACACAAACACAAGTACACTCTAACACTCTATTTTCCTGTCTCTGTAGCAATGACATTTACATGATGAATTTGCTCCTTGAAAATAAAGATGGGTGCAGAAAGACGTGCAGGAAAATACTTCCTTTCACTTGACTGTTTTCTTGAATGTGTGTTTGTAGTAGATGATACAGAGGGGATGGGGGAAAAAGCATTTTCAGATGTGTGTGTGTACGGTATGTGTGTGTGTGTCTATGTCTGTGTGTGTGTGTGTATCTGTGTGCAGTATATATATGTGTGTATGAGTGTGTGTGTGTGCGTGTGTGTGTGTGTGTGTGTGTGTGTGGGTTTGTATGGTAGAGCTGATGCTGAAAAGGATTTTTATGCCTAGGATTCACCTGCTCAGCACTTGGAGGACTTCATGTTGCATGCTGTGTCTAAATCAGAGCTGGAAAAAGAACACAGCTTTCCATGTGAGTTTTGCACACACACACACACACACACACACACACACACACACACACACACACAGTCTCAGTCTCAGGTTTTCTTTCTATAAAGGCTGCAGAGATTTTTTTCTTCCCTTTTTTTGTTTCTAAGGTTTTTTTTTTTAGTTCCTCTTTGTGACCACCTGAAAGAAGCATTTTGCCTTCATGTTTTTTTTCCCCCTGCAGCTTTAAGACTCAGCCTCTGCTCTTGATGCAAGCCACTGGTCTCCGTCCTCAGAACTTCCTCTGATGCTTCAGAAACTTGCAACAGTGAAAGCCAAAGAAAAAAAGTTAAGAGTAGTTAGGAGATCTCTTCTTGCTGAAGCTGACTGGCTTACCACACAACCCTGTATGTCAATCATTTCACACATACACGCACACACACACACACACACACACAAACACACACACACACACACACAGACAGAGAGAGAGTGAGAGACTCTGCCCATGATTGCTGATAAACTGTGAGAACCAGGAGGCAACTGTTTACCCGCTATCTCCTCTCAGTGAGATCTGCTCTGAGTATAGGGGAAGAAAGTTAGGCCTCTTTTACCCATGTTCACTTGTAAAGCACAGGTTGCTCAGGGTTAATGCACAGACTCAGGGTTAATGCGCAGACTCAAGACGCAACAGAATCAGAGTTTGAGTTTTTCTGAAGCCACCTCTTCCCACCTGTCATAAACCGCGGTAAGTCCTTTATAAAAAACACTCTCGCAGTTGTCCTGATTGAAATTTAAAAGCTACACTCTCTCTCGTGCAAACACTTTCTGACAATTGAAGCTTACACACTGAATTATGTTGCTCCCCTCTTCTTTCATCCGCCTCTTTCTCTCTTTTTATTCCTGTTTTCTCTCCATTTCTGCATCGCCTGAC
This sequence comes from Tenualosa thibaudeaui, assembly GCA_027481765.1. Classification (NCBI taxonomy): domain Eukaryota; kingdom Metazoa; phylum Chordata; class Actinopteri; order Clupeiformes; family Clupeidae; genus Tenualosa; species Tenualosa thibaudeaui. The sequence continues at coordinate 8,824,125 of JAIFZK010000013.1, read as the reverse complement.
AGAGTGAAGGGTCTGACCATCTATTCAACGTAGGTGTATATCAAGACCAGTTGCCATAGTAACTCCTGTCATTGCTTGTTTGCCCCCGAGTTCTGCCTTTCATGGCACTTACACCGTGAAGAACATTTTAATATAGTAGATTTGCACACACACACACACACACACACACACACACACACACACACACACACACACACATACACGCTTCAATCGTTTCATCATTTGTCATTGTTTTTTGGTCATTTTTTGTTCATTTAAACAATTCATCAGTCAAAGACTGGCAAACCGAAAGACATTTACATTTACACACACATACACACTCAAGCAGAACTCATGCAAACACACACACAAGAGCAAGTACTCACGCATACATGTGTGCACACACACACACACACACACACACACACACACCTGCAGAAAGCAAAGGGAAATAACCTTTTCCTTCCTGAATGAAAATGTCACAGTATGTTTGCTGTCGAAGGGGTCTGTGGAGAAAACTTAATCGCAAGAAGGACGGCGACAGAGTGGCGGACTGTCAATCAGCCTGTCAGCTGCTGCCCGGTGTTGCCGTGCAACCACCCCTTTCCGCCATGGAGAGCTGGCAGCGGTGGCAGCATTGTCCCTTGTTTGGAGTCGTTAACATGGCTAATTAGGGACGCGGCCGTCCAGTCAGAGAAGGCACTGCGGAGTGCGATAAAGCACAAGCACAGACGAGCCAGGTTCCACACGCCATGTGTGCTGCACCAAGATTAGAATGAGTTACAAACTTTTCCATTCTCTCTCTCACACACACACACACATGCTTGTCACACACATTATGTGAATACCAAGGATCAAAATGTGACTTAAAATGGTGTGAGAAAATGCCAAACCATAATGTTGCAATTAATTGTTTCATTTAACAAAATAAAATGAAATAAAAGCAGAGGTATAAAAGTCAGTGTTTGGACCATAAAAGTCCTGTTTTACTTTTTGCATTTCATCTCACAGATACCACTGATCTCACTCTCATTATTTCTGCCTCCTGTTGAGAGATGGAGACAGATCACAGATCACTTTCATTTACTCAGGCGCAAACGCATCATAGACATGCCGCTAGAAACATTTTCAGGTCTATCGCATTGATTTTTTGCTGCTGTTCAAAGTACATTATTTTTCAGTACAACATTAAGGCCTTCGCACGTCGGTTTCCGACAGCATTGAGGAGCACTTTCAAATTTGGCAATTTCGTTTGCCTCCACACACCAGCGGTGCACCGCAGGCAGCAGAATAGCCTGTGGAATCGCCAGTGGATTTTATCGAACCTCTCCTTTGTCGGAGCCGGTGCACGAAGGCCTCTGTTTAAGACTCCAAGACTCCTAGACTTAAGATTTCCAGCACTTCTATTTGACTGTCTGAAGAAATGTATCTAGATGTTGACATTTAAACCTCACATTTCTAGTCATTTTATTTAGCCATTTCAACCTTTAAGAGAGAGAGAAAGAGTACAGAATGATAGTTGAGTCTAAAGGATTCCTAGTTAAGTGGACAACCAGAGACATTTAATATGTCAAATGGAGAAAGAACCTCACACCAGTGGACATGCTTTTATTTTTCTATAAAGAGGATCACCTCGAACCTCCTCAATTAGCAGGATGGTACTTTAGTGCCGGCAAATGTGTTTAGCTTCAATCAATCATGTTACTCCTGGTAATACACCCCATCTGTTTTTCACATCTGCCGTCAGATGTGACTTTATCAATTAGCCTTTTATGAGCTCAGTCTCTGGCTGTGGCGGTGTTGTCAGGGTCACTGGTTTGCTCACATTATGAACAGCAGCCACCCCCACCGATCTGCCAGATCCAGCAGATAGGGGCACTAAAAGGTTATGTACCTCAGAGACTACAGCCGGGAGCTATTCTATCTCTCCATCTCTCTCTCCCTGTCTCTCTCACTCACTCAATCTCCAACAATTTCCATTCATCAATTTGTCTTGCCTCTGTGACAACCTGTCCTTGTTTTAGGATCTCTTGTCTCCTGGCTATAAATGTATATGTATGTGCCTGTGGCATTAACTAATGTGTGTATGTATGTGTGTGTATATCTGTTTGTTTATGCAAACTCGCACAATATATAAGTGTCTGTGGCTATATATGTGTTATATATGTGTATGTATATATGTGTGTGTGTGTGTGTGTGTGTGTGTATGTGTCAGCCCAAGGTAGTGTGTGTGTGTGTGTGTGTGAGAGACTAATGAGGGACAGCACCCAGACAGCAGCCCTCAGCCCAGCTTGCTGAACATCCCCCCCCCCCCCCAACACCCGCCACCACAACACCACACCTCTCATTTCTGTGCTGTTAGCTTATGACAGAAACAACAATTCCCACTGAGCCATGGCAGCAGGAGCTACATTAGTGCCTGACGTGGAGCAAATATCTCAGATTAGCTGACAACCTCAACCTGAGCTCCAGATATGGTGTTGCCCCTCGGTCTGCACATTGCACCGATCGAATTCGCGCACCCTCTTGCCTATATTTATGATCTCAGGGGGCGTGGACAGTTTCATGTGTATTGAGAGGGATCGTTTCGTTGGACGTCTCCAGCTGCTTTATGGGTAAATTATTGACTGGGGGGTGTGAAAGAAGAGTCCGACGGAAGTTCCTGACCTTGGGGGCCTTGGTTTCATCCATACGCTCTTTGATGAGGTTTGAAACCCGCATCACAGACAGTGTTCCCATATGTACCCATATCTTGAAGATCAAAATCTGAAACCAATCACCTCAAATTCAATAAACATAAATCCGATATCATAATTTTGAATAGACAAGGTTTAATTATGCTTATATATGATCTTCTTATTCAGCACACATCACAACATCTATAGCCGTGTATGCAGCTTACAGCTTGTGTTCCCTGAATGTGATATTCGAGACCAGAAAGAACATGATGTTGACTACAGGCATACCCAGATGGTAAGGAACATTATGAACTGCTGGTAGAGGAGGGTCTACTCAACCACTATTGTCAGTTTGATTTATTCTGTTTTATTGTCTTCATTTGTCAATAAGAATGATACATTATTTATTATCTATGATTTCTAGTCTTACTTCCACACATCTCACACATGCCCCTCTTTTGAAGCTGCAAGCAACAGGGAGGGATGTACAGGTACATTATAAAGGCACTACAAATGTCTACACCACTACAAAAGTGGAAGACTTCCTACTCTATGACCTGTGGCCCTTAGCCGAAACAAATGAAGTTTAAAAATGGTAAATAAATACAAATTTAACAAAGTTGAGGTTTGTTCAGTCTGGAGGCTTACGCCCTGGGAGAAGGTAGGGGATGGTAATGCAGAATTATGACTTGAATCTCCCAGAGCTAAAAGCATTCCACTTTGCATTTTTCACCAAATAAATATCTCCCTCAGAGAGAAGTGACAAATGCATGCCTTTTGTTGTACTCCACCCTGCACAAATGACTAAGTGTAAAAGCTAATGGAATGTAGAATACAACATGTCCAACATGTGAACCATGTCATTGCACAGTAACCATTTATAGTGTGGAACAGGACTCTCTCACCTTCAAAATATACAGCTCTACCTGGGAGGTCAAACACAGTACTACACATGTATAATAAAAAATCAGTGCTTTGACATTAACTCCTTACCTTGTTCATTTCCCATGGTATTACTTTAATATTATAAGGTGACCAAAATCAAGGAAGATGAACTGAGGTCTTTGCATTAAGACTTGATGGTGAGTGTTGTACACACAAACAGAATGAATGGACAGAATGAATGGAAACAGCAGCAAGAAGGTTCAGCTGCAATGCTGCTGGAAATGCCTGTGGGTCTGAAAGGTCAGCGCTTTTACAGGTCGGTAAATCTGCTATGGAGCCATCATCCCCCCTCACACACACATGTGCGCGCTCACACACACACACACACATGTGTGCACACACACATATACGCACACACACACGCGCGTGCTACAAGCACATTTACTAATATGTTCCATTCCATTTGTCCATGCAGGAAGAGGTGTCTGTCCATCTGTCTATGGGTACAGCCAATGGCTGTGTTGGCCAATAATACAACAAGCTATAAGCTCATCTATCTGTCAATCAATATACCAACTCCTCCCCCAACATCTATTGCACACGACCATTGGAAATACAACTAGAAGAGGGCCTAGTATGCTCTCGTAAACGCACAAATACACTAACACACACACTACCCCCAGCCCCCCCCCCCCCCCCCCCCCCCACACACACACACATATATATACACACATTGACTCACTAGTCTGTTACTTAATTTTTGTTAATTCACATTGACTACTTATTTTTTCACCATCCATCTTTATGAGTCTATCTCACTCCCTCTCTCTCTCTCTCTACTCTCTATCTCTGTCTCTTTCTCTCTCATCCCTCATCCTCTATAATGCTTACCTCGGCTGTCTCTCAGTCTCATTTCTCTGTCTCCACCTTCTCATGGATTTGTTCTCTCTATCTCCACACAGTCAGCCCTGAAATCTGAATTTAGACAACAACTCAGCTTTAACCAACTAACCCATCAGTCAACTAATCAATGAGTTTGGACTTGGTCTCCAAATAGCGTGAAATGCTGTGTTTTGGGGTTAATTTTTAACAGATGTGTGGGTGACATGTCTGTTTACTGTCCTAAAGGTCCTCTGTCAGTCCTCTGTCTGTCCTATACATTCACTCCTACTTCAGAATAAAAGCTTACAGCAGTTAAATCTCTTTTAAAGGCAGGTTGCCACCACACCAAAGTCCTCCTCCATGGTCATCTGGATCTAGCTGCTTTTGAAATATGGTTGCTTTATTTGAGAGAGGAGTGAAGACCTGCAGTCATAATGATTTTGTGTTTTTTAATTTTGTTGTGTTATTTTTTTTATGATCCTATTTAGGAGGCATCCAGGTTTACAGACGACAGTTTTGCTGTGTCTTATTGATAGATATGCTTGTCTGCAGGGAAGTCTCACTCCAGCAGAACTAGCTAATTTGGGCTACTCTCACCTGCAGTCACTTCAATCAGCTGACTATCCAACAAAAACGCTGCTCGATGATTTGACATTATGGTTCCTTATCACAGGGCAAATCCATTTCAAGTTTTCACCTTTAATATGATGAGATGATTCCTGCCTTTCATGTGTTGGGTGTGCAACAGACGTGTGGACACCAGAGAGTGAGGGATGAAGGAGTAGATGGAGGATGGAAAGATGAAGGGAGGAAGACAGAAGAGAGAGTGAGAGATCCAGTAATTTCCCTCATGGCCACACAACCAGCGACAATTGTGTGTGTGTGTGTGTGTGTGTATCCCTGTATGTGAGTTAAAATGCATAAGCAGACATCCTGTAATCTATCTGTGTTTGATCACATTCAACTGCTTGGTATGCATGTGTCAGAACAGAAGTATCTTTTGCAAAAGCCTTTCTTCCTGGGCTTTGATCTGTCAGGCTTGCTGTCTGTATATGTACATTTGTGTGTGTGTGGTTTTATGTGTGTGTGTGTGTGTGTGTGTGTGTGTGTGTGTGTGTGTGTTGGGGGAATACTTCCCCTCCACCCACCATTTGATTAATTATTTGTGCTGCCACATTTCAGGAATGATTATTAGCATGCTTGAAATTTGGCAGCGGGTTTGGAATGACACACACAGACTTCCTTACTTTCGAGCGTCCTGTCAATCGCGGAGCACCCGCCTCTCCCTCTCCCTCTCTCTCTCTTGTTCTCTATCTCTCTGTTTATGCTCCTCTCTCTCTCCATCATTTTCAGTTTCTTTAAATATGTCTCTTTCCTCAAAATAAAGTTTGTTGCTTACACCCGTTTCCCTGCTGTTTTGAAGTGTGTGTGTGTTTATACGAGAGTGTATGAATGTGAGAGGTGAAAGCCAACTAAAGTAACCGATTAGTGTGTGTGTCAATGTAGAATGAATTTGTTCATGTGAGTGTGTGAGGGTGTTTGTTTGTCTCTGTTGTGTATTTCCCTAAGTGTGTGTTTGTGTGTGTGTGTGTGTGTATGTGTGTGTGTTAGCCACTGCACAAGTGTGTGTCTCTGAGACAGGCTGTAAAACTTTCCAAAGTTTAGTTGTATCTGTTGTTGTGTAGATGCCCTGCTCACCCCGGGACAGCAAGCCAAAGGGGAGACAATTACAGCAAATCAGGCGCTCGCTCAACTAAAACAAGAGTGTGATGAGAACGCAGAAGCAGTGCGGGGGCCAGTGGCAGAGAGAGCCAGGGGAGAGGCAGAAAAGGGGGGCATAATGAAAAGGAAATTTTACCAAAAAGACTGCACTCGTTCTCTCTCTTTCCCTCTCTCTCTCTCTCTTTCATGCTTTTTTTGGGTTTTCATTTTGCAGATTCCTCTTTGTCTATCTTCTCTTTCGTTTTGTTTGTATCTCAATGCATATGTCTGTTTTTATCTCTCCTGTGTGTGTGTGTGTGTGTGTGTGTGTGTGTGTGTGTGTGAATGTGTTTGCATACATTTGTGTACATATGTTTATGTGTCTGAGTATGTGTGCATGTGTGTGAGTGTGTGTTTATATGTCTGTGTGTTTGTAAGCATGGCTCACACAGAGAGCCAGAACAAGAGAGAATAACACACACACACACACACACACACACACACACACACACACAAACTTTACCTCTCTCCAGAGTGTGGAGGGCTGGGGGTTGAGATCACAGGAGTGGACAGCAGCGGAGCAAGAATAAGAGTCATCATCACCCTCACATTTCACCATGAGCATGACAGCACCTCAGGGAAGAGCAGTGATTGGGCGAAAAAGCCAGAATACTTAAGCAGAAAGAGAGAAGGGAAGAAAGGGAGAGAGAGACCGAGAGGGAGAAGGATGGGGGGCAGAAAAAAGAGTTGTGCATGTATAAGAGTATTCAGTGCAGTGGGTATAGAGATTCATTTTGTAGTGAGCACACATACTCACAAAAAACAAACAAACAAACAAACAGCCAAGCACACAGTGGTATAGTTGGAAGGAAAGTACCTTTACTTTACAGAATATACAAACACACACACACATACACATTCTCACACACACACACACACACACTTACATACATAAACATTGTGTTTAGAGCTGGATATGGTTGGGGCACTGCTGGTCTGGGTCATCTTTGATATGTTAATACGGTAAAGAGCGGTGTGCACAGCGGCTGTTTTTAGAACAGCTTACATGAAAGCCTTGCACCCTAGAAGGGGCACTGCCATTACGGCTGTTTCATTAAACAACATTCACTCCCCGCAGCCTCCCTCTTTCCTCTGTTGCTCGATTTCTCTCGCCTTCTCTCTCTCTCTCTCTCTTTCCCCTGTCTGAGTAGCACACTCAAATACATGCACGCAAACACACACACACACACACACACACACACACACACTTGCAATTTTATTTGTCCTATACTATCTTTCAGAGAAATAGCATTTCTCACAGGTGAAAATATTCCATTCATCCACATCCATATACAAACATCTTCTCCTTCTCAAATACAAACCTATAAGCATTTAGGTCTCATTTCATGAATGGTGTTAACATACAAATAATACCCCTCTCTATAGAGATAAATACATAGACCTCTTCAAAGCTACATGCTCTAATTTTGTCAGTGTGTGTGAGTCAAAGCCTTCTGACAACTTTTTGGCCTTTGTTTTGTTCACATTGCACATGTATGCCAATTAAAGCCATTACTGCCCTTGAATCAGCACTTCTCAACCCTCTCTCTCATCTATGCCACACTGTCATTTGATTCATTAGAGTAAATTAGGTATTGATGTGATTACAGAATACAGAAAATAAACAAAACAATTACAAAAGCCCAGCAGGTAGAAGATAATATCATGCTCTAATTAGAGGAGAGTGACTAAACACATCAAGACAGTAATGTTATTTGTTGGGTAACGCAAAATGCAACAGGACATGTATATCATTACTGGTGACTATTTTAATTTTAGTAATCATAATTTTTAACCATTCATACCGGTGCAAAAATAAATTCAATAATTACCTTAGCTAATTACTGTAATTGCAGTTAATAAAATAATGGTTTGGACACAGGTGTGAGAACCACAATGAGGGCGCTGTTGCCTGTCCTCCATTATGGCCTGTTTCACATTTTAAGTGAAAGGAAATGGCACATGATTATACACATTCAAATACACACAAACTACTAGGGCCACAAGAATGTGTGTATATGTGACACATGCAACTACCCATCAGTAATAAATAATATTAAAAAAAACATAAAAACTGTCCTGTTAAAGTTCTGTCTCATTGTGTAATAATAAGACTGCCCATATTCTTAGAGGTTAGATTTTTTTCCTCCTCTGCGACAAATCTGTTCTATCTTCATTTTTATCCAGTGAGGCAACAGTAAGATATCAAGCATGAATAATAAACATAAAGTCCCTCTCAGCTATGCAGTGGAAGCTGACTCAGTCATAGACAGTTCAGTTTCAGCCAGGAGTTTATGTTCAAACTCAGATGCCACCACAAGTTAAATTCAAATAAGATATGATTCCTAAAGACAACAGGAGTCCTGTAGGAATAACTGCCCATTTTTATCATGAAGTTAAAGTGGTAGCCATGCAAATTGTAACGTCTATCTATCTATATATATACAAGAAGGATTATGCAGGTATGAAGTCTTCTTTTCATTGTCGGCAGTTAAAACACCCCCCCCCCACACACACACACACACACTTAGGCCTACATACACACAAAGCACAAAAGCTAGGGCAGCTTATGTAGTCAACACGTGTATTCTGAACTCATTGTTTCCTGTATTTGTTTCTCATATATGGTCTAATTCATATTCATATATGGTATAATTATGTCATAATGTATTGGCTGACAAGCAAGTTTGCATAAGCAGTATATTTTCACTCTGGGGAAAAAGTTTTATGAGGCTGTCTAATTTAGAATTGACTTCAAGCAAAATGACATAAGAGACCCCATCCCCTCTTCTCTTTCTATCTGTCTCTTGGCCACTGTATACTGCTGGCCAGCTTTGCATGGCCTGGAGCTCAAAGCCCTATTTGCACATATCTGCACTGAATCTATACTTTCTAGTGAAGGCTAATGATCCAACTCACAGAAACAGGCATGGAATACACGCGCTAACACTCACACACTGTCTGTCTCTCGCAAACACACACACACACACAATCAAATACATACATACAAACACACACACATACACACACACACATACCAACACACAACCACAACTAATTAGTTTGTAGCAAAATAATGATAGAACTTGTGGTAATCAGGAAGCAGTGTTAGGGCTGCAAGCCTGAAGGGGAATGAGAGACATGAAAGAAAGATGGTGAGAGAGATAGAAAGAGAGGGGAGGGGTGGGGGGGGGGGGGAGAGAGAAGTGGAGCGTGTGAAATCTGACTGATGTGTAATTAAATGCTCATGTCAGACTGTGCCCTAAACAGAGTCTGCCAAACACCAGTCACTGGGACTTTATGCACATGCCCCCCTCTGCAGCACAGTACTAGAGGAAAAAAACCCGATACACACACACACACACACTATGCAGATAATCTGGTCAAGGTCAGCAGGTTATTTGTTTCTGGAAGAGTTGAACAGCAATTAACATGTGTTGTTTCTGTTTATGCCAACCCCTCTCTCTCCCTTCTTCCACTGTCTCTATATCTTCTTCTGCCTCCTCATTTTGCCCACACTTTCCATCCCAAATATGCAGCTCTAGCAATCCCTGCAAAGGCTGAGAATGTTCAGGGTCAATTGTTTCTCTATCTCATATATTATTTAGTGCACATTCCATAATCAAGCTCAATTCTATTCAAATCCATTTCTTTGGGAGTCGGACATCTATTTGTCATATCTATTTGTTACCTGTATACAGTCGGTCACCTCTCAGGACTTCCTCTGTAGAGCTAGCACTTCATCAGTATCTCTCTTACATTTCAAGGTCTACATAGACATGAATGCCTTGATGTTAAAGAGTTGGTTTTCTAGTCTGTTCACTCTTCACTTTTTTTTCTCTCTTCCTTTTTCCCAGAGGCGCTCAAGTTTGCAAGTTTGCCCACCTCCCATCCCCACCGCTCTTTCATGAAGTCCATGTTACATTATTCAGTTGTATGTGTGCTCTAACACAAGTCCTGGACAGTATTCCCCCCAGCTGAAGATACTTATCTTTGAACATCACCCAGAGCACCATATGTAGCGATATGTATTTATTCCAAAGGGCAACCAAGTCCATATGCAACAGCAGTTAGAGGGTTATACTGAACATGATACAAAAAGTGTTTTAACAACCCTAGAGATTATTAAAGTTAATGCTAATTTTGAGTTAATTTACTGGCTCCTTTTTTACCATGGGGCAGGGACACAAATTATTTATTACATAAATATTTACATATGTATTACATACATATTACATAAAAGATGTGTAAGAAGCCATTAGTTTGGTGGCAAAGGAGGAGTGAGCGCCTGATATTTGCTTGGAGAAATGTGGGGCCACCCCAGTTTAATCGCAGCCCTGCCACTGTCCCCAATTTCACGGGACTGATAGTGCCAAACTTACTGATGGCAATGTGGCTATTGCTTGGTTATCGCATTACACACACACATACACACACACACACACACACACACACACACACACACACACACTTACTTACATACACACAGGCACAGGGCGGGAGAGAGAGAGAGATGGGGAGGGGGAAGGACAATCCACATGAACACATAAGCAAACACACACACACACATACACACACATACACACACACACACAGACGCATGCAAACTGCATACTGCACACACGTGAGAAGAGTTTGTAGCTGTTTCACCATAGTGGCCAGTGCTAAAGGGCGGGGAAGCAGAGGGGCTGCCGGTCTCAACATAAGCAAATTGCCAATAAATTATCCTTTCTGCCGGGCGGGCGAAGAGAGCTCAGAGAGAGAGAGAGGGAGCGAGAGAGAGAGACGTGGATCAGAATTAGCAAAGTCGGCCCCACACAGGGGTGTGCTTTCTTCCTTTCTCCACGGTACGTTTACGTTTCTTTAGATTTAGGTGGGGAGTATAGCGTTGCGTTGTCTCTGTCCTGTCGTTATTTCTTTGTAGTCGGCTACAATACAAACCGTGGTTTTTGGACCGTGTCTCCCGGTCTTGAACACAGGGATTAAATCACACTCAAGGCGACGGAATTCAGTCAGTGTTGTTCAGCACCCTGGACAGCGAAAACAAGGTAGGCTACCCCGATGTGTGTGTTCTCTCGCGCTTTGAAGTGTGTTAGCCAAACTCTTAAATGAACTGACCTGTGAGAATATTTAGAAGGTGAGGTGAACTATTCGAGCATGACATGGTTTTACGTGAACTTTCAGCTGTAAGCTGATTTTATGAACGAACTGTGATTTGGGCTGCAGTTATTTGGACATTTTCTGCATTTGTTAACATTTCGATTCAGTCGCTTGTGTGTGTTTTCTTTACCTTTTTGCAGTGACTTAGGCTACTCACGTCGACATTTGTAGTTTTGAGACGTGGCATCGCAATGACCGGACCAACAGACAACAGGCTCCGGCCAAGAGCCCCCTACAGCTTTTAATTTAATCGACTCTTTTATCGGCTTTCCCCAGGAGATTGTCCGTCCTCAATCGTTTTGGTTTGGTTTAAGCCGTTTTGCAGGCTATACACAAATTACCCGCGTATCAAACATGTGCATTTTAAAATTACTTGTCTTTTATAAATCTCCCGTGTAGCTTAGCGCGATTTCTACGGCGCATGGGGTGAGTGGCACAGTCCCACGCGGGAGCTGTTAGTAAGTGCGCGATGCATCTCAAAGGCGCTAACCACTTTGTAATCCTCTCAGTGATTTTTGGACGGATTTGCTGGGGCAAATGAAAGCGTGTGATCTAAATGTAATTTCATACGATATTTAATTATTGTATGGGACAGTGTAGTTCCATTAAGGCGAAATAGGTGTGTTACATTCGCCACACATCTACTTGTTTGCACGTAAGTCTGGCGTTGAGCCTGTGGTCATTTTTTAACCCAATCTCCACTCTACCGCAGTGTTCTCCCAGGAATGAGCCAACAGCATGCATACACACACACACACACACACACACACACAGTAATTCACTCACCCATAGAGGTAGAGGAAAGAGGGAGAGTGCAGATGAGAGAGTGAGGAAGAGACCATTCTCAGTTTGTTATTCAACGTTCCTTAATTTTTCATCAAAACCCATCAGTCATAATGCATTTACTCTCCCTTAATTCCAAGGCACGTTCAAGTTCACAAATGCACTATTGGCAAAAACAAGATATGCTAAACTTATTGGCTTCCATTCCCGAATCAATGAGCTGGACTGTGAACTGTGATCTAAAACTTAACCTTTGTCTACCTTTTCACTTTCAGTTGTTTCTCCTCTAAATATTTTGAAAAATGGCTACACCCATGCGGCCCATTAAAAACTTTTAGTTGGCCAAAATTTCCTTAAAAAGAGGTCCAAATGTAAAGAATTCATTAGTGTGTTTTCTGTCTGTCTAAAATCCATCAAATGCCTGTGGTAGGGTTTGCTTTGTTTAAAATAGTTTTACAAGTGTTCTCCAGAGAGGGCTTTTGGTGTGTGAAGGTCTGTCTTTGCACTGGGGTGCATTAGCAGTAGGTGGATCTGCTGTCTTTAAGGCTCTTTAGCTTCACATTCAAAGGAATTTTGTTAGGCTCACTCCATCAATGTGACGTAAACATATAATTTTACACTTGTCAAACATAATGGCCACATCAACAGCCACAGTTCTAATGTTTCATGAGAGACTCCATAGCCATAACCGCCACTCAATATCAGTTATGTTTTGTCTCTTGCCTATGAGGTTAAAAGCATTCTAGCATTTTTATGACACCACATCAAGATGAAAACAGAAAAGTGCTTGTTGATTTCGGTGGCTCTCTGTCTCAACTTAAACCGCTTCTTTCAGACTGCACTCATAAAATGTGGGACTCAATCATCAGAGTGCATAACTTCAGGGCTGGCAGCCTCTGTAAAGACCCTGCCTGTGAATCAGTATCCAACAACATACAGCCGTGACTCAACCCAATTGAAAAAAAGTGAAGATTGAAGATCCTATAGAGTCTAAGATGAAATAAATTTGCCACATTGTTTGGCACAGCTCTCTAGAATTGTTATAACAATTATAGCCATAAACAACATATCTTCATTATGTTCAATACAGACCACTACAGGTAATTGCGAGGCATCATGACAGTAAAACATGGCAACAGTCTACAGCTGCCCAAAGGTTCATCTTATGTTTATAGTCCCACAAATATAGATAATTATAAGTGCAGATGGAAGGCAAGCTAAAGTGCAAGGCATCCATAGCATAATCCTATATAATGATTACACACACATTTATCATCCTTGGAAGTGGAGCTACAGGACTTATTTAATCTGAGCTCTGCTGCCAGCTCTAAGTGGGAGGCTGTAATTAAGGGTCTGGGACTAGCCATGCAGGCACAAAAGCTGTAGGGGCAGCACCGCGGGTGTGTTTGGGGGTCGATTAGTCTCCCTTGCAGTGGGTGCCCTCTTCACTTTATTTGGCTTTATTTGTTCCTCGCTCTCCTCTCCAGCCAGCCATTGTTGTCTGGATCCTGCAGAGTTCTGAGGGTGGGTGCTGGAGGGATAAGTAGGCAGCACTGTGGCACAATCTTTCTCTCCTTTCCTCCATCCCTCTCTTCTTTCTTTCGTTCTTTTTTGGTCCCTGTGGTCTTGTTTGTGCGACATCACTGCCACCGGATGTACCACATCCCAGACAGCCTATACTGCCCCTTTCCCAATATATTCTTCTTTCTTTCGCTCACCCTCCTCCTCTGCCTCTTTCTTTATCTCTTCTCTACACATCTCTCCTCAGCTTCTATCTATTTCTCTCTCTCTCCTTCCTCTCCTTCTAAGCAGCCATTTTCTTTGTCACTTTTTCTCCTCCATATCTCTTCCCTCTTTCCTTTATGAAAGTATCTGCACCTTTCTGATATGGTCTTCTTTCTTTCTTTACCTCCACCTGCTCTCTGTCTTGTGCTTTATCTCCTCTCTCTGCCTCTTCTGTTCTCTTCTTTCTCTCTCCTTCTACTGCATCTTTCTTCCTCTGCTTCTTTTTTGGAGGCTCCCGGCCCACCCGCTGGCTAATTACTGTCACAATGTCAGAGCTGGCATCTGTGAAGTCCTGCCATGCAAGGTGGAATGTTTAACTGCACCCTGCTGCTGGTCAGCTGCCCATCTCCCTCCTCGCTCGCCGCTCTGAGGGATGCCAAGGTGCAGCTGTGAACTCGCTCACACTTCCTCACATGCACACACAGACATACACACACACACACACACACACACACAACACACACAAATAGCTATACATGTATTTTTTGTATACATACACAGATACTCAAGGACACTCACATATGCATACTAATTTTCACCCATTTGCTTTCACACTCTTCCCCAAACACATGCACACACACACACACACACTCCAGACTGTGATATTCACACACAGCACACAGCCACAGATGCCATGACCAGTGCTGAGGATGAGAGCAGCACAGCTTAAAAATGCTGTATTTGTGTGGTCGTCTTCAGATCTACAGAGAAGGTCAGACCTGCAGTGTTTGTGCAATACCTGCTGCTGCCAGAGCCAGGTAATGAGATCAGATAGGGATGAACACAAGGACCAGAGCTGCTAAGACACACCAAACACACACACACACACAAACAGAAACCCATACTTTGGGTAACGGCAATGTACTCAGAGCACAGGCGTGGATGTCACTTGCTAAGCATGTCTTGTGTGCAGTGACACGACAAAAGCTACTCTGCACTGATCCCATTACTTTGCAATGAGCACGTTGCAGAAGAGAAGTATCACTAATAGGAAACATGGAGCTTAGAGGCTGTTTATTTCCCCCATTTCTTCAGAACAGCTTGTAGTGCTTCTGGGAATGGTGGTCTTAGTGTGTCCTCCACTATATGTAGATGCATGTGATGTGCTTTGTGCTCGCTCTGGTGATTGCCACCAAGTTGATGGGGTGTGAAGGTTGGAAATTAAAATAGGTTGACAGGGATAAAAAAAAGCCTCAGAAATGGCTGTGTTGAACTGTCTGTGAGTGCCAGACATTACAGTTTCATGATTATGGGATTCAATGTTCAAGTGTCTTTTGCAGCTAGAGCCTAACATAAACCCCCCCCACACACACACACACACACACACACACACACACACTAGTGTGAAGGCATCAGGTCATCCAACAGATGATGTATGCTTTATGACTGTCATGACTGTAGAGGGTCAATGGATTCAGAATACACAATAAGAATCACAAATGGTAGGATGTCTGTCAAGCAGGAGACTGGTTGGTCTCTCTATGTCACATCTCATGACACAATGTTGTTAGAACTGCAATGTTTTCATTCATGTGATTTGCTGTGCTGTCAGAAGATAAAAGACATTGACTTATTGCGCTCTGCAAGTCATAGTGATGCTCAATAGACTGGATAAAATGTTGATGGGGAAAAAAGTCGAATAGTATATTTTTCCTATTTGATTCAACAGCCCAAGGTCAGTTTTGGTATCAAACACAATAAGAGACTTGAGTTTATGCTATCTGACTTTATATGAGGCCTGCATTAAATATACATTCTCAATAACCATAAAGGGCTGTTCACACTAAGAACGACGACTATAACTATAACGACAAATAAATATTGCTCTAATTAATGTATGACAATGTCCACACCACAACTCTGTTGACATGTGCAACAATATCGTTGGGATTACTTAGAGCGATTTTTTGAATGATAAAAGGTTGACAGCTAATCAGAAACCATGGAATTTTAGACAGTAGTTTATTCAGACGAGAACAGATTTATGTTATCGATGGGCAGTGTGGACGGAAATATAGTTACAGTTCCAGGTGTGAACGGCACTTAAGTCTTTAAAAGACCTTGCTGAAGGCATACTATAAAACCCAAGTAAGAATAATAATAATCAGTAATAAAGCTTTGTAAATGCATCCACTCTTTTTTGCAGCATTTGAATAGAAATGCCAAAGGTGTGAAAACAAACTCATACCTGTATGGATTTTAAGGACCTCAGCATATCTTCAGTGTATCTATTTGCATGATAATACAAGACACTATGAAAATAAGCAGGATCATACTTTGGCTATGACGTGCTGTTTTGGTAAAGTTCTGTCAGCAATCATGTACTGTACATGTGTCTGAGAATGTGCCTCTAACAACAGTTCACACGACAACCTCATCATTGATCAAAAGTACAGGGGTATATCATTATGTAGAGAAAGTGACACTGGCCATCTCTTTTTGCAATCACAATTCGCATCCCAAAGCCCTTTCAACACTCACTATTTGCCTTAGTAGTTTATGCATTCAATTCAATTCTCTGCCATATATTCTCCACTTTCTTGAATGTTACTGTTGGCTGCACAAGGGACATCTGCAGAAAGTGACGTGCCTAGCTTTGAGTTGCCATGGCAAAAGACGTTAAAAGGATAGGGTGTTGCCACAAGGGAGTGTGGTTGTTCTGCTGTGTATTTGTGCATAATGTGTGTGTGTGTGTGTGCATGCGCGCACGCATGATTGCATGTGTGTATTTGTGGATATGTGTGTGTCTGTGTGTTTGTGTAGGAGACAATCAGAGTGACTCAGACTAAATGACATTGAGAAATCAACCCCCTTTCACCCTTTCCCATATAAGCCGACATGCTGTGAACCTTCAATCACTGGCTGAACAACTTCCACCCTCTACCCCTCAGCTACCGCCATCATTAGCCTTCAAGTGTAGCCTACTAGCAACGTAGCACTGGCTCTGGTCCATATTACTGTAACTGAATTAACCAATGCAAGTCATTGAAAGAGACTGGTGTCTGTACTGTATTGTGAAGGAAAGGAGGTTCACATGCACACTATTTGCTTTTCTGATTCCTGTACTCAGTCCAATCATCTCCTCTTTACTTCTACTGTGCAGAATCAGTGCAAGCTAGTCAATCCATGTGACTGACAGAAAATGCTGAGGCAGATATCGGTCCTGTCTGGTTGTGTGCTTTTCTATCTTTCTTCACTGGGAGGATGGTGGTTTCTCTGAGGGGGACTTGCTCAGGGAATGTGAAGGATACTGTTTGTGTGAAAATGAGTGTTTGTGTGTTTGTTTGTGTGAGAGAGAGTTTGTGTGTGTGTGTGTTTGTGTGTGTGTGAGTTCTTACCTCTAACTATAACTAAGGGAAGAAGCTGAGGCAGATGGGCTCGTAGACCTCAGCCTCTACATGCTGTTTACTGCTGTGTTTACTGCTGCATGGAAGTGCAGTGGTCACTGCCCTCAAAGGTCACCAAGAATCTCTCTCTCTCCCTTTCCCCCTCTTTACCTCTTTCTACATTTTCCTGTCTTCCACATGTATCTAGCTCTTACACAATTCACACAATTTCCCATTGATCTTGAGGTGACCTGTTTCTGTAATACTGTCACAGGGAATCGATGTGGAACAAAGCTCTCCATAGTGTCATTTGGAATCCCTCCAGTTCTGTGAATGCATGTTTACATACATGCAGTTTGTGACACATCCACACACACACATACATGCACGCACGCACACACATGCGCGCGCACACACATACACAAACACATGTTATTGGTCATGCAGCCTCAGGCATTATGTGTCTGGTATAGCGCCACTAATGCTCTGTTCTGTGGGTGTCATGCTGTGTGTGGAGAGATAAGGCTTCATGTCCTGTATGGATCATGTTATCATTTTGTTCACGGACAGAACCATAAGTGAGATTTTGTACAAGGACACGCACACACACACACACACACACACACACACATATATACACCTACATATCATAAACCCTTATGTGTATAGGCAATGTGTTGTTTGTGTGTATGTGTGTGTGTGTGTGTGAGAGAGAGAGAGAGAGGAGAGCGACAGAGACAGAGTGAGGAGAGGGAGATCTAAGGGTTGGTGGCAGAGAGCAGAAAGGGACCACAAAATGGGCAGCTACTGTAAGTAGCTAAAAAAGAAAAAAGAATGATAGGCATAAAGATATTTAATTATTCATTCGGGGATAAAGAAAGAAAGCGCCTCTGATGAGCACCAGACAGATAGACAATAAGAAACAGAGAGACAGAGAGAGAGAGAGAGAGAGAGAGAGATAATGATTCTATCTGCATCTGGCTGAATTCAGATGGCATGCCTTCTAAAAAGTCTCTCTCAGTCATCAGCTCTTTGTCTTCTCTTCTTTCTCTCTCTCTCTATCTCTATCTCTCTGTCTCTGTGTGTGTGTGTGTGTTCTGCATGCTTTGAACATAAAAATCACATGCCAGTCTCTTCTGAGCATTTTCTCTCTCTCTAGTTGTCATCCCATTTCCATTCATCTAGGCCAGTGTAGAGAATGTGACTCAGACACATACGAGAGAGGCGATGACGCAGACACCACTGCACTGACACTGTCTCCCGCTGGGTGGGAGTTTGGGCCTTTTGAAAGACATCTGCCCCATAGTGAGGAACGAGTGATGTGCTAGCGGGGGGTCAGTTTCAGTTGCTCTCTCTATCTCTCTCTCTCCTTTTCCCTCTATTTCTCTCTCTCTCGCGCGCTCTGTCTCTCTGACAGATGATTTGTTTGAACACTGGACCGATGCTTTGGATCAGCGAGGCGAGTTGCGAACAAGAGGACGTAAATTCTCGTGACCGAAAGCTTTACACACTTGACTAATGGACTTTTGTGTGTGTGTGTGTGTGTGTGTGTGTGGGGGGGGGGGGGGGCGTGTTTTGATCCCGCGGTATTGTGTTTGTGTGCCATGGGTCTTTTTGTGAGCACTGTAAAGGAGGCTAGCATAATCAGCATCTTGTCTGGATGAGTTTTGTCACGTTTGACAGTCCTGTAAAGGGCAGCAAGCTCATTAGCCTGGTTTGGTAGCTTATTCCCCTTTTCTTCTCTTTTCGCTCTCTCTCACACACACACACCCTGTTGGAACTCTCGCTCAAAATGCACTCGTTAAAATATTCATTCAACCACAGCTAAATGGTTGAGCAATTGACTGACAGAGACAAAGAAAAACAAAATAGCTTTTAGAAAGTTCAAACAAACTGTTTAGAGATTGTGTGCATTTGTGAAAAGATTCTGCAATCTATTTGAGAGAAACATGAACAATTCTAATACAACAAAGAGGCGATGAAAGATGGAGATGAAAGAGGATGATTGTTGACAGTGATTTGACTTAATAAAGAACTTGACAAAACATGACATATCACATCATGACATTTCTTTGGGCCTCTCTTCTGTTTATACAAAAATACTTTTTTTAAAGGTAACAAAGCAGCTTTGGTTGATTTGATCTTTTTTTCAGTGAATCTCAGGAAATAAAAAGTCTCTGGAAAAATAATGACACCTCATTTGAGGCATCCTTGCAAATGGATTCAATTTTAATGACACAGCATCTTTCAAATGATAGATGAAAATTGATTCATAATGCTTGCCACATTGACCAGAGTGCAGCTAGTGCCTTTGTACATTATTGAGTATAAGTTTAATTCTCCATTCTTTTGTTGTCTTTTTGGGCTTAAAAAGTTCAGTGCTCATCTGTCACTTCAGTGATATTATCAGCAGTGACAGGCTCAGTGTTAATGCTTTGCATTTGCCTAACATTACCTTGCATTGTGTTTTGTTTGAATTACTCATCTCATCAAGAATCATTTGAAAATAACCTAGATCCTCAGTTGGGGTTGTAATTGCCAGCAGGTTTAGGGGTGGGGGGTGGGGAGGGGGGTGATGAAAGGCTAGAAATGAAAGAATGTTCAACTTTGATGAGCGCTGATTGCTAGTGCTAGGTTTGATTTTGTTGTGTGTGTGATTTATTTATTTTTTATGTGAAGTAATGATAATCTCCAAAAACCACCATACACACACACACACACACACACACACACACACAAACAAGAGTACTGTGTATGTGTTTGTGTGTGCTTTCATGCAGACCTAGTTTTAAATGCCCAGTCTTATTGATCCTCATTCAAATCCAATTACCTCACCCTCAGCGGGGAAGTAGACACTCGTTAGCACACAAACTCTGCCCTGTCCCATACGAAAGAGTTGGACAAAAAGGAGGAAAGAGAATGCTGGACTAGACTACATAGAAAAAGAACGAGACCAGAGGAGAGAGGAAGAGAACAGCTACCATCTCTCTATTCCTGCACCCCCCACCCCCCCAACCTCTTTCTGCAGAGAGGCAGGGACAGTGGAGTCACAGAGAGATAAAGCATCTTGGGAACGTGAGCAGACTCCCAATATCCTGCCTGACAAACTTCCCCTGCCTTCAGACCTCTCTGTCATCTACAGCCATAAAGACAAAAGAGAAAAAGACAGTGTAGGGTGGTGTGTGTGCATGTGTGTGTGTGTGTGTATGTGTGTGTGTGTGTGGTGTGTGCATGCGTGTGTGTGTATGTGTGTGGGGTGTGGGTGTGGGTGTACAAGATGTGTGTATGAGTGTGGGTGTCAGAAAGAGAGGTTATGATGGATCTTTCAGAGTTTCATCTTTTTTCAGCAATGTTCTCTAGCAGAACCATACCTCAAAGGGGTAAGCCATACTGTTCTATAGTCATATATGAGCTAAGGAGAGAACAGAACAAATGCAGCAAAAGAAGAACAGATATTAGAAAGAGAGAGAGAGAGAGAGAAAGAGAGGGAGAGAGAGACAGAGAGAGAGAGAGATGGAAGATCTTTAAACACAAAGCAGTATCACTGTGTGAAAATTAAATGACACATTTCCACAGTGAAAACCCCATTTGCATGTCAATGACCCAAATTGAATTTGGAGACTGAGGGACCTTTGACAATGTGACCAATTTAGGCAGCTGATAGCATCAGCCTTGTGTTTGCCTTTCCATCCAAAGACCAAGTGTGAAATTGGACCCGGATTGTTTGAACACATTTCCTTTGGTTCCACACTCGCATTGGTTACACACTTTTTTTCCTACAAGTTCACCTTCACAGCATGAAGTTTTCTATTCAGCAGCAGGAGGGAATTGTTCCTGCAGCTAAAGTCACACAGCAAGGTGCTGGCAATGCCATGGTCTTGGATTCGATTCTCCGGGATTACACACAAACACCAAGCATACACACATACACACACACACACAACACAAGCACAAAACAGAGAAAGAGAGCAAGAGAGAGAGACACACACACACATCACGTGTGCATCACGTGTATCTTCTCTGCACTTTAAATCACAAGGACTAAAAGACTGAATATGAATATGAAAATATACATAAATATGAAAATGCAAAAATTGAAGGTGTGAGATATCTGAAATGAACACAGCCTACTGATATTCTAAGTGTATGATATAAATCAGCTGTGTTTGGCAGTGCAGAAATTGCATTTTCAAATGACTTGATGTGAAAAAAATCCCCCTTTTCACCTTTGTGATATGAAAACCTGCAATCTGGCATTACCAGACGATGATGCACATTAAGATTTGCACATGGCGAGAAAGGGGGGTGCTGCTGCCGTTGCTATGATGATGATGCTGTGATGATGAAGGCTCTGGAAAATGAGCTTAAGTCTCCAGTCTCTGTCGAGCATGTCCTTTTTCAATGCCACGTCCTGCTGAATCCGACACCACCCGAATTCACACAACTAATTTCAGCTGTTATTGCTTGAACTCTCCACTTCCCCAAATCTACACCCCCCCCCCCAAAAAAAAAACACCCACACAAACAAACACCCCCCCCCCCTTTCCCTCAGGGAAGGGCATCTGAAGAATAAGGATCAGAGCTGAGCAAGTGAGCCCTTTCCCATTTGTTGTCTACCAGTTGGTGGCTGGATTAGATAGGAAGTGTTTCCTCGATGAGATAATGCTATCTTGGACCCCCTGCAGACTCACAGGGGCCAAGAAGCTGGCTGAGACAGATGAGATCAGAACAGAGGGCAAAGAGAGAGAGAGAGAGGAAACAGAAGAGAAAAAGAAGAACACATTGGGAGAAAGGCTGGAATTTAGATGAAGGGAAAGACCGACAAGGTTGAAAGACTATAAAACATTTAGGCAGGGTAAGGCAGGAGTAACTGAAAAATTTCACATTCCTCAGCCTTCCAAACTTCTGAGACTTCACCACCCACCACCGCACTGAGAACACAAGGCTATTCATCCCTCTTTAACACAAGAGATTCAGTCTCACGCAAGTTCTTAAAAGAATCAAACAGCATATCTCCCAATCTAGACGCCTTGATTTTTTTTGTTCTCGTCTCTGTGTTGTCCTCTTTTCTCTCCTCACCTTGTCCTCTCAGCAGACACAGTGTGGTGTGGTGGTGCAACAAGACTGTTTCAATCTTGTGGACAACTTCCAATGTAGCAAATTTAAAGAGTTATTTCTCTATTGAATGGCCAGAGAGTTTCTAGATTCCTCTGTTATCCACTTTGTCAGGGCTCTTGTGCACAGAGGGGGGATCTGTCAGAAGTGATTGAAGAAGACTGATTTAATGTAAAAGCTGTTTCTGATTCTAAAGCGAAACTGATGCTTTTTCAATGTGTTCTAGTTAATTGTTGATATGAAAAAAAATCGAACACTACGCAGAGTTGATGCCAACTTTCATGTTTGTTTTGGATAGCCTTGAGAGAAACAAGTTCAATATATTCATTTAAACCGTAATTTCATTAATTTAACATTTGATCTGGATTTTAATGAGGCCTTGGAAAGAGTTCTGAAAATATCAAAGACAAAAGACTGATATTTTACACCCTCATACTGGTTGGTTGGCTCCACAGGCCCACAGTGCCCCCCTAGTCACAGCTGATTAACTTATTCGGTTAAGGACTTTGAGAACTGAAAACATGAAAGAATGTTTAAGTATAGGCATACTGCCACACTCACACAACTACTGGCAATGCAATCAGTCTTGCTGGTTAACTCACACTGCATTAGTTACTGGAGTTGTCCTAATCAAACATGTTGATCCTTGAAGCCAGTCTGATGGTGGGTGTCTTGGTGCTTTCCAAACCACCTCTTGATCCAAACTCCCTTGTTTCATGTCTTCAGGGCTACATAAGCATAGCATTGTGACTGCTTGGGAAGTTTCCCCCTAAAATATTTTATTCAATTATCATATTTGAAACAACAGTGATTAGATCCCTTATATACACACACACACACACAGAATACATGTTTCCCAATATGACTTTCCATCTTTGGCAGTAACTTCAGTTGTTTGTAAGAGATGTTTCAGTCTAGGCATCTTGAGTTTGTTGCTCTTGCTGTGTCCCAAGGACAATCCCTACCCCTCATGGTGGTAAGATGAGAGAGAAAGCTGGGAGTTCAAGGCTTGACTTTGTTTCAAGAACAAGGGAGTAAGTCTCAGGCCCCCCTCCATCAAAACTTTGTGCTATGAGAGAAACTATGCAAGTGAGACGAAATAATGGTTGGATTTTGAGCTGTAACACTGTGCAAAAAAGATTAATACTAACTATATTATTCCCCTGTTTCTGAAACTTTGAGAATTTTCTCTGAGAATGACTCACACAGCCCCTTAACCTTCAAAAGGTAAAAGCTCTTACAGAGGGCATTCAAGCAGGTACACAGATTTCCTTTCAGCACCCGAGCTTACACCTTATGGCTGGGTATGCATGCTTGTCTTTAGCCTGTGAGCAAGCTCTTGAACATATCTTATCGCTGCTAGAAGCCATGAATCTACAACTTCTTCTCTTCTTCTTATAATAGATTTATAATAGAATTATGGTTTAAAAATCTGTGTTTTAATTTTAGTTGTGTGTTGAGCCCTGTGTCAAGACCTGGTATTGTAATAATAATGTCATAAATGTATGTTTCACACACTAATAATGTAATAACATCCCAATTCAGTGACCACCTGGCCAGTAGACTTCCACTAATAGTTGAGAGCTAAGCAGTGCATCACAGACACCAATTGTGCATTTACTTTTTCTTTTGAACCCAAGCAGAGAAGCTTCAGGCATCCGTAGTGTGTCTGATTTGACCACTGGAGGGCCAGAGTTGCTTCCTTTTCACTCTTTCAGCCTTTCCTTTTAATTTGGTATCATGTTTATATCTTCAGTGCTATCGCACCACCATTTTGGATTTCATTGCAAGTGCAAAAAACAGTGAACCGACCAAGCAGTGCTGCAGGACAAAGCTGCCATAGAAAATAAAAGTAATAAAATCAAGGTCAGGTTCTATGTTAATTTACTGATCATTTGAGAAGAGCAGAAGACGAGGGAAGAAGATTCAAAAGGAAGAATCAAAGCGGATTGCTACTGAACTTGCTACTGAACTTACTTGGCCCTCATTTGAAGAAAAAAGTGCTGTCATACTTTGCATCATTTCAGCTTGTCCCCTAACACCAAAAAGTAGAAATACATTGGCTTCCTTTGCTACTTGACTACTTAACACAGAATAATACATTTTGAAAGACAAACCTGGGCCATGTTATTACAATATTGGATTATATAGGATGATTAATATTACATTATTAGGTTCTTAAACAATAATGTGATGACCTCCCATGGATGTAACATTTAGCATTTTATTACATTACAATTTTTTTGTTTAGTTTAGTTTTTTACATTGTCCAGTCTTTTGTTCTGGTCATTTCAGTGGAGTCAAGATGAGATTTTTATTACACCACTGGGAGTTATGACATTATTGAGAAATTATTATATTATTGGGTTTTACAAGGTTCATAAGGTTTCTAGTTGCAGCAACTCTTGGCATTAATCCTGCTTTACTGCATGAGACCTTTGGCATCTTTGAACAAATTTAGAGATGTTCACACAGCCTATAGCCTGTCCAAATTCTATTTACAAACACATGACTGGTGTCTGTCCATGTTGTGAATGAGTAGATCGCTCTGTCTATAACTGGAAGCACTCCCATTAAGCTTAGGGCGGCTTAGGCGTTTTGTCACAGCAGAAGCACTACCGATGTCTCTTCCCTTCATTGTATCTCGATCTAGGCTTTTATGCAAATGTGAGCAACCGTGCCCTCGGTGGCTGACCTAGCTTTTATCGAGTGCATTAGCAATCTGCATGTCTCATCAGTCTGCCTGTTTTGTTTTCACTTTGCTCTCAGGTGATCAGGAGTTACCTCCAAGGCCACACCTTGACTGGAACAAAAGTATCTGTCTTATCTGTTGCTAAGTTATTCTTTTGATAAACTGTGATGAGTTGATATGATTTTTTGTAGCTTGTTTTTGTAGCTGTAGGTGGCTGAACTGATCATCTTGCTGCTAAGCCTCTTAGTCAGTAAATATCTATGGTGGCCATACAGTAGCTCGCTCATGCTTCAACTGAGTCTGGTGTCTATAGTAGAGTAGAGTAGAGTTACTTTATCAGCGTATAAACATCTTAAATATATCACATACAACATATCCCACATATACATCATATACACATCTCACATGTCCCACATATACATCATATACACATCTCACACCCCCCTCCCCACACACATCCACATACATATAGATTATAGAATTTCTGTGAGGGAAAGCATTAGTAATGTGACATATAACAGTCTAATTGTTCCTTGGTCTTGGGTCTGGGTTATGTCCAGCATGTCACTTAACCCCCAGTTTACATCACAGAGTTAATGTCTCAGAGCCACTGGCATTGCCCCCTCCACCCCCATCAGCCAAGTATGAAAAGCCAGCATTGCTAACAATAGCTGCACAGGGGTCAATGCTAGCACATGATCTGCCAAGAACTTGATGTGGTTCAATAGGGGATTCTGAGGTCGTCACACCAGGAGCAGGCCTTCCTACAACACAAACCACTGACACTGCAACATCAGCTCTCATTCAGGGACTTGGGTCATAAACTCAACCCCCTGACATCTTTTCTCTAATTAATCTTTTTGAAAAATGACTTCAATAATGCCGGCATTATTGAGACTATGACCTTTGTTGGAAGCTGATTATTTGGCTAATATGTGTGGGGATAATCAGTCACTGTGCACTTACTTACATCTGGTTTCCTTGCCGGAAAGCCCCCTCATGAACAAGCTTATGAATTCTAATCCCTTAGAGATGGCTACTGCTGATGGGCCTTTTGGACTCCACTACCTATAGCTGCCTACCGCTACAGTTAGCCGCGTAATTGTGACCATGCCTGGCAGTTAGGGAGCTTGCAGAAACATCAGGGGTAAAACACACACCTCCTGTTTCCTGCATCTGCATGCAGATTATTATTAATGCACATACAAATAAGCAACGTGGGAAGTGCGTAATGGCATATTATCTGGGTCGATACACATGTATAATTCACAAGATACACACAAGACATGCTACAGATGCTAAAGCCAGTACTTCATTAATGAACCATTTACAAACTAGAGCACCGCATAGTGAAGGGGTAAAACCTCACCAGAAACAGAATAAATATCTAAACAATAACAATTCAACAACGGTGAGGATAACTAAATGTTATGCCACACGCTATTGCTAACCATTCCTTTTTTTTTACTCTATCATCACTTTCCATCCCTCTATCTCCACATCCACCTCCTTTTCCCTCCACCCTCCACAGACGGTCACAAAGTTGGGGGTGCCAGCTGGGCATCTGATGAGACAGTGGTCAGATAATCCCACACTCAGGGGGATTAGCGTGGTTCAAAGTCCATCCTCTCTTGGCCAGATTCAGCAGCACCCTTGTCTCTGATGGAGGGGATGCCAAGCAACAGTGTATGCGCATCTAAGTGTATGTGTGTGTGTGTGTGTGTGTGTGTGTGTGTGCATGGCAGGGGGGCTTTGAACTGCCAGCTCCCTGGGCACCCAACCATGCCACTCTCTGCATCAAACTAGCTCTCAAGATGGCAAGGAGTGGAAGACTGTCTTTTTTTCCCCTGAAGGAAAACCTAAGGAGGTGTGAAGGAGGAAAACATGTCGGGGGTCAAGCCGAGCCAAGCTCAACTGTGGGGACCATCGGGAATGGAGAAAACACTCCCAACCTCCAACCATCCACCCACCCACCCATCCATCCATTCAGCCCAAAAACCGAATCCAATTCCCCCTTTCAATTCCCTTTCTTTTCCTTATTTACTGTGCGGTGATGACAGCACAAGGTAGGAAGTGGCAGAACAATCTGACACGTCCTCATTCACATCACACCTTCCTTTTCTCTGTCGGCAAAAAAACCATCTCTCTCTCCTCAGTTTGTCTCTCCCCATACCCCCCCCCCCCCCACACACACACACACACACACACGCACATATACACTTCACAAAACATTTGTAATACCTCAGAGTCTCAGCTGAATACCAAGAGGACAGAAAATGGATGTACGAGACACATTTGAAGTTAGAGTCAGAAGCCCGATGAATACTGACCTCCCTGAATCTCAACTACCTCTCATCGATTGAGATCTGCTCTCCTCTTTTCTCCAAATTACCTTCCATTGCCCTTCATTCCTCTCATTCAGAAGTTGTGCATTCAAATAAAGGACCTTAAGAGGGGACATTGAAAGGACATAGCTACATTAAATTAGTCCTACTTTTTTACCTTGCCCTCTACATCAAGGTGCACCAGGTGCTCATTTCGGTTGCTGCTGCTCGCTGGTTGGATCTGTATGTACGAGACAGAAAGGCAGGCCGATATCGATAGCACCAGGTGCAGCAGCAACTGCTTTAGAACACACATGGCTCCAGGCAAGAGGAAACAGGGTTTAACAACATCAGATACAGCCCTTTTCCAGGCAGCCAGAGAGGCAAGCAGTCGGACAGACAGGCAAGCAAGCAAGCAGACAGGGAGGCAGGCAGGCCAGCCGGCCAGTAGGGAGGGTGGCTGGGGCTTTTTTGCTGTAATCATATCAACACGCTCATTCGGCTTGGCAACCACACTGAATTACAGCCCCCTGCGGAGTCCTATCAGCAGGAGCAGTCTGAGCTCAGTGCCACCGCAGCCCAGCCGGCCTCCACCGACAACCGTCAACCAACCGCTGCAACACAGGACACAGCCAATACACCAACACGGGGTGGTGCACAGAAAGAGAGAGGCAAAAGATGCTGATGTTCATTTTAATGTAAACACTGTATATATTAATGTTTCTATAAAGGGATCCATACAGTATGCACTGTACAATATATTTCAATATTTTATGCTAGCACAAAAATATCTTTAATTCATGCGTACACATAGCCATTTAGCTTTCTTGTCCCACATATTTCTTGTCCTTTGTGTAACTAGGCTACCGTGCCAATACAGATGTGTAATGGTGGCGCAGCAGTTCAGATTCAATTAAATTGCACTAGAATTGAATTGAGAAGGGAAAGAACAGAGGGCATACAGATACTGACAGAGGAAGCAAAGAAGGTGAGAGACAGAGGGAAGCGGAGGCGAAGGGATGTGGACTGGAGAGGTAGTTGCTGACAGAGAGAGAGGGAGAGAGAGAGAGTGTAAGACAAACAGAAAAGGATGGGTGCGGCTGAGTGAGTGATGGACAGCAAGGGAGAGAAGTGGATTTATTTAGATGGAGATGAATTACTTCACATGGCAATACTTTTACCACAGCCAGAAACATGGGCCATTGACTATAATTACTTTCTTGTCATCCCTGCTGTTACAGAAAAAAACAGAACATCCTTGACAGGTGAAAAAGCAAAAACTTAGATGCAAAAATGCACCATTCCGTACCCAACTCATGTCCTCAAGCACCCCTCAAAGACAGCAGTTGTTGTCAGATTCTAACAACCAAAACAAAGTTCATGGTGAATTAGCTTGGCTGTTGAATACCAACACAATATGAAGCTGCTGACAGAAGACCTCAACTTTATTCAAATAAAGTCCATAGAAACAATCCTTTTTAACAATCAGTTCTGCAGTGACTTTTTTGCCTGTGGATTATCTCCTGAGTGAACACACATGACCTCCACAGTACCTTAAAAAGTGCAATATGGCAGGCATGTAGTCGCAGCATTACTTACTAGTGTATGGTCAATCTGTGTATGATTTAATGCAGTATTGTGAATCACTTTGGATAATATTATTGTTATCAGTAGTGTTGGGAATCACTCTGAGAATTATTTTGAGAGTGACAGAAAGCTGACAGCAAATCAAGAACCCACCATGGCAAATGTGTCAGCATGAATGGAGACTTTCATTATCATTGCTCTGTGTGGATGCTAATGCATCTATGCAGTTATGTTTATAGTTATCCTTCCTGGTGTGGACGGCCCTTTGCAATCCACAAAAAAGCGATCAATGAAAAGCAATCAATGTCTAATATCCTACATTCATCACATTCAATAAATTATACATATACCGTATTTATATTCATATCTTCATATTCAGCATCTTATATGTGTGTGAAAAGGAGATGAGAAGATTTGTTTCATGCTCACTGATCTCTGATTTTCGTCAGTCACTGTGTACTCAAATGCAAATCAAGCCCCTAATTAAAGTGTTTTTACAGTAAAAAGATTTGGTTTGTTTGGATGCTGTCAAGGAGGCTTTTAATTTGCAGAGCTTTGGTGTCTTTCTTACGAGCGGGATGTGTAAATATCTCTATTAGATACCCCAGCAGCGCTTGCTCCAGATTCACAGCGAGAAATATCGCTGCTCCCTCAGCAGCCAAGTGGCTGTAAACTCCCCCCCTCTTCCCGGACCCCCTCTCCAAAAAAAAAAAAAAAAAGAAAAGCAGGAAAAAGTCTCTATGGTGTAATTACATCATTACATCTCCAGAGTGGAGAGAGATAGCCTGCACTCAACAGAGTGGAAATCTGAGAGGAGAGGAGCAATATTGTTTAAACTTTTTTTTTTTGCCTTTGAAAGAGTGTTTGACTTTTTGGGCAATTGAGCTGTTGACAACCTGTTCAATTGAATGTGTTTGTGTAATGTTTCTCTCTCTCTCTCTCTCTCTCTCTCTCTGTGTGTGTGTGTGTGTGCGTGTGCCTCTGTGTGTAGGTATGAAGGTACTTGAATGACAGGTGCATGTTTTTGTTTTTATTAATGAAAAGAAGTATGTATGTAATGAGAAGAAGTATGTGTGAAAATGTGTTTCTGTGTGTGTGTGTGTGTGTGTGTGTTCGTGCACATGTGTGTATGTGTGTTATTAACATACTGTATGACTGGGTGGATGGCTGTGTATGGCTGTGGGTGTGTGCATCACTGAGTGGGTACATTGATTGCTCTGATGAGTTCACTCTGTTCTGTTCTGGTGGAGCCACCCCAACCCCCTCCCCACTTGTTTTGCCATTTTAATTAAACTCCTGATTTAACGCTTTTACACACAAACCCTTGCTGCATCACTAGTGTGTGTGTGTGTGTGTGGGGGGGGGGGGTGCTTGTGTTTTCATTGTGCTCAGTCAGAGTGTGTGCACGTTTCTCATCTCTCCACGCCTTGATGAGATTTTAATTTGTGTTTATTAATCCAGACTTCATTAAGTGGCAAGTGCCATCGCCAGGAGACCTCTAACAGGGTTTGAAAATAATATCTCGTCATCTGCATGTGGGGCATGTATTTCTAGGTTGGTTCATAGAAAATGTCACTGGTGAGAAGGTATTCTTGCTGATGAGACATCTTCCAGAGAGCAGCTTTGTTAGAGAAAGAGCCTGAAGAGGAAGACTGTGATCAATAGCACGGCAGACAAAAAGTGACCCTCTTGACCTTTTTATGAGCCCCCTGTGGTGAAGGTGGAAGCCTTTAGATCATAAAGAGGTGGAGAAGGCTTGGGATGTGCGTGTGTGTGTGTGTATGGGGGGGATAGTTGGACACCGTCTTAAAAATTGTGCGTGTGTGTGTGTGTGTGTGAGAGAGAGAGAGAGAGAGAGAGAGAGAGAAAACCATTCTCTGTGTGTGTTCATGAATTTTGTGTTGGGAATGTGTCAACATTTTTAGCATAAATGGGAACATGTAATCTCCCTTGCTGTATGACTGTAGGCACATGATGGTGCCTGGAAGTCAGCGTTATTACAAGACCCAAACCGCGCATTAGCATTCAGTCTTTTCCACTCTGGTGCCTCAACGCACAGGACGTGATTAAAGTCTGAACAAATACAGACGCACACAGAGACACAGACACCCCCACACATAACTCCCCCCCCCGTCCCCAGTATGTACAAATACACACAATCACACAGACATAGGCACAAATGCACCGACGGACACACTCATGCACAGACACACACTTGTAGACATGGGCACACAAATACACACACACACACTAGATAATCTCATGGCTCCCAGAATGCAGTTGGTTCCCCACTGTGTCAGGCTCATAATCACTTATTATCGCTTTCTCAATAGAGCAGGTTGCTATGGAAGCCAGCAGACGTGAGCCCGAGAGAGTGTGAGTGGGAAAAGGGTACCTGACTCTAATCAAATGGCACATAGGTGCAGCATTAGCGCTTAGCTAAGGCAACATAATCTGCAAATCCATTACAAAATGGATTTGAAGCAAGTGGTGGCATCTGCAATGCAATGTGTTATTTTAACAATAATGAGGAAACCTCAGAGTAAAAACTAAATGGAATGGAACTAAATTTGACATTATTTGTTTGGACTTTCTTTAATTATGTTCACATTATTTACATTTATTCAGTCTAATTAAGAACAGATAAGCACTTTGCTGACCACAAATGTTGAACCATTTAGAAGCAAATGAAATACCACTCAGTGGCATAGAACATCTCACTACTGCCCCCTATTGTTCTTCTAAAATAATATCAGAAGGTTCAAAAAGAAGACATCTGATTTCCTCGTCCTCTCTGCCTCAGGTTCATCTCTCTATTGTTTTCCCTTCTCAGGTCTGCCAGGAAAGAACTGTCAACACATTCTGAGGGGAAAGCCCATGGTTCATTTTGCTCCCCTGGTTGACACGGGCCGACAGCTGAGGGATCTCCTGAGGCACTCCTCTGTGCTGAGAGGCAAACCTCCATCGACCACCCCATCCCCCACCCCTACACATAAAGACACACACACACACAGCCACATACCTGCCCTGACGGTCTAACCTCGGCCATGCTCTCAATCTCAGTGAGCTGACCCCGATGACCTAAGTCACTGTTCTGGGATCAGCTATCCATCAAAAGCTCTAGTGTTTGCTACACTTTGGTGAACGAATGTATATCCACCCCTTGTGCTGACTTGGCTTTGTATGGAGGTCAGGATGCGCGTGGAGGTCATGAGGGGTCGAGTGAAACCCTGATTAAAAAAAACAAACAACAAGAAAACAGCATCCTTCCTGGATCCCATGGAAGTGCGCTGAGTAACAAGAAGCAGTACCTCACACACACATGCACAAACACGGATGCGCCCGGAAAACTCCCATTCACCTGAGGGGTTGAAAACAAATACCAGCCAGCCTCAACATCAAAAAACCTCCTCTCTTCCCACCATTTATTTTTATTGCCTTTTATCCATATTTCATTCTTGTACTGATTCCTTCCAGCAAGAATGAATAGACCTCTTCAGAATACAGAGACAGGGTGGCAGTCTGGCGCACCATGAGGATCTAAGCGAATTATTCCCATCTGCTATACCAGCCTATGCTTTAATGGACAGTTCAACTTGGAAAGAGTTGGTGTTCAAAGTTCGACACTTAGGGGAGAGTCAAACATGGTTCTGCCGCCACCTGACAAACGGCACGTGTGTCTAACCACCATCGTCATCATGACCAGCATGGCCTTCATGGATGCCTACCTTGTGGAGCAGAACCAAGGGCCTCGCAAAATTGGGGTCTGTATCATTGTTCTGGTGGGGGACATTTGCTTCCTCATAGTGCTTCGGTACGTGGCAGTGTGGGTGGGCGCCGAGGTCCGAACTGCCAAACGAGGCTACGCCATGATCCTATGGTTCCTCTACATCTTTGTGCTGGAGATCAAACTCTACTTTGTCTTCCAGAACTACAAGGCTGACCGGCGGAACTTAGAGACGGTAGCTCGTAAGGCACTGACTCTTCTGCTGTCGGTGTGCGTGCCGGGCCTCTACTTGGTGCTGGTTGCGCTTGACAGCATGGAATACGTCCGCACCTTTCGGAAGAAGGAGGACATGCGGGGGAGGCTCTTCTGGGTCGCCCTGGACCTTCTGGATGTGCTGGACATCCAGGCTAACCTGTGGGAGCCTCAGCGGACAGGCCTGCCCATCTGGGCTGAGGGCCTGATGTTCTTCTACTGCTACATCCTGCTACTGATCCTGCCGTGCGTGTCGTTGAGCGAGATCAGTGTGCAGGGGGAGCACGTGTCACCGCAGAAAATGATGCTCTACCCGGTTCTCAGCCTGGTCACCATCAACGTGGTCACCATCATTATCCGCGGCGTCAACATGGTTCTCTTCCAGGACAGTCGCGTCTCCACCATCTTCATCGGCAAGAACGTGGTGGCCATCGCCACCAAGGCCTGCACTTTTCTGGAGTACCGCCGGCAGGTGAAGGAGTTTCCACCGCCACATGACCCAGCTGCCGGCATCGCCTTGGAGCTCCAGCAGAACTCTGTAGCCCACAACCAGACGCTGCCCAACGCCACTACCACCAGCCTGCCCGAAGAGCCGTCGCCTCCCGCTGAAGTCATCGACACGTGACGAGCCAAACACTCCTTTTCCTCTCCTTCCTCCTGCCCCTCCAGACACCACATTACTCCAGCATTCAGCGGCCATCGCTGACTGGACACACTTGACTGAACTGCTGAGAGTTGTTTTTACCAGAAGAGTTGTTTTTTTGTAAAATACTTCATCATAAATATGTATTTGGAGGAGAGCTGGCAGTCTTTCTGGGTCAAGAAGAACTCTTCATTCCCTTAATGGGGAATGCTGAAAAGTTCAGAACAGAAATTTCTTATTTTTAAAGAGGTATTTTTGAGAAATAAAAAAGGGAAAAATCTTTCTGCTATGGACTGGGGGAAAAATACAGCTTATCACAGCCGTATTACAGAAAAAAGGAAAAAGAAAGAAACAAAAAAACACAGCTTCGAGCAGCAAGCCCATATAATAGCAAAGCTTTTCTTTTATAGTAGAGTGCTGCCTTCATGGATGAGGATTAACACTAGTCCTAGATCAAATTCTATTTTGAATGGATATTCTCTATTTAAAGCACAGTTTAATCCAGGACTGTGACAAATCTGTGTCTGGAAACAAGATGTTTGTTTTCAATCTTCTGATGTATCTCTCCCCATCAGACATTTCTCTGGCACTGCCAAGATAATTCCCTGTGAATCCAGACCAGGAAAGCAAGCAGGGCAATGGAATGGTATTTGGGAAATGAGGAGGGAAGTGGTTGAGGTGGGATAGTGGGTAGAGGTGGCAGGACTTAGTGGTGATTCATTCCGGTTAACTTGGTAAGCTGCTAACAGAGGCATGGTATTAAATGATTCCAAGGTGGCTGCAAGGCTTTTTCACTTAAAGACTGGTTTCCAGGTAGAAAAGTCTAGAAGGTTATTCCAGGCCAGCACTGTTAGAGGGACGAATTGGAGAGCCCTGCATACACAATATGTCCGAATGCATGCATGTTGTCACAGTGTCTGAGAGTTTGTGTGTGTGTCCTATTGTGTGTGTGTATGTGTGTTTGTGTGTGAGTGAGTGAGAAAGTGTAAGAGAGAGAGGGAGCAAGAGAGAGTGTCTGCGTGTGCTGAGAAAATATTAATAAAATGGTGAAACTTTTAATATAATTTAGATGCCGTTTATAAAAGGACCAGATGAAGATACAGAACAACTTATCTATGAAAACCCTAAGATTTATTTTTCATCTATGCTATGTTATTATTATTATTTCTTTTGATTTAGTTAGATTAATTTACCTACTTTGCCATTAGACCTATTCTTCGCAATGTAATGTCTTTTTTTCAAAGGGATGATTACTATATGGTTACTCTATGGTTTAATAAAAATCTTTATCCAGTCATCTTGTAATGGGTATTTGCTTCTGACCATTAATTAATGAAGGGTGATTTTCAGAGTGCCTGGAGCATCTGGGAAATTCAATAGCATGGCCAATTTGTGCCACGAGGTAATGTTCCCTGTGGTCTGCGCTGTGCCGTGCAGAGACGTTTAATGAAATGAACACCCACAGGTCTGTGTGTGCTGTAGCGCCCCTGATGCAAGCATTTCCTCCATGAAAATTAAGCTCCAGAAGAGTACAATGAGAGGAGGAAAGGAGAATGAGACGAGTGTGCGACAGGAAGGGGAAAATCTCACAAAGGGAATTACACATCTACAGCCGCCTCAACCCTTCAAAAATTGAGGGATCTCACAGTTTGACTCTCAGACCTGGAGAAAGACACACACAAGCACACACACACACACACAGACACAGACACACACGCACACAAAGACATACACACACAGACACGCTTAGGGCCAAGACAGTTATTGGTTCAAAAATAAGAGGGGGCAGGGGGCTGGAATGATGGAGCATACGAGGAGAAGGAACAGTATCAGCAGGGGAGGAATGGCCTGCAGAAAGCAATTTAGCGTCCACTGATTGGGTCTAGATGCCAAGTAGCCCGGACAGAGATGGTGATAAATAGGGCCTTCTGTGATTCTCATTCCAATCATCCATCACCTGAGCGCCTCCCTCGCATCTCCTCAGAGCCCACACACACACAGCAGCAGCCCCCAGCAGCACAGCAGTGTCATCCTTAAGGTAGGGAGATGGGGAGGAGTGGAAGGAAGGAGGGAGGTGAAAGACTCAGATAAGAGGGGAAAATAGATATGAGGTCTGAAAAGTGAATGAGTGAATGGTTGCGTGGGTAAATGAGCACTTAGTGGATAAGGATTTGAAAATTTGACAATGATGGTATAATCTTTTCTGGAGTGCTGTTCATTCTGCTGAAAAGTTGTTGGTAACTGAGTAAAAAACAATCAAATTACCGCCCTGTCTTCTGGGTTCCTTAGACAATGTGTTGATTGGCTGTAACTGTCTACGGCTCACTCTATTATGTTCAAGTGACTGTGAGAAGCAATTCTCTAAAATGTACATAAAATGAGCAGGGTCAGCATCAATTTCAACAGAGCTGGGTATGATCATATCTGTACATTATGGACCACTATTATTTTAACAGGAATGGTAAGCTAACTTTAGCCTGGCCAGTTAAACACATTCTCTCTCTCTCTCTCTCTCTCTCACACACACACACACACACACACACACACACACACAAGAGAGAGAGAGAGAGAGAGAGAGAGAGAGACAGACAGACAGACAGACAGAGACAGAGATTCTCTTTTCATCAGTTATCTCTCTCACCTCTGGCCGTCAGTAAACTACCTTAAATGGCGGTAGTTCAGAGAAACTCTGTCCCTAAAGGTTTCCTTGCAACAATTCAACCCTCTATCACCACTTAGATGCTCTGAACGACTGACGGTGTATGCGCTTGTCTATTTGTCTCTTTTCTAGTTTTCCATCTCTGAAGGATGAGTTAACAGAAAATGGCCGAAGGAAATTTCACAACCATTAAAGACATAACAATGTGTTGTTCTATGGTATATAGGGCGCCCTGGTGGGTTTGAAGTATATGTACAGTTTTATTATTGTTTCAAGGAGGAAACACGATATCTTAAAAAGGCTCCTGGTGTGAACAATATTTTACCTCAGACAGAAGCTGTGGCAGTTGACGATAGTTCATTTGACCGCTGGTCTTGTAGCGCGAGAATGATCTGTTAATCACCCGACTCTCGCCATATTAATCGCGTGTTCTCTCCAAGTAATGGTGTCACGTTGTTGTATTTAGCCGCAGTCTCATTTATTGTGGGAACAGTACGTTTATTAACTATTCCATTATCTCCGAGCTTGTTTTAACCTTGGCCAGTCATGATAGATCACTATAAGTCATGTTATTGGTTTTGGTAAAAACCTTTTTATCTTTGCCCTCTCCCCTCAAACTTCTCATCTTAACGACCGGAAAATTATACCGTCTGACACTAGAGGGCTCCCATTGTCACATAATGTTATGCTTACATCACCATTTCATACAAGTGTCACAAATGTGTGTGGGTATTAACATAGCGTGGTCACAAGGATTCATCTCATCTAAGAGAAAACAGACCAGAACAAAACCATTCACTGAACAAACGACTTTAATTCCCTCCTCATCAAAAAAAAAAAAACACTTGGCCCACACTTGCACCCAAGGTCAGTCTATGAGTTCACTACTAAAAGCTTTTGCATGTATGAATTAAGCCATTTCTGTCTCTCCATTGCTGTTAGAAGTTTGCTTTTCTCTCGGAAGGCTGCATCATCTGCCACTACAATATTCCTCTTCTCCTCATTCACTGGCTGAGCCATCCAGTCGCTGGGCCAACCCTTTGACAGCTCCTCTTCCATTTGTGACTGGGTTAAGGGAACCCACTCGTCCCCACCAAGAATCTCAGACTTGGGCTTGGCTGAACCAAAGTCTGGAGCTGACAGCATCTGAATGCTCCAGTCCCGGAGAGAAATGGAAGGGTAGTGCATCTCCCACTGCTCGCCTTTTGAATCATCCTGGACAATTTGAGAGGGGTTTCTGTTCATACAAGTTATAAAAAAAACAGAAACAGTTGTTAGAAAAAGAATCAGACATTCCAGTGCATCTGATAAGAGCTAGAGCGTAACTAGAAGTTCACCTAAGACCCACTTAACATACCGTAATGGTCTTAGTCGGTGTTGTGGAAATCCAGTAGTCACTAGGGTCACAGAAATCAAGGCGAAAAGCAGAAGGGCGAGACGTGGTGAAGTAAGATAAGACATCTGTAAAGCACACACACTTTGGTAATGATATAGATGCCAGTAGTAAAATAAAACATCAAAAACCAAGGCACCAACAAGTGCTTCTCTTTGTTTCTCTTTCTCTCACTCTGTGTGTACACACAGACACATACAAACATAATTCATGGATGTTAACACATACAACTCAGAGGCACATTCATGCACCAACATAACTCAAGCACATTCACCAACAGTAATTGTAAATGTCCAAGTTATAGATTTTAGCCTTTTATGCTGATCAACTGATTTTATGCTGGTCATCAAACACTTAATTTTTTTCATATCCAACCACCTAACCAAAAAACATCTATAAGGATTTTTTCCTTATGGACTATTTCATAAGAGCTCTAACTTATAATATTAGACATGTTGCACGTATAGTAATCTTTTGGTGACAGTTATCTAGTAAAAAAATGATATTAAGTGGTTTATAAAATTGTTTTTATATATTTTCTATATATAATAACACCACAATGACCAATTGCTAGATTTTATGTCTTTCATGTCTTACCTTGGTGCGCTGGTCTCTTGCGCTGAAAACCAAATGCTGTTATGCCGACACCAGGTATTGTGTGTTGGTTATATCCAAAAAAGATTTTTTTATATAGTACCACCTGCAGTATCTTGTATGCTAGTTTTTTGAATTGAAAGAAGCTATTTCTTGAGGTAATGATCTTGAACAAACTTGTAGAACTTAACTTCTCCCTTGACTCTGCTACATGGAGTTTGGAACTGGTGTCGCAGTGTGTGTGTTTGTGTGTGTATGTTTTGTAGTGCCACAAGTGCCTCTCTGTAGGCTCTGCCTGTGCTTTTATAGGTAGGCAGCAGGAAGAACACCATGAAAGTCCAAGTGTCAATCTCCATCCCTCTGAGAACAATCAAAAGCACATTGCAAAAAAAACACACCCATGGACATCCTGTTACCTGCACTTCTTTAAATAGAGACGTGAACAAGGGGAGGGAAAGTCAGAGAAGGAGAGAGACACATACAGAGAGACACAACCAGCTTGGACGTCTAATGATGTCTTGGGGTTGGGGGGGAAAAAGAGACAAGTGAAAGAGAATAAAATATGTCCACGTGCCGTGAGCCCTGAGCGAATAAACTAACGTGTGTGTGTGTGTGTGTGTGTGTGTGTGCTTGCACCCTCTTTTAGCACCTGTCTATGGTGCCCTTTGAACCTCTGAGGACCACCAGGATTGTAATGCAGAGCAGAAGAGTGGTGGGTAACAAGCATCCATGGATATTGTTTCGTAATGGTGTGTGAGGACCCTTTACAATGTTCCCTGAGGATGAGATGCCTCAATCGTCACGAGTGACTAGCCAAATGTGTCTTCGCGTTCAGCTAGGAGATCATCTATGCATGCATGAA
The DNA here is from genome assembly GCA_027481765.1 of Tenualosa thibaudeaui. Lineage (NCBI taxonomy): Eukaryota > Metazoa > Chordata > Actinopteri > Clupeiformes > Clupeidae > Tenualosa > Tenualosa thibaudeaui. The sequence continues at coordinate 8,785,038 of JAIFZK010000013.1, read as the reverse complement.
AGTCTGTTTTATGTCGAAAAAGTAAGAATGTTGGTGATGTAAAAATTGTTGTGTAGGCAGGGCATACATTGTTAAACTGCACTATGCTGTATCTGTGAACATGTTCTCACAGAATACCAAGAATGACAAAAGGAACCCAAATTCTCGGTTATGTCCTCGGTTCTATAAATGCTCTTTGCAACTGTTTAATTTCAGTGGCTCAAATCTGGTGGCCATATGTGCTGTGCTGGATTGGAGCAATTGTGTCTTGAAAGCCTTCCTGTTTCCACAAAAAAAACAAAACAAAAAAACAATGTAGCAGGATCAGAGGATCACAATAACACTGCCAAGGACCAGGACTGTAAAACCAGGACATTTATTACACCAATATGGCTATGTGTGCCAATGTGTTATTGTATAGAACATTAATGTACCTTATTAATGTATTTCAGAGGTCTTGTAATCATCACATGGTGTGTATGCATTTTGGGCTATCTAAGACTCTTAATTGAAAACACTACAGCTGTGGGCCAACGTGTTCTGTTCCAAGTGGCTCTGGTCTAATGGGCCTTTGTTGGCTGACTGACATCACCATCCGGCAACACATTCATCTGTATGCACAGGTCCTTGTTACTGTGGTTAAAACTGGCAGGTACTCATTTAAAATAATGACCACTATGGCAGGACTGGGAGAAAGACAGAGACGGAGCAAGGGAGAGAGAACGAAGCGGGTCCTTACACTCATTAGGACAACATCCAGGAGACGGGAGGCCCCAGAGGAAGAAGGATGGAGGGATCGCAATGAAAAACAGGAAGAGATGAGATCACATTACAAAGGGGTTTAGGCACATTCTCTTGATCAGCTCATTCTCCCTTTGTGTCTCTCGCGCTCTCACAGTTCATGTATGTATGTTTGAGTGTGCGCACTTGCACGTGTATGTGTGTGTGTCTGTGTTTTATTAGTTATGATTAATTATTAGTTATGATGGTATTAGTCTCCAAAAATGTTTCTATTATACCCTGTGCTTATGTTGATTATCCCTGCTGGAGAATAAACAACTGTTTAAAGAAAAATCTTTAAAACACTTACAACTATACTATGTGAACAGCACATTGGCAACAGCCTTCACAACTCAGTTAGCCAATATTGTTAACTGACCAGACTTTTTGTGCATATTTACAGTATTTTGCCCTTCAACAACCTCATTTTGGAAAGAAACTATGTAATAAATATTGGCCGAGCATACTGTACATTTGCCAATAACGGACGAGCACATTAGTGTAGTCATTCAATACGTCATAAATGTGCAGCTGAAGCTGCAACACAGTGTACGTCAGCCTAAGGAAAACCTTTTGTCTTTCCTCCCTCTCTCCCTGGCATCTGGGACAAACAACACTACACAAAACTATATAACACAACACAACACAACACCCCCTTCTTTCTTTGAAGCCACTCAATACCACAACAAGGCTCATAGAGGTTCCTATTTTAGTCGACTGTGTTGCATGGTGCAGAAGTGTGCGCTTCCTTTGTGTGTGCATTCCTGTCGAAGTGGCTTGTCAGTGCAGGTGTATAGGTGCTGAAGAGCTCGCTTAGATCATTTCTAAAGGTTTCAAGGAGACCACCCACGCGTCAACACACTGAAGCGTCAGCAACTCAAAATGCCACACTTGGGAGATGCATAAGGTGCTTCAAATTTTCCATTGGGAATGCGGTTATTCGGATGCGGTTATGACCAATCAAGTAACAATGAGACTTCTAAGAGTTTAGAATATAAAATAACAGTGGAAAATAAATGACAGCGAAACAAGTTTAGAAAAATGACTAGGATCTGTGAAGATAGAAATCATGGAAAAAATTGCTACACAGTCTGTCTCCATTTACATAGATTTATTTATTTGAGTTCAAAGCATCGTACAGAACATATACATGTACATTTCATTATTTTCAGTACTAAATTGCTAGCACCAGTCACTGCCACCTGAGCTGAGAAGAAAGCTTGTCTTGTCGTTTTTATGTCATCATATTGCTCTGCAATATGGCATGAGCAGAAAGGCAGACTATGGTCAGACACATTAAAGCTTTACAAAATTATAGATCAGGAATCCAGAGATTCTCTTCCACAAATGATCAACCACTTCAACAGCCAATGAAAACCATTTTGACACCACTTGACCATAGAGGTCCGATGACCCTTTGGCATAGTAGGCTACTGTGGAATGCCAACACATCTCTCCTGATTCATAGTCTTAAAGTCTTATATTCATCCCTTGTGTGACATCCTGAAGTAATCCCAGCTAAAATCTCACCCAACGACTCAATAAACTCTACTTGTTTACACAAGGCCAGGGGCATGTGTTGTCTCTGTATATGGGATGAATCCAGTTAGAGTCTGGTCATTCTGTGGGGGTTTAAAGCTAGCACACACACCAGGCTCATGGTCGGATGTCTGATAGTGTTGAGACCATCAGTGCATCTTCGACCAAAATTTGAGTGGTATGCACAGCTCGGCTGATATCGGCAGACCTCTGCTGGCTCATGTGCCGCTGACAACAGAGCCATTGCCAACGGTAGCTGTCACTCAGCATGGCATTGTGGTAAGGTCTCTGAAGTCTGCCTTGCGTGCGTACTGTTAGTCTTCAACTTGTAGGCAAGTAGAGTCCAGGATCCCTGACCTGTAGCTGCATAGCATATCTTATACATTCAGAGTTTAATAATACTGATGTTTTTCAATGTACTGGAGCTCCTCCTGTTTATTTCCAGAAGTAAATATCACAGCACTCTTGGAAAAACAAAGTAAATAAATGACAGAAGCAGAATACTATGGAGCGTGCACTGAAAGCATATTATCTCCTTCTTATTCAGCTGACATAGAAATTAAACTTCCCATGGCTGAGGGTCCATGTTCATTTTACTGATGGGTCACACTGAATCATATCTCAACCCTGAAGTGTTTTGTTTTTTTTTTTCACCGAAATATACATTACACAAAGCTCACAAATAGGCTATGCCATCCTCTCAGAGACAGTGACACAGACACACACACACACACACACACACACACACACACACACACACACACACACACAAACACGCACACAGACACACTAAAGACAATCTGGTGCAAATTTAGTCCAGATTCATCTTGTTTTCAAGCTACCTGACAGAGAGACTGGTTTTAAAACACATACATAAGTTGGTGCTTTAGGTAAAACTTCAATTTAACATGTGTTTAAGACATGTTTAAACCTATATGAACATAAACATCAACATAAACATAAAAGATACTTGCACATTCAATCTTTGAGTCCATAAAACCACTGTGCTATGTATGATTCACAAGTTACAGTTATATAATTCATTCAGTCAGTTTCGTGTTTCTTGGTGGCAAATGATGGACACCATAGCTCATAGACCTATGAGATGGTGCGTCTGATACAAAAGTTGCCCGAAAAAACGTGTTTGCGATGCACGCAAGAATGCTGTCTCATGTGGTTGCTCAGCTGCCTACGGTGAATAGGAGTGACACCCCACTCCATCACCCCAACCTCAGCTGTAGGTTTAGGTCCACCAGAATGTATACGTGATAAGATGGGAAATAACCACCAACCTCTTGGCAACTGCTGACCTTTTATGAAAGTGGCCATCAGATTTCAGATACAAAACATTGACTACTGAGCGTATTGGTGAGTGTGAATATTAATCTGTCAGTGGCAATGGCACTTTGTAGATGTGAATATTTCAAAAGGTTCAATTTCCACCCTAATACATGAACAAGGAAAGACACTTCATTTGGTTGGACCTAGACTGGGCCAAAGACATTCTCTACTTCACAGCTGCACTGGACAAAGTAAACACAGTCCAATCTTCCCTTAGGAGCATAGGCTGGTCCATGTTTAGACTGGAAAAGGTTATCCAAACACATACAGAACTTCCCTATTCCTCATTCCACCTTTCTGTCACCTTTATAATCGCTGAACAGAGAGATAATAATTTTGCAGATTGTGTGTTTGAGCTCACTGTTCTGGTCTGTCATAATGAAAGGCCACTGGTATTTATCTTATTATAACCAGTGAGCAGAAGCAGACTTTACTGCTGATTGATTTTGCCTGAGAATCATATTCATCCAATGGAAAGGAAGTGTCCTTTAGGCTTTGTTTAAGCCAGAGAGGATTGATTTCATTGTAGTGAAGGATGTGGTTGAAAAGCAGCACCAAGTTCCCTTTTATAAAATGGTAGGGTGCTGTATAGGTGCAAATGTACACATGAACACAATGTAACACACACATACACACACACTCCCTTTTTTGGACTCACAAAACTGTTAAACACTCATTCTCTGTTGTACATACTCACACACACACACACACACACACACACCTCCCTCAAATCAGACTCTCCTCTTGAGGGACTGGCTCTGGGGAGGTCTCACTTTGGACCTGCTCCTCCTCCTTCTCCTCTACATCTACCATGGCAGCCTCAGCTGCTTGGGCCTCCACCACCTCCACCTCATTCACTATCTCCTCCTTCACCTCCTTCTCCACCTCCACCTCCTCCTCTTCCTTCTCTTTCTCCTTCTCCTCCACCTCGGCAGCAATGCTGGAGTTCTCGCTCTCAGGCCAACGGCCCCGCCGGTAGACAAAGTAATAGTCTTTCCGGGGCTCGCTGTGGTGTAGCGCCGACTTGACCTCCAGCGGCTTCTCGTCGGGCGCCAATGCCTTGTAGATGCCCTCCACCAGCACGCTCAGGCAGTAGAGGTCGGGTTCGAGCACCTCAAACTTCACAGCGCACTGGGCGCACAGCTCCTGGGCACTGGTTGCCGGTCGCACGCCCAACGTCTTGGTGTTCGAGCCAGCCTCCAGCAAGGACACGTTGATGAAGTCCTTGAAAGAGAAAGAGGGAGAAAGAGAAAGAGAGAGACAGAGGTCACTGGAGAAGGATGGATGGGTTGGGTGGGTGGTTGGTTGGGTACTTTCAGATGGGAAGTGTACTTTTCTCACAGGATGTGTTGAAATAGTCAGCAGGAAACAATATGAAAAACTCAACATTATGTTAAAAAACCTTGAACCCAGTTCTAAAATAATTGTAGATCTAAATTAAGAATCCTTCCTCTCTCAGGACTACAGAATCATCTGTATCCTTTAAATAGAACTTATTTCAGAGAACTTATTACAAAATCCATTCGCTTCACTCTAGGACAAAAGTTTCTCATAAAACACACACATACACACAGAAACACAGAGATGACAAGGATGCACAAACACATACACAGTGTGTTGGATCATTAGTTGATATAATATCTGTCTAACAGTAATGAGTACAGATATCAACTGAAGCAATGAGCTGAAAAACTGTGCATGGACAGTGTAAAAACAGGAAGTGAGACGATGCTGGTGGTATCCGAAATTTTCTGAAAACAATGGATGCTGTCTGGTCACAATGTACTCTTTATTTACAGGACAGTTGTGATGCCTATAACGCAGCTGCATATCATCTGCCCTGATTATCTTGTATACACTGTAGGTGTGTGTGTGTGTGTGTGTGTGTGTGTGTGTGTGTGTGTGTGTGTGTGTGTGTGTGTGTGTGTGCGCGTGTGTGTAAGAAAAAAAGAGAAGGAGAAACAAGAGATAGAGAGAGACAGAGACCAACAAAGATAAAGTTTCAAAAATCTCTGTAAACAACTGGGCATAAGCTATTAATATGAGTGTGTGTAGAATAGAAAGCCTTTATTGTCATTATACACAGTATAATGAGATGTAAAGACACAGTATAATGAGATTTAAAGGAGAGTTCCTGTGTGTGAAAGTTCCTGTGTATTTGCGTGGGAGGTGTGATGGCTTATACCATTTTGAGTGCTATTTATATTTACTGCACCACTTTAAAGCTTATTTAGATTCGTTTTATTGGTCATCTGTTAATGTATTTCTATATAATTATGAAATGAGTCAATAGACTTCTGACGTTGGTTAAAACCAAACCAATATATGTTACTTACATAGACAGTATATTAATTAAATAAATAAAAATACACATATCTATATGGAGAATGAAGAGTAAATACAGTAAACTAGATTTTGGAATCATGAAATAGGCCCATCATGTCTATGTGTATGACTTCTTTTGTTGATATGAAAGGTAAAGCAGCAGTCTGCAGGTCAAACCAGGTCAATAAAGACAAAGTTTACAACCTCTAGTATGCTCAAGTACTTTGCACATGTACAGACATGTAGAGTTGTTATCATTTATTTTGCCTGAACAATGTCTGTGTGTGTGTGTGTGTATGTGTGTGTGTGTGTGTGTGTGGCAGAGAGAGAGAGACATGTGTGTAGATGTGTGTTTGTGTGTGTACATACACCAGCTCCGTATGCTCACCTGCACAGATGAGCGTGACACGCGGGCCTTGTTGAGGGTGCGCCTGCGCTCCCAGCGGTGGATGGAGTCCTGCACCTCCAGGCTGAGCTGTCGCGTCGCAGGCTGCCGGTCGTAGTTCTTAATGTGCTCAAGAGCTCCATACGTGGTGGTTAGGTAATACGAGCCTGCAGAGCACAAGGAGACATTAATGCACTGCTGTGTAAAATGTGTGTTTGTGTGTGTGTGTGTGTGTGTCATATGTGTCTGCATGGATGTGTGTATGCAATAAAAAGGGAAATGATTTGAGTTGACACGTTATGTAAGGTGTGTGTGTGTGTGCTTGGACAGCTGCATGTGTCTGCATGGATGTGTGTACACAATAAAAAGGGAAATGAGCTGAGTGTGTGTGTGATTACATGCATAAGTAATTACATATACACCTGCATCTGTCATACACATATAGTGTGTGTGTGTGTGTGTGTGTGTGTGTGTGTGTATGTGTTTTACCCTCTCCCAACTGTAAAGCGGGGTCCATGAGTTCCATCATGTACTCTACATCGAACAGAAGTGCACTCATGTTACTGCGGGCCAGAACATACATCAAGACCGGCAGGAAGTGATCTGCACCGTGGGCCTTACCTACACACACACACACACACACACACACACACACACACACACACACACAAATTCTCAGTGTCAACACTGTTAATACTTGCTTACAGTGATAATATACATTCACATGTCTTCAGGGGGAAAGGGTGCTAAGAAACTGTCTATACTTCCTGTCTTCATTTTCATCACCGTGGTGATTGGGCTGATGTCAACATCACTTATTTTAGGCAGTAGAGGAAAGGGAGGAGCAATAGTCTTTTGCACAGAGGACATCATGTGAGATGCTGTGTGATAACGCTGTGTGTGTGTGTGTGTGTGTGTGTGTGTGCGTGTGTGTGTGTGTATGTGTGCATGTCATACTCCAGTAAAAATCCTTGTACATGAAAACATAATTCATCACACTAATACACTGTACACTGTGAAGAATTATTACAAAGGAAATCTGCTCTTAGGATATGACTGTGAGATCATTTCCTTGCATTCATCACTCACTGATATTACTAGGAGTGTCTAAATACATCTTGCTCTGAAAAATGTACTTGACCTTCAGAAACCACGTGAAACAAGGAAACATCAAAAAACACCTGGAAAGTTTTCTACAACCCAGTCACCCACATCCACCCACCTTACCATCCTCTTCTCAGTGACCACAAGCCCAAATACAAGTGAATCATAAGCTTTCCAAGCACCTAACAAGCATTTAAAAAAAGATTCATCGGGTTTAAATCAATTTTGACAATTAAATCAAAAATGACTTAAATTTCACTTCAAAAGTCATTTTTTTACTTTTATGCTTTCTCCCTGTGTCATGGTGAGCAGTCCAATTGTTCTTTCAAAACACACAAGAAACAACCTGTTGCTCAGCAATCCAAGTCTCACCCAATAGCAACTCAATATAGACTCAATACGCAAATATACAATAGCACGCTAAGCCACAAGGTGGTGGGGATTTCTGAAAATAAATATATCAAATGTGGACGCAAGGTCTCACATTGCTTTGTAGATACATATCAAATGAGAAAGGATGCTTGACAACATGCAAAATAGAGAAGATGAAAGTCTTTATCAGTTAAGTTGCCATATGTATCTAGCTCGCAGTGAGGGCCCTAAATTCTCAACATCCCTCATTACCTGCTTTGGTCCCAAACCTCTTTGTTTGTTTGTTTGTTTATTTTCTTCTACTTAACTATCCCTCCCATAGATCAGGAGGGACACACCTGTTAGACTGCTGTATTTCCCCTCTCACTTTTCATAATGTACTCTCTGTATGTCCTTTTTGCCTGTCCTGTCAAGTATCTGTATTGTATTGAATTGTGTTAGAGCAGCATACAAAAGCGTCCAAGCGATGTCTTCTCATTTTGGCAATAAAGCATTGACTTGACTTGACAAAGGCAATACCTGAACACACATCAAATTCTAACCTTTGCCATGACTACCAAATGGGATGTCAACCCTGCAGAGCTGTCCGACAATATTTATCATCCACACATCCTTAATAGGGTTTTTTTGAGACTTGCTAGATTAACTGTAAGTGAGATAACATGAACCTGACTTCCCAAAGCTGATGTTTACTGACAAATACATCAGTTTCATTTGGGCATGTAACTTTCATATCCACTGAACAACGTAACATTAACCACCGGCAGTGTTAGTAGCTGGTCCACATCAACATGGCAAAAGTTCATGCCATTTAAGTAAACATGTCTGGAATAAGTTATAGCTTGCATGGCTTCCGTCAGCTGAGTTCACACCTGGACTGAGAGTCTGTCTATCCTGGGCCTTTTCATCACCCTCTTCTCTTATCTCTTCCTCCAAACATTTCTCAGCTCAATCATTCCTATCGTCATCCTCTCATCTCTCTCTCTCTCTTGCTCCTTTCAACTCACCTCTTGTGGACTTCAAAGTGTCTGCTACTCCATCATCTTCTCCTCACCTCTTGCTCTTTGCTTTTCTTGCCCTCAGCCTACCTCTCCACTCATGTTCTCTTCTCTCCACTCCTGTTCTCTTCTCTCTACTCCTGTTCTCGCCTCTCCTGTTCTCTCCACTCCTTTCCTGTCCTCTCCACTCCTCTCCTGTCCTGTTCTCTCCACTCCTCTCCTGTTCTATCCTCTCCACTCCTGTTCTCTCCACTACTCCCCTGTTCTATCCTTTATTGCCTCTTCTCTTTCAGTCTCTGCTCTGCTCCTTAACCTCTTCTTGATCCTCTCTCCGGCTAATGTTAAACTGCTTGAATCTTGTGGAATGCTCTCTTCTCCATCTTCTCTACCTTCCTCTGTTTTTCTCCCTATCCCCCCCTCTCTCCTTAAGGCTTCCTTAGCTGAAGAGTCCCTCCTCTGCTTTCCTCTCCTCTTCTCCCCCTCTATTCATGTCCTCACTTAACCTCCCCTCCTCTTTTTTCCTGAGTGAAAGAAACTCCACTTTCTCCTCTGTACATTGCTCTCTCCTCCATCCCACCTCCTTACCAGAACGTGTTTAAGGAAATTAGTTCAGAGACACCCACTTCCAATGATTATGATACACTAGGGCACCAGTGTTGGACTTTGCATTGATCCATGCGCAGAGCAAAGAATGGCTTGTTTTCCTATGGAGCTGACAGCAAATGAGCCAATTCAAAAGACAAAAGTTGTCGTGTTCCATTTTGAGAATTCCTTTGTCTTCTCTTCTCTTCCTCGACTCTCATCCTCCCCTGACCTCCCCTCCCCTCCAGACCGGAGGAATAAACTCACCAGGGCTGCCCACAGACATGGACTCATAGATGATCTTGCAGGTTTTGAGCAGAGAGTCGATCTTCTTCTGCGGCGAGTATTCCTGGTGCAGGCGGCCCAGCTTCAGCGTGATCTTCTCCATAACAGGTGTCTCGGGTACGCAGGTGGTCACGCCCAGGTCGGTGGTGGTGGTGTCAAGCACCACCTGCTGGTTCTCGCGCAGTCGCTTCAGGGTGCCGTTGCGCGTGTGGATGTCCTTTAAACTGGAGTAGATAGCTTCACGCAGTGGCTTCAACACGCTCTTGCACAGGGCTGCCTCAATAATCACCTCTGGGTGTGAGATGAAAAACAAACACAGTCAGACCAAAAAGAGTCACAGTTATGGCTTTCACAGACAGTCAGACACACATGAGACATACAAAACAACAGAGAATATATTTTTAGCCGTTGATACAACATAACTTGAATAGAGAAGAGGCAGCTAAAACCAAAAGGGGCAACTGAAAGAGAAGCTGAGTGTATTTGAACCCATTGGTTAGCTTTATGTGTGCTAGCTTCGCTATTCTACCAACCAAATTTCTTTTTCCTACTGATAGCATTCTGTGACATTTGGTTGAAAGTGTCTTTGAAACAGTACATTCACAGTGCTTTTGGCTATTAGTGTTGTCCCAATGGGACTATATACAGACCGTAAACTACAGTATACCATATTAGTATGCACTACTAAATAGAACGGCAGGGAAAATGAAAGAAAGTGATTATATTATATTGCTAGTAGCTATTATTATACATGTTCAATTATTATTATATTATTATATTTTCATGGTATATTATAACTTATAATTATAATCCAGGCTCAAAGAGAGCAATATGACAACCCCCCCCCAAAAAAAAACAAAAAAAAAAAAAACATCTAAACATATTCCAATGCCTATTTTAAAATAAACATGTTTGTTCCTTCTGTAATGTTAAGGCTGCAAAAGTTAATGACAGGGGAGTGTGTATTTGTGTACCGTCAGCATGATTTATTGCAGGTTTTGGTTTTTCACACCCTGCATGTTAATCTCCAAACAGGGTTTTGCACATCTGACTTTGCATATGCAACACACAGATGCCTGAGGGGCTGTGGCTCAGATGCGTGAGAAAGCAAGATGAATATAGATCTATATAGAAGTTCATTTCCTGGTGGTAAACTCAAAATGCAACTTGCTCATCTGAGATATTTTTGGTATCCAATTCATGATGGCAAAGTATATATTGACAGGTTTGTTTGAACATAAGCCCTCCTTGTTCATTGTGTTTTAGTACACTAGTGCACGCCTCAAAACTGGATAGAGCTGCTTGAGAATAAATAAGTTGAACTGCACTGTTAGCAATTAGTTGTACGTGAATGCACTTTATGACTTCTTTTGACACGGGAACTCAAAACACAAAAGGCACTGCTATCGGACACTAGCTATGTCTGCAACTTGTAAATGTAGCGGTCAGCCAGCAGCGGTCTCCTTCACACCACCTACTCTTTCTAAATTTCCATGAGCCAAAACACCGGCAGGCACCCAAATCACTTATACAATCAGTCCATTCATGGAATCATTCACTTCATTTGAACTTCATTTGAACTGCTGTCAAAGTACAAAATCTAAGCTTTACCCATGAAGCGGGTAGTTAGAAAGAAGTTCTTATGTGTGAATTATTGCTGTTGTGGGAAATGACACAAAGAAATTGAGCTGACTCAGTTTGTTTCAACTGAGTCATTTGTTCCATTTTTCTTTGCCATTGCCTTAAATTGGCAAAGTGATTTTTGCCTTGCTATCAAATTCACTTTAGTAAGATCCTATCTAATCTTTCAAATTAGAGCCCACTTATTCACACACACATTCACTCACATTCACTAGAATTATTAATATTATTATTATTATCAGTCAACCTCTGATGAAATTCATTACGCCCATGCTTATTTATTCACAGGTAAACTCAGGTAAAGTTCATTTTCACCTACTCATATTCACTCAAATATTGGCAGAATGCCAATACCCCTTCTGAGCCCTAAGCCCTGAACCCTAAAGACTTAACTGTCATGAACTGACATTGTGATTAACTGACTGAGATCCAGAGATTCATTCACTTCCTCAGCCTACTACTCCATTACTGTCAGGTACTGTCTCATTCACTGTCATCCACGACTTCCATCATATGAATCACGTGAATCATGAATCATTTGCTGAATAATTCATCCTGTCAGTCTTTTGATGGACTTGCTCAGCACTAAACTCACTCTTGGCTCGTGATTAATCTGTTCCTCATTTTTTCAATTCCCCCTCTCACCCCAAGTCCAACCCCAATGCTTGCGTTCACTCACCCAGCCTCTCATCGGAGAAGACGTTAGGCTCCTGGAGATTCTGGATCTCCGTGCTCTGGATCAGGTAGCTCTTGAGCTGCGTCATCATCTGCCGGATCTCCTGCAGCATCTCGGTGCTGGAGGAGTGCTTGCCAATGGTGTCCAGCGTGAAGGTGCGGTGGTCGCGCACCAGGCAGCCGAAGTAGGTGTGGATGTCGCGCGACAGCTCCACCACGCGCTTCTGCAGTTTCTGCTCAGGGCTCAGCATGCCCGTGAACACGCTGCTGAAGTTCACCATGCTCAGACGCTGCTTGGCGCGGTCCAGGATGATGGTGGGGGTCCGCTTGACCGAAGTGCCACCACTGCTGCCACCTCCGTACACAGGTGACTGGGAAATACTGGGAGAGATGGCTGCTAAGGTCTCAGATTCGTCCTCGGCGCTGCTGGTAGAATAGGAGTCGTTGTCCGGGTGCTGGGGGAAGCTTCCAGCAGCTGCATCCGGGGAGTAGATGGAGACGTCGGCAAGTTTGGGGTCCACGGAGAGCGATCGGTTGGTGGGTGGCGGGATGCTGGAGCCCTGCACAGGCAGGGAGCTGAACTCGACTGAAGTGGGTGGCAGAGGTGGGTCCCGGCTTGGTGGAGCGTCCACAGAGAGACTCTGCGCATGTCTGTCCTCTGAGATGGAGGGTCTCTTCCGGCGCGGGGGAGGCACAGGTGGTCCACGTTTCTTGATGGGAGAGAGAGGACTAGAGGAAAGAGTGGCAATGGAGTCCTCCTGTGGCACTGCTGCCGTCAACCCTGCACCCTCTGTGCTGGAGATCATCAAATCTGCCTGGTTCTCCATGTCGGAACCGTCCAGGCAGATAAGCGTGCCAACAGGCACCACCACACCGGTGGCCCCTTCCTCTCCCCTGGGGCTGCCAGCGGCAGCTTCCTGGCCGCTAGCTAGGGCCGTGTGGCTTGGTGCTTCCTCGCTGGCTTGCTTTTCTGAGGGTCTACGTCGGGGGATAGGAGGCACCCGTAAGGAAGGCGGCCGGCTCAAGGGGGGCCTCTTCCCTTTGCCGCTGTCTTTTCTCTGAGCTGCTGCTGCCACTGGCTGCTTCGGCTGCTGTTGTTGCTGAGGGATCCCGTCTTGTGTCTGCTTGTGCTTCGCTGACGACTCCTCTCGCTCGGCCCCCCCCTTAGCTGCAACAGTCTCTTGTTCACCACTTCCTTCCTCATTGGGCCGTGCATGCGTGCGCGCTGCTACTGCTGCCGCCACTGTTGCCACCACTGCTCCTGTCACAGGGCTCAAGGGTTTCAGGCTGGGAAGGCCCTTTGCGTGGGCGGAGGCTGCCAGCTCAGATGACGCCGCCGATGCGTCTGCTCCTCGTGTCAACGCCGGTGTGGGCTTCACCAGCGCTGAGAGGCCCTCGCCAGCACCCAGTGGCCGCGGTGGGAGAGGAGGGGCTCGCTTGTACTTGATGCCCTGGCCTGAGGTGCCTGAAGTGGGGGTGGTGGTGAGGCTTTGGCTCCGGCTGACAGGCTGGGGCTGTGAGGAGGTGCTCAGGGGGGAGAGAGAACTGCAGTGGTCCTCCACGAAGACGGGGTTGATGTACCAGAGGCGGTTGCTGCCAGCGGAGAGCTGGATCTCGCAGGAGCTCCCGTGATCCCCGCTGGGACTCTTAAAGCTATCCTCTGAGTGACTGTTCAGAGAAGAGCCCCAAAACTCTGTGTTGTAATATAAACACACACACACACACATGCTTGATCAAAAATTCTATAAAGTATTCAATGACATCCAAATAATAACATATTAACTACATAACTACATAGGGTCTACATAAGGGTGACACAAGCTTGTTATCAAGCTTGTTATCATAAATATTAATGACATTCATGATTATGACTGTTTTCATTAAGTGTCATTTGTTTTTTGTAATGTCTGCATCCAAAAGTTTGCATTTCAACAAGAATTAAGTGTCATTAATGTTCATGATTTGTGTCATGTCATGCTTATAACGGCCTTGTGTCATCCTTATGTAGATGCCTTCAAATGAAGCTTTACTAAGTAAACTAAGCTTCAGCAGCACCATGCTTTGACGCCTAAATAGTAGTTATTATCTATATGACCACAATACAAACAACTATTCTTTGTTTGATTTATTAGTAACACTTTGCTGAAGTCTGTGTCTGTAAAGAATTATAAACACATTATAATAACCTTGAAATGACATCAGTGGAAATAATAATTCTAAAATAGTGGTGACACTAGATTGCACTTATGCTTCCTCAACACATATAGTATCCTACACATACCAGCAGTCATAAGTATTTTTGAATGGTTGTCAAAATAACTTCCACATACGCTTCAGATACGGGTTAAATATAAGAAATGTTAAGAAATATAAGAAATCTTTCTGTCCAATTTGCTCTAAAATAAACCTAAAACACATTTTACAATAAGATTTGTATACATATGGGCACCCACACATGCATACACACTCTCTTCCTCTCTCTCTTACATGCACATAATAACATATTAACTACTACATAAATAACAGAAAGAGTCAGTATACACTTCACACACACATACAAGACACACAAACAAGACAGGCACACACACTAAAAAAGGAACTTCTACTTTTCCTTTCACACATATGCATGTACACACAACACTGCCACAGAAACAGAAATACATTCCAAGCCAAAATAATCTCCACTGGGGACAAACATGCATGTTGAAAATTACACATTGGATACCTGCAGACCTACGTGAGTTTTCTCAAACAAACTAACAAAATCTTTCAACCACCAGTGACACAATCAATGTTCTCAAAGAGTTGCCACAGTTGTTTTGGCTGCAGTATTAGCTATGTGGTGACATAAGTGCGCAACACTGACTGCCAGACAGGCAACTGATTTGCTCATAATTTCACAGGGATCTTTTTTGTTGTTTTTTGTGAAATAAGAACAAAAATTGACTTCACTTACAACTGTACTGTATTTAAATTGGAATCTCTTGAAAAGTGGTTTTGACAACCATGTGAACATCCATGTTATAGGAAATGCAACTTGAAACCTCATGCCTGACACATTTTCTGTGTTTCGTTCTAAATAAATAGGCGCATTGTCGTTCATATCAACTCAATTATAGCAAGAATAACACTTGCCATTAACATTATTATTATTATTATTATTATTATTATTATTATTATTATTATTATTGCTTAATAAAGTAGTACAGTAGTAAAGCAATATAACCTCATATTGGAATTGAGAAGATGTTTGAGCTAAACCTACAAGACCAGTAGCAATCTTGTCACTGTCAGAACACAACAAAATCAATGTTAGCTTCCCATTGCAACCGGGATGGAGGGGAGGGCAAGGAGAATAGTGGAGCATATGGGAGCAAAGACCAAAGCCTGGCCTGGACTACAGAGGCCACAATACCATTTTCAACCATACTCCTGCAATGCAGGAATCAGGACAAGTTCTGTTTATTACAACCTCAAAACATTGAGATTAAAACCAGAGGATGAAATATTTTACACCAAAAGACTCTGTGTCTCCATTTGGGGTAATAAATGGCTGTGCAGTAAACACAGTCAGTGGTGTCAATGGCAAATGCTAGTTGCTTGGTCGTAAATTGCAGCAAAAACACAAGAGCCATTGCTAACATTTAGCAGAGACGTTAAGTCCTCCAGTAGAGAAAAGTTTGCATGCCTCTGTGGCCCACTAGGCTACTGAAATCTCACATGATCGCTGAAAAAAGAGGAAAGAGAAATAGCATGTGGGTCGTTCCAACGTCATCCGCAAGAAAATGATTAGCTCTGACTCATCAGATAAATAGAACAAGTGTTCTTGGAACACATACACACAGATGCACACACACATACACACAAACATGCACACACACACACACACACACACACACAGCTTAAGGTTGTGTGTGTGAGTAACAATCACAGGATGATGGGAGAGTTGAGAAAACTGATCACAGCTCTGCCATATTGTGCAATGGATGTACATAGTAAAAACACAAAAATAGCTAAAGTGTATTCATTCATTATGTCAGGCATACCTCTGCTATTCTGTCAAACTATTTGTCTTAATGAAAAACAACTAGGAATTCCAATAAAGTCCTACCATTTTGTTTTGTTAAGTGCCGTATAGTCAATCAATGTATGATGTCAATGTTTAAAATAACAAAAATATTAAACTCAAGAAGAACTTGAACATTTCAATTACTGATAACATGGAGCCAAACCCATTTGGCTCAAAAGGTCATTCATTTATTTTATACTCCGGTAATCAAATGCAACACAGCCACCAACACAACCTGTTTGCTAAAACACTATTGAAGAGGCATCCATCAAACTGTCTTGGCTAAAATGTTCTTTTAAACCATATGATTAAAGTCATCAGTCTCAGAAGAAGAACTAGAGAGGTTTCCCATTTACTTAAGTACTTTAAGTCATAGGCAACACTTATTTTAAAGGGTCTACATAAGGGTGACATAAGCTTGTTATCAAGCTTGTTATCATAAACATTAATGACATTCATGATTATGACTGCTTTCATTAAGTGTCATTTGTTTTTTGTAATGTCTGCATCCAAAAGTTTGCATTTCAACAAGAATTAAGTGTCATTAATGTTCATGATTCGTGTCATGTCATGCTTATAACGGCCTTGTGTCATCCTTATGTAGATGCCATCAAATGAAGCTTTACTAAGTAAACTAAGCTTTAGCAGCACCATGCTTTGACGCCTAAATAGTAGTTATTATCTATATGACCACAATACAAACAACTATTCTTTGTTTGATTTATTAGTAACACTTGCTGATGTCTGTGTCTGTAAAGAATTATAAACACATTATAATAACCTTGAAATGACATCAGTGGAAATAATAATTCTAAAATAGTGGTGACACTAGATTGCACTTATGCTTCCTCAACACATATAGTATGCTACACATACCAGCAGTCATAAGTATTTTTGAATGGTTGTCAAAATATAAGAAATGCATTATCTTTCTGTCCAATTTGCTCTAAAATAAACCTAAAACACAGTCAATGCATATTTTACAATAAGATTTGTATACATATGGGCACCCACACATGCATACACACTCTCTTTCTCTCTCTCTTACATGCACACGTGCACACACACACACACACACACACACACACACACACACACACACACACACACACAGAGAGAGAGAGAGAGAGAGAGAGAGAATCAACGAAACAATACAACAAATCAATAACAGACACACAGACAACAGTGGAACAGTTACTGCACCCTTACCCAGCCCAAGTGTAGATATCATCTCCATATCTTCATATTTGGTTGCTTGAACGATGACATGTGGTAATCTCAAAGTGAATGGAAGAATGTCTCTAAAAAGCGTGCCATAAGACATGACATTAAACTTTCAGCTAACTAAAGCCTGTAACCATCTTTAAAGTGAATTATAAAATCTCTTGCATGCCATTAACACATTCTTTTTCTATTGGTATGTGGTGATTATCATTGTCCCATATTATGCAAGTCAGACTTCAACAAATATTAAGAATGCATCATGTTTTGTGTGACTTGTTAGGCAAGGCACTTGTGCATATTGCCGAATGTTGTGTGGGGATGTGGGTGACCAAGAGGCCAAGAAACAGAGACACAGAGCTAGCGAGAGAGCGAGAGCGAGAGAGAGAGAGAGGAAAAGGTGAATGCTTTATAAAAAGGTTGTCCATCTTACCTGCTGACACAGTAGAAGGCAATGAGCTTGAAAATGTTGTCAAACACAAGAACGGAGCTCTCCAGGTAGATCACTGCATAGAAAACAGAGGAAAGGCATTGGGGACAGAAGAATGAGGGGACTGCATAAGTATCTGTGATTCTTGTAGACTTCTAGACCAGTGCATCTTTTCACCACAAACCTCAGTAATACACGTGTGATGAAGCTGCTTGCAGGACAGATATGCATGGTAGACAAACACACACACTAGCCGTATGAACACACACCCTCCAGGAACTTCTCAGAGGCTAACAACATGATATGACATGCTCATGACATTCAGCAGAAATCCTGGGTGGGGGCTGTCCTTGTGTGTTTGTCTGTGTGTACGTGTGTGTGTGTCCGTGTGTATGTATGTGTGTGCGCACGTGTGTGTGTGTGTACCAAATTTACATTTTTTCAGCCATCTAATAGCTAATAGTTTTGGATGCTTGTTTCTGTACACATAGTGTTTCTGTTCTATAGTGAACTTTATCACAGGTAACAGGAAGACTGTGGTTGTACCCTCGAGGTGTGTGTGTGTGTGTGTGTGTGTGTGTGTGTGTGTGTGTGTGCGTGCATTTGTATGCATGTGTGCGCATGTGTGTCTATAGCCTACATTTCAGCCTTCTAAAACACACACACACACACACACACACACACACACAAAAAGAAAGAGAGAGTTGGGTTGGGTTCAAAATGTGTTACGGAAGCTATAATGAATTTTATCACAGGGGACAGGACAGGAAAACTGCCTGCACCTCTCGCTTGGACAGGGTGAATGTGCATGTGTGTGTGTGTATGTGTGTGTGTGTGTCTGTGTGTGTTTGAGTGTGTGTGTGTGTGTTTGTGTGTGTATAACTTACGAGATTTCTCCTCTTTCACTACCAGCTCCTGAATTTGTGGCGCCCCACCCTGGTCAGGAAGGCGCACTGCAAGCACCATTGCCTTCAGGCTGGGGTCCTTCCTTACCAGAAATATCTGACGTGAAAAAAGAACAAACATTATGTAGAACAGATATTCTGACACATATTTGAAATGATTACTTTCACAGATACACACACTATATCTGGTGTATTTTTCCATGCGTGTGACATGAAGGCTATTTGCTTACAGGGTGTGCCACCAAATAGCTGGTGATCAGTGACGCTTAGGCAGAAGGATGTCTGAAGGAATTCACTGATGCATATATGCAAATGTGTAGAAGTGGGCACGCATGCATGAGTGTGCGTGCGTGTGTGTGTGTGTGTGTGTGTGTGTGTGTGTGTGTATACACCTGAGCTCACCCTGGGAGACTGCTTGTTGAGAATGTTGGTGGCCCTCTCCTTGGTCACCCCCAGTTGCAGCCACACGGGGCACGTCTTGATGAGTTTCTCCAGAATACTGATGGAAGGCAGTGGGGGGAGAGATGATGCTGCAGTGCCTGAGGTGGTGGTGGAGGCACCGCCCGCCCCACTGGATGCAGCTCCAGAAGAGCTGGAGGCTGGAGGGGAGCTCACTGGCTGGGCTGTGGCCGCTCCACCAGGGGGTCTGGGGAGGGAGGGGAGTGGGGGCCTGGGGAGGGGTGGAGAGGAGACTTTGGCTCCGAGAGGCGGAGGAGGCCTGGGTTGAGGTGTAGATGATGGAGGTTTGGGCAGCGCAGACGGCAGGTGAGTCGGGAGAGGAGGGCAGAAGGGTTTTGGCAGGCACGGTGCTGTCGGTCTGGGGATGGCAGGGGCTGGAGGTTTGTGGGGAGCGTCTGTGGGTTTGGAGGGGCCAGAGGAAGAGGATGAAGAGGAGGATGTGAGTGGGGATGAAGGGGGTTTGGGGACAGAGAGCAGGGGAGCAGGGGTGGAGGGGGAGGCACGGTGGAAGGGAGAAGGGGGAGGCCTGGGAACTGGAGACCCAGGAGAGAGGGGTTTCAGGGGGACAGTGTTAGGTATAGTCTCTGGGGGAGTGGGAGTACTGGAGTTTTCTCCGGGGCTGACCGGAGAAAATGGATCCACTGTCACCCTATGGGAAGAGAGAGAATGCTCTAGCAACAAAGACCTGTACATCCTCCTCTAATGACAACTATGCTAGCCTTAAGCAAACTAGGCTTAACGGTTATCTCTGTAGAGATCCTTACTAAACTACTGTTCATTGAATTAAAAACCTCACAAGCTCCTCAGGCAGATGAACCCAACAATAATTTATGTCTATTCCATATGAGGAAGGGGACAACCTGATTGTACTATATATATATATATATATATCATACCATATCATACCATATATATATATATATATATATATATGGTAACACTTTATATTAGCACACACAGATCCACCATTAACAAGCTGCTTATTAACATATATACTAGTCATTTGTTAGTCATTACACAACTTATTCCGCACAAGATTATTCTACCCATAGTAGACCATTAACTAAGAAAATCACCAGTATTACGTCCTAATTACAGCTTATTCATAGTAAGTAAGTTAGTTGTTGTATATGAATTATGATATTAATATGCTTTGCTCAGTAAGGGGCTTATAAGGTGCTAGTACAACAGGAACAGGTATTCTCAGGAACAATTATTCTCAATAAAAAAATGTAATTAGGACTTATTTGGACAAGATTAGAACTTGTAGCTTTGGGTTTTGTTCCTATGAATAGTCTTTTCTCAGTATTGAAGAAGGAGAATAACTGCTCCTGTTGTACTGCCGTCTTATAAGCCCCACACTAACCAAAGCATCTTAAAATCATAATTCATATACAACAACTAATTTACTCTCTGCGAATAAACAGTAATTAGGAGTTAAAATTGGACAAATCCTGAGCTAACAGTTTATTATGGGTAGAATATAGTCATGCAGAATAAGGTATTAATAAGTGATTTCTAGGAACTAACAAATGACTAGTAATATAAAGTGTTACCATATATATATCTATATATATATAATTTCCCGATTGTTAACCAAGGTTAATACATTGATTTTGCTAAATTTCTTCATCTATGAGGTTCATACATGGATGAGGGCTATGCACAGGATTGCATTACTTTTTATTATTCTACTTCATCTGATTTGATTGTGATTCAGTAGGTAATGTTTAGTAAACTGAGGTTAATACATGAGTGAGGTTAATACATAAGTCAATACATGGTTTTGTTTTTTTAGTTTGCATAAAACCCTGACCTGACCTGAGGTTTATACATGGTGCAGCTTATATTCTTGAAATGACTGTGTGTGTGTGTGTGTATATATATATATATATTTCACTTGGTTAAACACTGAGTAGAGCATCGGGCTGCTGTGTTTGCTACATGTAGCAAAGGCTGTACAAGCAGCGCTGCCTCATTGTGCAGTCGTGCCTTCCAAATACAGACATGTGACTCTATACTTAACTAGGAACAAGTTAATATAAATTAATAATCAGTGCAATGAAAACTGGGCCAAAGATTCATCTCCATGTAAAGTCTGTTTATGTTTGATTTAAATAAGTAGATTTGGTTTAAAGCAGTAGTATGAACAGGTAAGATGACAATCACTTCCTGTCCTAAGATGAACTGATTAAAGGAAATGTTGCAAAAGCCCTTTTGAATATCATACTGTGTATATAAACTGTGGTCAGCTTTGCCTATTTTCATTTGGTTAAAGAGTCACATAGACTAATACGATAAACATAGAATTAGGAGGGGTGGTGGTGGTGCTTTAAAGTGTGAAGACCACCTCTGTGTTGTCTGGCGATATAGAACTCTTGTGTGTTTCCTCATTGTGGGAAGAAATGATGAAAACCATGGGCTCTCAATGCTCTAGCAGTAATCTGCTCTTTTATCTCCTGCTTGGCATCTATTATGTCTCTCCCACTCCTCCACACAAGGTTATTATGTCTTATCTCCACGCCTTTATCTTCATCCGCCCCACATTCTTTCCTGAAGGCTCACACTCTTTAACAACTGTTGGTGCGTTCGTAGTGATCTTAAAGCTGTAGGAAATCATAATTTGCTTTTTTGGAATAAAAGGAATAAAAGTTCCTGGGCTTTGTTTATAAAGAAAAGTTGGATTTACAAATGAGTTCTCTGAGCTAAGAGACATCGACTACCGATCCTAAACATTTTTTTTACACCAAATGCTGTTTTATTTAGTGATAATTCTTCAACGGTAATTGTTCTACTGTGGTAAGAATGTGCAGAGGAGAGTACAGTGGCCATGTTCACATTAACTGGCCTTGGTGAGAGCCTTGGCCCTGCTGACAGTCTGGCCCTGGTGTTACTGTGTATTGGTGTATTTGTGTCATAGGGTGTGTGTGTGTGTGCACTCACCCAGGGGATGCTCCTGGCTCTTGTGTGAGGACAGCTGTTTTCATCATTCTGATGCGCTCAATCCCAATACTCGTTCCTTAGTTCCTGAGCCCCTGAGCGTCGATCGTCACACACTCTCACAGCTCCTCAAGTGGAGGGAGTGCTACCCCATACCGCAATCGTTACACTCTCTCTCTCCACTGACCTCATTTCAGCTACAACTCGTCTCTGGCTCCCTCCCCCTCTCTCTCTCTCCACCTCACTCCCCCTCTTTTCTTCTCAAGCACGTCCGAACACGCAGCTCTCCAAAATAACAAGCAAGTGGATTTAGAAGTTAGGAAACTTCTGTTATTTAAACTTATTCTCTCTATCTCTGTCTCTCACTCTCTTTCTCACCCTTTCTGTGTTTCAACTTCCTGCCTCAGAGTGAGAGCGGTGGTGTTGTCAGGAAGAGGCAGTCCAGGGTGGTCAGCCAACCCCCTTCCCCTAATCCCCCCCCCTCAAAAAAAAAAAAACTCTCCCTCCACAACTCTCTTTCTCTCTATTCAAATTTTGTCCACCAGCACAGATGAAGAAATCCTACACCTCCTCTACTTCCTCTTCATGAAACAATTTAAAGGTTTCTGATGTGTCCTCTATGGCTGTAAGTGACGATAGACACACACACAGAGACAGCTGTCATGTATTTTTTCAATCTTCTCAAAAAAGTGAAGGCTTTGGGTTACATTGACGCATGTGTAGATGTGTGTGTTGAAGCAGTTTAGTGAGCAACTGAACCCTCCTCTTTTCCCCGCCCTCTGATCTGAACTTAAACAAATCCAGATGACGTTCCCCACCTCCCCACACTCAACCCCCACCAAAAAAAAAAAACTTAATGGGGAATGTGGGGCAAGCATATGGTTTGTCTCACCACTTAAAACCATGTAGAAATCTTTACTCTGTCTCTCTTTCTGTTTTTCTCCTTCTCTCTCTTACCCTGACCGACACCAATCTGCTTCCACTGCCTTGCAACTGTTTCTTGCTGTCTCAACACTCATTTCAACTTGTACCACATTTGCACTGTGCTCTCTTTTTATCTTTGAAAAAATGTTAAATTTGCTAACGGTGCAATCACTACTTCTCTTGTCTATGAGATGACTCACGACACAAATTCAGCTACCTCAGTGCCTCGGTTTGCTCCTACTTTAATCTGCTGTTCAGGATGTGCTGCTTGCGGTCTCTTGTCCGAGTTTCTTCTAGTATCCCTGACAGTTGGACCGCTTCTTAAATTCCACTCCTGTTATTTGGGCGTCCTACCCTACTACTGGGTTTCAGCTGAGAGTGTCTGGACTGCCCCTCTTCACCTGCAGTTCAGCTGTTCGGTAGACTAGGGCTAGCATTTGTTCATCAGTTTTCTTGTGGTTCCTCTATGGCCTTTTTTTCGTTCCTAAGCTGTTAACACATTTACACACCCACATCCATGAAATACTGAACTTCTTCAGTTATAAAACAAATAAGGTAAAAAAGCAAGCAAGCAAGCAAGGACACACACATACACACAAAAACAGAATCAAATGATGAAAAAAACTAAGAAACGAGCAGAAGAGAAAAGGTTCCCCACTTTACTGTACATGAACTGAGTGTGGAAGTGAAGTAAAACTGGACTACAAGTGACCTAACATGGCCTTACTGTAGTTACATGCATTCATTTCACTGTGCTAGAACTGACTGTCTGTCCCTGCTAGATAATTAGCAGGGACAGACAGTCAGGCATATGTGAAAAGAATATAATACTGACATACCAATGACCATCGTCCTGCAGCAGTACAGTTGGCATTCCTGTGGCTTGAATCCTTTCCAAAACCAAGAGCGTGGTGTTAGCATTATTTGCAGAGTATGTTTACAGACATCTTGCTAGCACTGAGACAAGTGTGGAGCTAACAGACCTGCCGGTATGCAGAATACTATTACAGACTAAATAAAGATGATTAAAATACACAATGAGGCCTATGTACAACTTTGAGAAACAAGTTGGCCCCTTACCTGTTCAGTCACTTAGATTCTTGTGACTGATTCAACATTACAAGTTTGTATGAGATAATCTGCTATAACATCATCCCCAATCCTAGGATAGACAATGGATTTAGCTGCATTTCAAAGCCCCCCTTTAAAACTAATTACACTCATTACTTGGGAAGATACTGGAAAAAGTTCTGACATATCAGAGATGCTTTTATGGACTAAAATAGTCTCACTCTACTTCTTGATACTGTGCAGAGAAATATGTGGTTGCAATCTGGCTGTAGCCCACTTGGCAATGATAACTGTCTGACTGGTAGCGACAAAAATGCCACAGCTTTTTCAATCCATGAAAATTTCCTCCAGACAAGATTTACTTTCAGTTAAATTCAAATTATTCCAGTTGAATTCAAATTACATGTCTGGTATTCAGCGTGTCAGTGTCAAGGAGTTTATTTGTCACATACATTAAAATACTAATTTAAGACATGTAGTGAAATTACATAAATTAAGTATTAGCTCAGATGTGGTTAGTCAGTTTGTATCCAGCACCTTCTCCAGCTAGGCAGATGGAGGCGCCCGGGGGAGCTAGAGCTTTGTCTCTTAGGCAAACAGATCAGTCAGAGGGCATTATTTGAATAGAGGTGGTCCATAAAAATGCCAAACTAAACTAAACTAATCTAAACTGTCTAAAAACTACACAAAAAGTAACAAAAAAGGGCATGATCCATCACATGTATTTATGACTTATTTATTTATTTTTCATTTGTACTAATCCTCTTTCAAGACATAAAACATACATACATTTAATATACTGAGAAGGTGCATAATGAGTGTGTTAAAATAATGTTATCTTCTGCAGATACTTCTACAGTCATTTTTTTTCATTCATACAATCTGCCTGCATTGGACAATCAGTTGCTGTCACCATGACAGGCAGTTCTGTATACCGGGGTATTGGGAGCAAATGGCCTGTTTTATTGTGTGTTGGGGTATTACCAAAGCCACTACCTGTTGCATACCCTACATTAGAATGGCCACGCTTGAGTGCGCACAAGGCAGCTGTTTCCTGTTATCATAGTGCGACTTCCACAAAACACACACACTTAAAATGTGACGAAAAAAGAAAATTTCAAATGAGACCATTTTTGCCACTTGACACAGCTACAATTATTCTATCAAACGAAAAATGCTAAAATAGTTCAGTAATTCATTTCTGTATGCTATGTATTGTCAATTACACATTGGATAATTTTTAACTCATAACTCAAATCTGACTGGCAATACAAAAATCATGTTTAGGATTTTATACACAGGTTACAGAAATGCAGTCTTTTTTAAAGCCAGTGAAAATGCTGCTAATATCGCTACAGAACATCTACAGGCTAACACCTCTACAGAACACCTACAGGCAGCCAGCTAACACATCCACAAGTACAACGTCCCCCGAATCTTCAGCACTAAGTTTGGCTGAGTGGCAGACGTGCAGCCCTTCATTCCTCATTTCTCCAGTAACAGCCCAAAACCACCAGAATGGCAGAAGAAAAAAAAACACTGACTCGCCCTGACTCCTCCTCCTCTCTCTCTCTCTCACACACACACACATACACACACACTAACACTCACACACAGAGGGCTCACTCTTTCCATCCCTCCTAACCAGTATCCTACTCAGCGGAAAATCAACTCTGCAGAGGCAGCATCTGACAGGGATATTCAGGAGTCATGGTTTCTTGGGCCTTGCAAAGACACACTGTGAAACCAATTGCCAATTATGCCACAATGTCAAAAATGTAAGCTCACATTCTAGGAAAATTCTCTTTCATGAAAATCTTCAAAGTACTCAAAAAAAGTGCTATGTTCCTGAACTATAAAGAGCACACTGATATGAATATCAGAAAGACAGACAAAAATGCCCTCTGATAGGGAATCCCCTTTCAAGAGACCCTACTAATAGAGGAAACAACTCATAGCCGATGAGTATATTGGCTATTGTGAAGCTTTGCAGCCGATCAAAGGGACCTAGCCTTTGACTAACACATGACCAAGGAAGTGGAAGAGGAGGTCTAAAAAACTCTATTTGACCCGAAGATTTGCCCATGGAACAAACACCTGGCATGACTTAGTGTAGCGTGAACTTCAGCCACTATTTAATATCTAAAATCCTGTTACGTTTGGCAGTAATTTAAAAGTATAACACAAATTTGGACAGATTCAATTAAAAACAGTGACTGATAATTTTAAAACATGCTGGTCGGTTGTGCATATTGAGTATCATAAACTTCAATTACGTGGAAAACCGGTCATTTTAATACTGATGAATAATTAAACAATACCTTCAGGTTTTCCTGTCTAATTGTTTTTTTTTTTTTTGCTAAGCTCGACACATTGCCAGGGGCAAAATAAAGGCAATTCTCTGATGAACCTGCTTCTCTGGCTTCAATGAAAACCTAATTGTGAGAGGATTCTGCTCCGATCGCCTGAGTGGAATTTATAACAGCACTTTAGTCGTATTTGGCCAATTTTGCCCTACAAATTCCATTAGTGCTCCAATGGGTATTTGATCACAAATTGCCTGATTTAGCTGAGGTGCGTGCTTGGCATGGGACAAGAGAGCTTGTATGAGCCTTGTAGTACTGAAAACTGCCTCACACTCCTTCTCATATAAAAATTACTTTTTTAAAAAATACAAAATATCAACAAGCCAATATGTCTACAGCAGAACAAAAAAGGAAATAGAAAAAGTAAAAAAAAAACAAAACAAAACAAAAAAAAATCTGTTTTTCCTGCAAGTAAATGTCAGATATCAGACTTTGCCACTTAACATCTCCATCTTCGTAAACCAACTTCAACATCTTTGTGGGAACTGGTTTCCTTTATTGCTTACTTGAATACCTCTTGCTCTTTGAAGTTCCAGTTCAGCACTGGAGCAGGATGCCCTCTGCTGGCTACTCATAACCATGACCCACTCTATCCAGACATGACCTGGAAAGGACGCGAGAGAGAGAGAGAGAAAAACTAGGTACTTCATACATACTTCATTGGTACTTACTAATGATGGATTTTCACCCTCACAGTTCAAGAGAACTGGGCACCAAGTTCTTGTAGGAGAACACTGCATTATGGGAATGTAATATTGTTAAAAATATTTACATTACTATGGCAAAAAGTTATGAGACAAGTGGAATTCATTTTTAATTGTAGCATAGTGATGCAGTGAAGTGATGTAAAATATGTAAGGAATAATGAATTATCCTCTGATCATTATAGGGAAAATAAGTGCTGACAGGATGATCAGGACCTGTTTTAAAGGGATAAGAAGGTGTGTATGTCATACAAAACAAAAAACCCATTGCCATAGACAGTGGTCACAATACTTTTACTGCCAAAAGACCTGACCTCTGAACGTTGGGGAAGTCCATTCAAACCAAATGGAACATCCCTTAACATTCCGGAGAGCCGTATAATGAACATATTCAGCATATAAATACATAATAGAATATATGACACTTGGCTGAAACAGAGGGTTTGTGACTTTATTAAGAGTTTTTATATACTTACAATACTTTCTGTTCACCAGTTTGATTTTTGAAGATGGAGACTTAATTAAAAGTTTAGTTCAAATTATAGTATACACCCACTCTGATAAACTGTACGCTCTTTTTTTTTTGCTTTCTACTAGATCCAGTGAGTTCTCTTCTAAATGACCACATATGTGTGCTGAGGTTTTAAAAAAAATAATTTTGAATTCGTCGTTGCTCCATAAAGAATTATTAAATAGGCACAATATAATCTGATACAAAATAGAAACAAACAAAAATGTAATTACAAGAAAATCATGATACAATCATGAGGCCATACCATGATTTCCCAAAAAAAAAAAAAAAGGCATGCACACACATTATCAAAAAGAAACAAGACAACAATTTTCCCATCAGGTCTCTGGCCAGGATGCATCTTGAAGGATGTAAACAGAGTCCACACTGAGCATGCATACTACGAAAGGACACAAGGGCCAAGAACACTACAGGCAGGCTTTCACCTCCAGCAAAACATTACAAGGTCAAACCACTGAAGAGTGGAGATGTAGAGAGCTCGAGTAGAGTGGATCCACTCAGTTCAGGACAAATCCAGTATGACTGTCTCACATAACTGAGGATATGGGGAAGCACAAGATTGTAAAAGAGGCAATGAGTTTGTGTATGTCTGTGTGTGGTTTCTTTGTGTGTGTGTGTGTGTGTGTGTGTGTGTGTGTGTGTGTGTGCGTGCATGTGCTAGAGAGAGAGTGCAACATTTGTACATACTTTGTACATCCAAAAGAACTGAGAAAGAAGGCACAGAACAGAGTTCCTAATTGTACATGGTAGATATTTTAAAAGTGAGTCTGCTTTCTTTCTTTTGAGTACACTTACAAGACCTTTTTTTTTTTCAAAAACCTTTCACTTTTTGGGTGCAAGAGAATAAAACAAGGCACGTAGGGAAAAACATCAAAGGGAGGATGCTTCAAACGAGTGAGGGAAGAGGTTTGAAGAATTTAAGCATAGGAAACAACAAACAAAACCAAAAATACAAAACAAAAGAAAAAGAACAATAACAACATGACATGTCTGATGGGGTGGAGGAAAAACCTTGAGGAAAAGTACATAGAGAGAAAAATAAAGATGATGGGCTGGGGGTGGGTGGATTTCAGCTCCTTCTTGTCTTCTCAGTCCTTACGCACAAGTGCACTAATCTCAGTACAGCTGAATGACCACAGTGGCCTAGCATTCATAAGGCAGAGGAGGAGGGCAGGAGAGGCGGGGGACAAAGAGGAGTGACAAGGAGACAAGAGGAAAGGAAGAGAGGAGCCCTCACAAGGCACAGGACAGTAGCTGAAGGGCACTGGAGAGACTGGGCTTGCGGGAGCCCACCTGAGAAGAAGCCCTGAGGCCTGGGGATGGTGGAGGTGGAGGTGGTGGTGGTGGTGGTGGAGGAGGAGGAGGAGGAGGATGGGTGGCTGCAGTGGCCAGGCTGACTGGGGCAGGGGCAGAATGAAGGGTAAATCTTCTGCTGGAGCAGTAGAACCGGGATTTTTTGTTTAGTTTTTGAGAGTTTAAGCTGATTGTAGGAAGGGTAAGAGTATCCAGGCTGGAATATGCAGCTGGACAAGTTATTTGACTGAGCTTTGAAGGGACTGGGTCTCTGTGGGCATCTGGTAGTGCAGTTCCAATGGGGCAGGCTGGCTGAGGTCAGCGGAATGAGCTGGTCTGGGCTGGGCTGGGGGGTTGACAGGTTCCCTGGGAAATTATGTCTCCTCTACAGGAGCTTGTTGGCTCTCTGATTGGCCTCATCAATGCGAGCTTTGTTCAAATCAGCCTGAGGGAGTGGAGAGACACGACAACAAAATAAATGGGATGGGTAATCTCAAAATGAAACAATTAGTCATAAAACTTATAACAAGAGAAAAGAATAACACATAAATCACCAATGGCAACTATCAACACCATTAAAAACAGTCGGGGTTATCACCATGTGCAATACAATGTAATAAACGACAAGCAAAATTTGTTGATCACTTCACATTAACACTAGGCAAAATTAAATTCCGTTAGTTAATGTGTTTACACTTTTGCAATACTGGAGACACTAATAAGGAATATTGTCAATATATGGATGAGTGGACTTATGAATGTTTAAAAACCTGAGGATGGACCAAGCTAGGAGCAAGAGAAAGCAGTCTAACAGAGACAGAGGTTATACTGACCTTGTCGGTGATGCGGTCGATGGTTTTGTTCTGCTTGTCGATCTCGTTGCCCATGTCCATAGCCATGTTCTTCAGATTCCCGATGATGCTGCCCACTGCTTCCAGATTCTCCTCCATCTCATCTTCCCGAGCATCATTTGTTACCCTGACAACCACAAAACAACAAGACATTATTCTCTTTTCTTTTTAGGCAGAAGACCAGAACACCAGAACATTTTAAACAAGTTCAACTTTGGTTTTGACAACATTGATATAAGAATGCTAACATTGTTCTTTCATGTCTTATTCAATCTGTTGCATCCCACCGATTTTTTGTGCATTCTGTACATTTGGCAAAAAAAAAAAAAAACCTGTACAGATTTTGAAAACTGAACACCACAAAATCAATCGGTTTGCTCACTAGCTTTGTAAACACAGAGATGTACTGTAGAGTGCAAGTTACTGCCTGCACTTTGGCTATGCCCACCTTGTGATGTATCCCCCCGAGGCCACGACCACCTTGGGTACTGCTTCCCCGTTCCGTACAGCAGTGGGCTGGCTTGACACAACGCCGCCCTCGCCGCCCTCCACGCTGCTGTTGTCCCCTGTGCCCCAGGTGCGCTTGTACCGCCCGTCGTTCTCAATGGACTTTACCCTGTGTAAAGGGAGGGAGAGAGAAATACATAGAGAGATGAAATTTAAACACAGTGCTCTCACAGAAGACATGAACACTGACGGATGCAATTGCAACAGTACAACACTATTGCCTCAACACTTGTATAATTAATATGTTCATTGAACCAATAACAAAGACAAACGACATGGAGGGAAACGAAACAGAAAGCCAGAAAACAAGAGAAAAAAAAGGGAAAGGTGGCTTTCAGGAGATTAAGTTACTTGTGCCCTCACACATCTCCAGGACGTACCCAAGAGTATTCCCTCCCAAAGAGATTCAGTAGGGCTGGCACTAATGGCATTAGCTCATCTAAATGTGTCTGTGTCCGCAGGGCTGGGCTCTTACCGGTCGCAGGGACACACACACAGACCACAGCACTTGGAGAGGTCCGTCAGGTTCTTCTCGGCCTGCCGCATGTCCTCGTTAATCTTGTCCATCCCCTCCTCCACCTGTCTCAATTTTTCTGAAAAAAAAAAAAAAAAAAGTGCAGGAGTACACCTTATCAATTCTGTCTTTTGTTTTGCTTGTCATTCATTTTCTTTTCATTTGTTATTTTTTGTGATGTTGTTTCACAGAGTTCTCTAGTCCCCCCCCCCCCCCCCATTACATTTACTGATATGCACTCCACACAAGGCTGAGGGTACTGCTATTGTTCTTAAAACACACTGAACAGCAACATTGAAGTCGACATCCTCCTGATTCAGGAGGTGGTTCAAAGGCAATCTTGCCAGTTATTATTGTGTAGGTTCAAAGACAGGGTTGAGAAAACAAAGCTGATTATTTTCACATGTTCAGGGCCCAGTGCTTTGCCAAGTGCTACACCAACTGAAAGCACGGGCCAGGAGAGCTCAAGGGATTTTATCAACAACTATGTTTGTATAGACGTCATATAAAGACTGAGATCATCGTATTCAATTACAGCTCTGGTTTATGTAGCCGGAAAATAGACAGGATGTGTTCTATTCTGCCCACACTCCACTAAAGTCCTCATTGTTCTCAAGCAATCCTACATGGAGAGAGAAGGGACAAAAATTATCTCCTACATCCACCCTTATGCAAATCCAATTGAAAAGCATAAAAAGTGACTTCCCAGACCTACCATTTCATATACTGAATGCTCTTCTGGATTAGATGTCTTTTTTATTTAATATATAAAGGTCAAATTTTCTGTGCAGTTTGTCTGTTTATACAGACCGTAAAAGACATTAAAAAAAAAAAAAAAAAAAACACTGGCCATGTTTCCATGATGGAACTCGTAACATTTCGGATCAGATTCAAATGACTTACACAGTATATGCCATTTAACCTTGGCGGTGGAGGAGACTCACTGTGCAACACTCTCACTAAAGTCTCACTAAAGACTTGGTTCTGACACTGCATTGGGTCTGACATGAATCCCTTGCTAATGAAGCTAGTTTAACATGCTGGCCTATGCTCATGGCTCAGCTGGCCCTGCACATGCTGCTCAGCGTGACCTGAACCTGACATCACTGAATGCAAATCGGGCAGTGTATTTATAGTGTACTCCTCTCAAACAGTGGGGCGTGATGCCAGGGGGTTGTCAGGGGCGTATGACCACGGGGAACATGCTTTTCTTTTGCCGTACTAAAATAAAATGTAACAAATAATACTATTTATAGTCGCGGCGAAGAGTGGGGGCGCAAAATATTTTCTTTTTCCTAGGGGGGGGGCGTAACAGAAAATAATTGAGAAGCACTAGTATAGTGTATGCAAAACTGGCCATGTTATTGAGGGAGATGCTGATGCTGATGGTGAATTCACTCACCCCCCTGCTGGTCTAGCATGTCCATGGTCTTGGCACCCGTTTCTTTGCTCTGGAGATTAACAACAGAAACGCAACAGAGAGGGTCATGAAACATGATCAGAACAAAGCTCAGGGACAACATTATCTTCAATTTATCTTGAAACACCTATTTATACACATCAACATATTTACATCAAAAAAACATCATATAACCACTAAAAACTTGATATGTTGACATTCTTATTCTTAGGGCAGGACCAAATACAGTACCACCAGATATTGGTTATTTTATGGCAGGCAATTTCCCTTCCAAGAGACAACATAAACAAAAGCATGAAATCAATGGGAGGAAGATCAAGATCAATCACAGATTGTAAAGGAACACTGCAATACAGATGTAGTTCTTTTGGACTAATAATGCTACGATGAGTATGTCAATGGCTACCTTAAGTCAGGGTATCTATAATACAAATGTAATGACTTTTAAGGCCTTTCTTAAGACACTCTAAAAGAAACAGTGGTACCATTACTACAATTTATTCTTTGTGAACTCCAATGTATTTTTTCCTTCCACATAGCCTAATTGCTAGAAGAAAATGCTGAATGCTGTCCAGGGACTGATAGCAGGGCTTGTAGGCTTTCCCAATGCATAGATGTTCACTGATGGCTGAGTAACTGGTCATTGTTGTAGGATTTAGAGGTGACCCAGTAAATGTATTCAATGCCCCTTTAAAATCTGACAAACAAAAATAGGCTTCCCATTTTCTGCTTTATCTAGCTGCAGTATGAAGGTGTGTTTGGGGACAGTGCACAGATGCATGTTTATATGATAACCTGTGGCGTGTACTTCACTGTTTTATACTGCTATGATTTAACGCTTTGCGCTCAGACCTTTTTTTCCACATTTCAGGCAATGGTGGTAACAATGACATTTTGTAAATGTGGTCTCTGATGTCGGTCACAGTCACTGGCTCTGAATGAGTCCGGATTGTGTTTTGGCTAGTGGCAGCTATGTTGCTAAGGAAATGCTCCTGTCACCATGACGACATGACCGTAGGTCTTACCTCTTCTGCCATCTGCAGCATGCGCCTGGTGCTCTCCAGTGACTACGAGAGAGAGAGAGAGAAAGCAAAAAAAAGAGGTGGGGGTGGGGGGTTGGAGAGACCATGTGAATCACAGCTCAAACAAGGCTTCATGTCATCAAGCAACAAACAAGAAAGCTAACTGCGATATAGCCTTTAGCTTTAGCCACTGTGTAAGACCAGACAGACACATACATCCATACAGGCATGGATACATACATGGAGAAGGGGGGGGCGCAAGGGGAAAAGAAACCGTGGCAGGCCACACAATGATACTCACGTCAGTGCAAGTATAAGAGTGGTTGTGTTTTCTGCATGCATTGCATGATGCATCATGCTTTTATGTGACTCTGGCAGATGTAAGGTAATCAAATACTATCTCTCACACACACAGAGTGTACAAGGGTGTGTCTGTGTGTGCATGTATGCATACGTTCACTCAGTAATGTCAGGAAGCTTGTGTGTGTGTGTGTGTGTGTGTGTGTGTGTGTGTGTGTGTGTGTGTGTGTGTGTGTGTGTGTGTGTTGGTGGTTACCCATGTGATGAGGCAGTGTTATGTAGAACATCACACACATTTCCCATTATGCTCCTCTACAATCCCGTTAGAAGCAGAAGAGAGAGGGAGGAAGGGAGAGAGAACAACAACAACAGCGAGCAGAGATTAGTGTTGTAGTGAAGGCAACGAGAGGGAATTAAAGAGGAAAGACAAGAAAAGAAGACATTTAATTCACTCAGGCAAAATGTGAGTACAAGGAGAAGATCTCTACAACAGCCTCTAAAGATCAGTGTTAAGTGTTCACCAAAGTCATGATTAGGGTACAGTATTCGTTCATTAATAATCTCAGACTCATAATCTAGGGTGGTTCATTCCATTTTAACTTGAAAGTTCTTTCTCATTAGGCAATTAAAAAAGGAGGGGACTTAGTGATTCCCCAAAAGACACTGGATCACTAGCACTAGCATCAAGTAAATGAACTTGAAAATATATCTTCTAAATCAGTTCCTTATTATGAATAATAATGGGAACAGAAGAATATGGTGAAATATGGTGAAACATCAGTGTGAGGAGGAAGAGAGAGAGCATGAGAACTGAGCAGAGACGAAGACCCTGCTGAAATGTAAACTCCAAATGTAAACAATTATACTGGTGTCTGTAAACTGTCCCCCAGTTACCCACTCCGCTCTGAACTCCATTGCATGCCCTGCTTCGTCTCCATGGAGACGGAAGCCAAACCTACCTCATCGGTCACTTGGTTGATCCGTGTGGTGATCTGCTCCACGGACATGTCATCCATATTGGTGCTGTTGCCCTTGGTGGTTCCTCCTGGGACGGTAAGCTCTACGCTCTGGTGCCTGAGGCGGGTCAGAGTTAGGAGGTCAGAGTTGGGAGGTTATATAAACACAGGAAAAACCTCCCCCCAGACGATTTACTGAGCATACTTCAGAGTGAGCCAATCTCAGCCTGGAATAGTAGGGACAAACTGCAAACCAACCTTGGCAACCTTGGACAGTTTTTCGACATTTCAAGAGGAGCTAGACTGGTTTCATGGTGAGGTTTAAAACACGTGCACACACACACACACACACAAAAAAAAAACACACACACACTTTTATGAATACAACAGTTTCCGGGTAGCCCTGGTAGTCTGCGTTCACTAAAAAAAAACTAATTTCAGTGGCCTGGCCTGGCCTTCAAAACACCCACTTCTCTTTCTGCTTGTAATGATGACACTTACTGACTAAGCTTTTTGTGGACTTGAAAACTTACACATGGTCAAAGAGATACTATTTCAGAGGTTAGTAAAACAACAATAGGCCTACATTCATCCATTTTGATCCATAGTGAAAGTTGGGCTATCTGTGAGGTCAAGTCAGGTCAAGGACCATTCAGATTTAAGGTCTATAATCAAATTTTGGGCATAAACAAGTCTGTATGACACAATAACACTCCTTGACTGCTGCCATTGAAGCACCCAATCCTGTCAAAGGCTTTATAAATTCCTACAAGACATAAAGCTCTTAAACTGCCATCCACTCTATCTTCACAACATGACAATTCTTGAATGTTTGTCTTCCCTTGTGTGCTTTTCCACCATCAGTATGTTTGTCAATACTCTGGGTTAGATGTAAGCTTATCCCTGTACTGTGCTCAGAGGAAACACTCCATCAAGATGAGGAAGGACTCATCACACTCTTCAGCAGCACCTTCAAGCACTTCACAACCTGCCATTTATGAAACAACCAAACGGCTACATACAGGGTGGAGTGCACCTCTCAGACAGCCAGTCAGCTGACTTTCACTCAACTCACTCTTGAAAAAAAAAAAAAAACAAAAAAAACAAACAAAAAAAAAAGATTCACTGTAGCAGTCTGTTAGCACTCAAGTATTTTGAAAGCCTTCTGTCACAAGGTCTTTATCTGGAAACTCTTTGGCTTCCTTTGCTCAAGGTTGCTTTGTAGTTTGTACTCCTCACCAAATCAGCTCTAGCATGTTCCGCAGCAGTTTTTTTTTTTTTTTTTAACACCAGCAGAGTTGGAGATCAGATCTCCTGTGTGATGGCAGGAAGTGATGAGGAGGAAAGAGCTTTACGAAGCCCAAACATGAGGAAGTGAAGATGTGGGTCTGCCCACAGGACAGGGCAGAGTAGGAATGTAACCAGGCAGAGGAAAAGGAAACTTACGACACAAAACACACACACACACAGACACACGCACACAGCATGCTCCAATATGGATAAGAGGGGTCACAAAGCTTTTGCCATCACCAGACAAGGACAAGAGCACAAACAGAACACAATGCACGCATGCATGCACACTGACACTCTCTCTCTCTCACTCACTCTCACTCAAACACACACACAATGAGTGAAGAGAGTAAAGAAAGTAGCTGTCATATGTCTGCATTGCTGACTGAGAGAGAGAGAGAGAGAAACAAGTGAGAAGAGGGCTGGGGTGGGTGAAAGTGTAAATGGTACAAGTGAGAGCAGAGACTTGAAGTGTTACATGTGCACTAGTCACAAAACTATTCCTGCATCCCATTTCCCCTAGAGCAACAGATTCTGAAGGCACTTTACCTGAACCATAACCTTGTCATGTCATTAATCATGACAGCTGGTGTCTAATGACATATGACATTGAGATGTAATCTAATTGTCATATTAGCCCTCCTATACCATATAATATTAATTATCCTAACAGGACATTTTGAATAGTCATGACAATCAGTGGATTAACAAAATGGTCACTGACACATTCACTTGAAATATAAGGTCACAATGGCCACCAAAAAGTACATGTATGTTGACATCGTTTTAGCAGTTATTTTCTTTTCTTCAACCTCAATACATCAAAGCCAATATCTGAAGATTTCTATTCCAGCTATTTCTCCAGGTTTATCTCCTGCCACACCACAGCTGCTCTCAACAGCTTCAGTGCGTCTCTCCTGTTTACAGACGTTAACAGACATAGCTAACGCAGTCCTTAACAATGAGCATCCGACATACAGCTGTTCCTATTCTCACCCCAAAGCACCTAAATAGACCAAGATCGACACGAATTGAAACAGCCTTTGCTTCCAGCTTTTCCACCCAAACCTGTTCTCCTGGGCCAAACATAACAAAGCCCTGACGTCACTTGATACCTGTTCGCAGTCCCTCCCTACCTCCCTCGCCTCTGTTCTTGCTAACCGATCAATCTCAAACAGTTCAAGTACACCATACGCATTGCCCAAACTGATTGTTTAAAATACTCTACCCTAAGCCACACAGATGGCATCATCAGGGAATGATGCTATTAAGGCGTAGCGTTAACTTTCAAGTAGTCTCGAGCACTAAATGCAGATTTTCGGTTATAAGTGAATTTTTTTTTTGCTTCCGCAAAGTACGCTTAAAGACCTCAAAACCGCGCCTCATCAAAACCACACAAGGTCAACTTAAAATTCACCTGATACTGGAACAATGCCATGTAGAAATATGGAAACCAAATTAATTAAAGCAATTTCAAGAGCTGACAACTGCACCCATAAATGCTGACTTTAGAGACGGGGCACATGACCAGTCACGATGTATTCGTTATTGCGCTAACGTGATCTAACGTTAGGTGCCCATCACAAATCATAGCGTTAAGCTTAAGTTAACCAACCTGCTCAACGCTTTATAACTTACCGCTTCGAGGTCACTGCTCAGGCTAACTGGCTTATCCGTTTAATTCGTCAATAGTTTAACATTAAGTGACACAATGTCTGTCCTCCGTGTCTCAAAGACTAAGAAAAACCCATCACCAAACCTGCCCCGCACATCATATAAAGTTGGTTCACAGCAGTTAACAGAACAGTAATGTTAACGTTATAATAAAAAAATGGATAAGTTAGCTGGAAAATCCACCATCAGAAAGTTGAACGACGTTAGTGTCAACATTAATTAAAAGAGAGAAGCGGATACCTTGATTAAGTTAATACCTTATCCCACGCACCAACCAATAGTTATAGTACAGCTCCCTTTGGACGGAAACTTATCCTGACTTACGGTTTACTCATGATGTCCAAAAGTTGTCCAGATAATGTACTTGCCTGTATATTCGCTAGCTAGCTTGCTAGCATAGGCTAAACTGTTTATTTTGCGCTGACAAACTACCTCTCAGTACATGCTAGCTTCTTAGCTAGCTAACTACTCCAAAAGTTAGTTTCCTCCTTTCAATACCACGGCCAATCTTTTTCTGTTCGTGGGATTGTTGGTCAGGAAGACGGAAGGTATTTGTCCACACTCTACTTACAGCAATAACTCCGAGTTAAAATTCCTCCTGAGTCTCTGCGACAACTATCTGCGTGATCTGAAATAGTTCCTAAAATTCCTTCAGACAACCAACTTCAACTTCCTCTTCTTCGTTGAGGCGTTGCAGCAAAATGGGAACCAGTTTCTGATACTTTAGCGCCACCTGCTGTACTGGAAAAGACAACGAGAACAAGACCGTCGAGGTGAAAGTTCTGACAGTCTAGCCTTGCATAACTCTATTTTTACTCTGGTTTAATACCCGTGGGTATAAGTTAAATATCCATATAAACCTTCTATCAGTATGACTTACTTTGACCTGTTTTGAATACAACTTAGAGCTGATCATACAACGTACAGCTCCCTCCTTCGTACACACACACACACAACAAAGAGGCTTGCTTCTTGTAGTTGAAAGGTTTATTAGATCATTCTCAGGACTTGCTTTCCCCCTGTACCATAAGCTTTTCATGTTGTCAGCATCTCTTTTTTATAATTTCATAAACATGGCTTCAGAGTAGAAAAGGATGATGGAAAGAGTGAAAGAAATAGAGGTCTGAATAAAAACAGTGGTTTGTCCTGAAGAGTATACAAAAAGATAAAACTGCAGGGAGAGTGAGTCAATTTAATTTTAAAAATGAGATGACTACATGAAGACTTGTTTCGTCTCTTTAAATCAACCCCATAGTTACCAATATTACATATACCAATAACTTTACTTTAAGGTAAGCAAAAGAGGTGATCAACTACTCCGACAGACTTGCTATTAAATTGACATCTCAGAGTTTGCTGAAGATATTGTTTCACACTGAGCCCACTTTGCCTTGTGTCTAATCCATATTAGATGAATAGTCAGGCAAATGTCAGACAGATACACAGCCAAACTTACACTTGTACATACTATAATGTCAACCAGTTTATGAATCATGACTTACACAAGAGAAGAGGGGGGGCAGCTTTAATCTTTTCACATTGGGTAGAAATGATAATGCTTGTTTAACATTTTTGCAATAACATTGTATTCATAAAGGTATTAAAGTATTGGCTTTTATTCCCCTGTATGGACTATTGGATAACAAACAGTCCACAAAAGGACCCTATATTTAATGAGGGAGTTCTAAAAGGACACCTTTCTCTTTCTATCTGTCTTTGGCACCTTGCAACAACATCCTGATTGCCCTTCGCATAACTTCCTGTCTGTTCCTCATACATTCATTGCTCAACTCATTCCATTTCCATGTCCAGGCTACTTGTGCAGCTGCAGTATGGAACAGCAGCTCTCGGACAAATCTGACCCACGGGGATCATTTTAGCGTGTCCTGATTTCTGACTCTTCTCTCTCTCTAGCTCCCTTTACTCTTTCCTGTCTTTCAGCTGACTGTGTTCCTGTTCCCAGATTCAATGCAGACTGAGTGGTGTGTGTGCTGGATGTGCGAGAGAGTTGGACGATGCATAGATTTGCTGCCAGATTATGCAGGACAGCATCAGGTCCTTTCAAGAGGCTGACAGACAAGCCTGAGATTTCAAGGTGGACATATCAGATCATAGCACCATAGTCACATTCAGTAAATAAACTCAGTCATGCATTGGATTAGATTAGAAAAAAACATAGGTATATGCATGATATGCAAGGTTTAATACAAAGTTCTTGAGAACAAATTGGTTATAATTCTATCTTTTGTACAACACATTTAGGATTACTGTGTTTTCTCCTCTATCTATAGCTAATATATTGTTCATATTAAATCTTGACATTTGGAAAACATATCATGTGTGTAATTCCTGGTAAGATCCTTGTTCCCTGTTGCCTGGACTTGAGAGCAAACAGAAACAAACATACTGTATGATTTGAGTGGCTCTACTGCTTACCTGCCTTCATAATTCAGTGTTCTTGTTGTGCTCTTTTGACTATACAGTACTGTACAGTGATTTCCACTCACAACAACATCACCTGTTTGGCGAAACAGCATAGAAAAGACTACCCCTTCTATATCCCAAGCTCAATAGAGAGAGTCAATGATGATCGGAGCTCAAGTCCTCCGGATGCAGAGAAGCACAGTATTACTTTTCACAACCATTTCTTTGTGGATTATAAGGCAGATTAAGAAACACCACTCTTTGACAAAGCTTTAAAATACAAGGTTACAAGTATATACTAAAAACATGCCCAAGAGGAGGAAGAAAAACGAAAGGAAATATTACAAATAATCTTTGGTTAAAGGTGAGTTGGCAGAGCATTCCTGTGCATTTGTGTTGTACTTGGTAACAAAGTGAATTTGGGTTGTTCCCAAAGAGGAAAAAAAATAAAAAATGAAATAGAGAACAACTAAATAAGAGGAAACAAAACAATACAGACAAAAATATATCAGTGCCCACAGGCTTAAATACAGGCAGCAGTGTTCTGCATTGTCACTGAAATATCAGGAACATTACCTAATATGGATAATCCCTACAAATCAATATAATGTAAAAATAAAATAGAGTTAGGCAAATAGGAAAAAAAACATCATTTCAAATTCCACTGATGGGTAGTTGGTCTTAACCCCGCTCCCTGTCCAGAAAAGCACCCTCTACTCTGGTGCTGTGTCTGTGTCTGTCTGTGATCATGGCCTTCCTTGTTTGCTCACTTCTTCTTGGTGAACAGGCTGAACCTCTTCTCCTTGTCCTTTTTGGCTGAGGAGGCCTCGGGGAGGGTGGAGGAGGAGGGAGGGGGCAGGCTGCGGGCCCGGGTGGATCCTGAGGGCCCGGGGGCCTCCTCCTCTGCCTGGGACATAGTGGCAGTTGCCAGGGACTGGGTCCATTTCTGGAGCTCTTCCTACAGTGGATGGATGTAGACAAAGGAGGACGTAGACAGGCAGGTGCTTAAAAAACTTTCCAGAAAGTTTTCCCGATTTCATTTCAAACCTCTATTATTACTAGCTGTGGGTTAAGAGGGTAAAAGTACTAAAAAGCCAAGTCAAGAGGGGAGAGAATATTCTGATAAATTCCAAACTTAGATTTGCTTCCAGATTACCTTCTACATATTTTAAGTGACACTGACTGTATGGTCTCTTTTGTAATAGTGTTGAATGAATTGGTTAGTTGGACTTACCTCATCTTTACACTGGAACAGATATTCACTGCCATCTCCCAGCCTGTTCAGTCCAGCACAAATACAAAAGTACATAGAAGCAGATATGTGAGGAAGTTGAAAACAAAGCTAATGCCAAATCTGTCTTCAAACAAACAGAAATCATACAGTTAAGAAATGTTTGTTTGTTGGACACATAAATCTCTTACCTTAGCTTGAAGACCTGCTTCTTCTTCTTGTAGTTGCTCAGAACCTCACAGGAGGCATTGCTGAGCGACAGAGGGTCTTCACCATGGTATGTGACACCATGACCAAAGCTCTTGGCATCTTTGTAGAAAGAGAGCTGTCCTGGTTTCAGCACACAGTACAGGTTGTTCCAGGACCTAAAAGCACAGCAATGAAAAAGAGTGAATGAGTTAATGAATGAATGAATGAGTGGGTGGATGGATGGATGGATACTTATTATTGGGCATATTCAGACTTTTTGGAAGGATTATTTTAAAACTTAAAAGATTCAGATGTAATTCACAGTAATAATTGAGTGTGGTGACAGAAACCAACCTGTTGGAAGCCTTCTTGCCCGCTGGCTCCAGCTCGTGTTTGCGTGTCAGGATGCCCTCTAACATGATGGCCTGTGTCCTGGGTGGTTCTGCGGGCAGCGTCTGGGCCTTCTCGGGCTCTCTGCTGGCCACCTGGCCAGAGATGGATGGGTCCAACTCAATGGAGGCGCTCTCGTGCATCTCTGAGACCATGGGCACGGTTGAGTCGCCCACGGTGCCATCTGTGTGGCCTGAAGTTGGTTCCACTGCAGCCGAGCCAGACTATTAACACACACAAACACACACACACACACACACAACACTGATTATACTTCTAAGTAATTATGTAATTTAATGAGCAGATAAAAGTGATGGCATTACAGGTAACTCAGGTTAAGTGATGCCAATACAATAAAAGATCCAAGGCTAAAGGGCACCAGCGGCTCTTACCAGTTCATGTTCTTCTATTGTGTAAAGCTGAGAGGAATCCTCAACAAATCCTGTGTCTTCTCTCCTACAGAGGGGAAACCAGCTTACAATGAGGGTCATACATGTTTGTGTTGGTCTTTGAGTGAGTGTGTATGTCTGTGTGTGTGAGACGACCTTATCTGGCCTTGTGTTAATCCCACCTTGTGAGCAGGTGTGCCTGTGTGTTTGTGCTCCCTCCCCTCCCTCTGTCCAGGTAGCCTGATTGGTTGCAGTACATAAGGCCTGCCCATCTAGAACATGGCGGACACTCTCCTTCTCCTGGCTTTTGGCTTTTGTTTGTCATTCCATTGGTTTTCCCCTAGATGACTATGCGCTACACTTTTGGTTTCTCACCACAATGACTTGCATCACACTCCTTTATCTTTAATCCTTCTCCTCTGTTATTCTTATTATTTAATTAATTTATCCTTCACTTCGGAACCTGCGTGGGCCTCTCCTCTGTGTTTCATTGCTTCGAGCCGGCAGTGTCACAGTGTGTATGTGTGTGTGTGTTTCTTTGTGTGTTTGTGAATGAACAACTTACCTGCTTTCTTTCTCATCATCTGTCATGTACTGTTGCATCTCCTGTTGCTGCCTCCTGATTTCCAACAATTCAAGCTGACAGAGGGAGAGAGACAAAGAGGCCAGCCTGTTAGCAATGAATATTTCACACAATGCACTCTCACAGACTCCCAAACACACACACACACACATACAATGCACTCTCACAGACTCCCAAACACACACACACACTCACACACACACACATACAATGCACTCTCACAGACTCCCAAACAGACTCCCAAGCATACACACACAATGCATTCTCACAGACTCTCAAACACACACTTACTTATATGCACGTGCACAAACACACAGATACACACACACACACACATATGCGCCAATGCACACACACACACACACACACACACACACAAACACACACACACACATACAAACACAAACAAAAAAACACACACACTCGCACACGGTGAACATTTTATTGATTTTATGCTTTTCAGTCAGAATATTCCATGAGTGTCCCCACTTTCTTTGCTTCAGACACACACACAAGCTCCTTACTGTGGTGAGACGCTCCAGGGCCGAAAAGCGCTCCTCCCAGGTGGCGGTGGACTTCTCAAAGGCCTCATGTCTCTTGAGCAGCTTCTCCACCTCATCCACGGTGTGGCCCAGGTCTCGGCTGGCCACGTACGGCTCTTGGGCCACCAACCAAGCCTCCGCCACCGACGCGTCACGTGCAAACTGGCACACCTCCAACACTGAGGGACATCAACACACACACACACATATAAGCCATAAGTATATATACGAGTACATGTATAAGAGTGTGTTTACTTGTATGTGGGGTTGGGGGGGTTCCATAGCACAAAAATTGGGAATTGCAAAAATTACAATTGCAATTAAAGTGTGTGTGTGTGTGTGTTTGTGTGTGGAGTACAGTTCTATAATAATGAGCTCCGTATGTGATCTCTGAGAGGAGCCTGTGTGTTTATGGATGGGATTAAAACATTGATCTCACATAATCTGAGCCGATCCCATTGGTCGTCCCACTTGAGCATCATCTCCTGCTGCTTCTTCATCAGCTGCATGAGCTTCTCTTTGATCTAAGGTGAGAAACAATAGAGTGGCTTAAGAGAGAGAGCAGAGAGAGTCTAGCTTATAATAGGACCTTTCCCAGTCACAAGCGGACAATGTGAGGATGCCAGCCTATCAGAGTTCAGAAATAGCTGGTCAGTGGCTGGTAAGAGAGCAC
Organism: Tenualosa thibaudeaui; assembly: GCA_027481765.1. Lineage (NCBI taxonomy): Eukaryota > Metazoa > Chordata > Actinopteri > Clupeiformes > Clupeidae > Tenualosa > Tenualosa thibaudeaui. Next base: position 8,741,163 of record JAIFZK010000013.1, on the reverse strand, counting down.
ATGGAACTTTCTGTTTTTAAACAAGCTATTCCAGCACACAGGAAGACACGAGAGGAATTAGGAAGGGAATGCACTACCTCCAGCAGAAACAGATGACTCTAGCTTGGATTGACCAATCCGCCTAAGTCTTTCTGTGTCTTCATTTTTGAAAGAGGTCTTTTGTAATAAAGTTTAAAGTTGTGTCTTATTAATACAGATAAAAATATATGTATCTGTTTTACTTTTGTGAACTCTTTGACTTGATTGACCAGTGTTGACCAGTTTTCTAAATAGCTCAATGACAGATTGAAAGTCCACAGGGATATTTTAACATTCCATGCCTTGTGCCAACCTTTGACCTTTCCTCTGCCCCTTACCTCTGCTGAGTCGCGGTGGTTGCGAGCTAACAGTGCCCTGCCAAGGTCGACACACTCTGTGAACTTTGGCACCCGAGTTTCAATTTCAGCGCGGATTCCCTGGTGGTACTTCATCAGGAGCTCCACAGAGGACACATCCCTGAGTAGGAGAAAGTAGAGAAGAAAAATGGAGGAGCCAAAGACTAAGTCAAAACAGAAGATATAGTAACTGTAACTGTACTTTACTGAACAATACCATGTTAACGATGCTTATGACATCAATATAAATACTGATCATTAAAATAATCATTACAAACATTACAATCCTAAACGCCACCTGTTACACTGACCAAGATTCATCAACATTCATCCCTGTCCCCAGCCATCCTCCCTCTCACCTGGGCTCCTCCTGGGTTTCAATCTGCTGGATGATGCTCTCCATCCAGGCCATCAGATCCCTGACCATAGTGAAGAAGCGGAACTTGTCTGCCGTGTCCACCAGCTGAGCGCGTCGGCCGTCGCAGGCGTCCAGCAGGCCCTTCCAGGCCTCCAAAACCTCCTTCTCTGTGGCCTGGATGGCTGTGGCCTGGTCGCCCGCATACTGGGCATGCAGCCTGGTGGCCATCTCCTGGAACTGCTGAACCTGTTAAATGAAGCCAGGGACATAAAGGAAGAAGAAGGATGGTTAATTTGGATTTATCTTTAATCAGTAACTTTTATGTAGCCCAAAATTCACCTTTGTATATTTAATGACATTGCTTCTTTGATAGTACAGTACACTACAGTCAGTGTAAGCCTGCAACAGTAGTGAATATGTGGCTCAGTGTGGACTGGTCTGGGGTGTACCTGTTTGCCCAGGGTGCTGATGTCCCTCTCAAAGGCGGCGTGCATGCGGTGGAAGGACTCAGCCTTGCTGAAGTCATCTCCCACATCCTCAGGAATATCATGATACTTCTCCTGGATCTGTGCCACCAGCTCTTTCCCATCGTAGAAGTACCTGACATCACAACAGCCATGACCACACACATCATCACACAGTCCATGACCAGTCATCCATACCCAAAAATACTGACAGTGGCATTTCATCCTGCTAGACTCCACTTTTGGTCTATAAAATGAACGCTGTGATGGCAAGGGTTCACACTGAAATAATTGAGAGTTTGGAACAATTTTCAGACACTAAAATAGCCTGGGAAGAAATTGACTGAATTAATCTCCACTTATGACTTCAATATATTTTGGCAACCCAAGGGAACATGATTGGAAAAACAGACGAGTGAGCATTAAAAGTTAATGACATCACATAAAACATGATGACCTATAAATGATACAGCTATTAGTGTCATGACGTTTTGTGACTCTTCATAAACTGTAGTTTCACACACATTTCTTCACACACATTTCTTTATGATGATCCATTTTCTTTCTGCGAAGTTGAATTCTATGTCCATTTGAATTATGTTCAAAGTGCATTATGGGTATTTTATATACTGCCTTCTACATAGCTATGACTATTACAGTATGATGTAATTGAGCAACAAAGGGCATTTGCATCACAGTAGATGCTGGTTATTGACAGACATACTTGAGCAGGTCGTAGGAGGCCTGGAGGAGCTGTGCCCGTGTGTCAATGAGCTCCAACAGGTCAGCCCAGCTCTCGTTGACGCCGTCCTTCCACTCGGCCAGTGCGGCGGCCTCTGTGTGTCCACCTTCGATTAGCTGGTCGATGATCTGGTTGACCGAGTCCACGCGCTCCTGACCCATGGAGCCCGTCTCACGGGCAAAGTCCCTGAACTTATCCCGCAGGATCTAAGGGTAGTAGAACAATAACAATAAGGAATGCATTGATCAAACTCACATTCAAGTAAAGACTATCTTGGTGATGGAGCTTTACAGATGATACCATGCTATTATTTTACGTTTTTGGCTTACAGAATCAGGGTAAGAGGTTTTGAAATGGTAGGAGAGCATTATTTTAGTCTGTGAATCAAAATTATTCACAGAGATAAAAATGTAGCCAGTTAATACATTGGGAACAGTGCAAGACACTGGATAGTGAAATGGTATCTTTGAATTGTACTCTATTTGTGTATCTTCATTAGCTTGAAAGACAAAGAGGATTTAAAGAGGGTGGTGCATACGGTGACGTGGTCGAGGTCCTGTCCCATCTCCTGTGAGGAGGCGATGACGTCCCGCTCGGCGATCCACTGCATCAGGTCCTCCACCTCGCGGCTGAGCAGGAAGTGATGATAGGTGTGGTCCAGCTTCTTCCTGCGGTCCTCGGCCAGCTCCTTCAGCCCAGCGTACTGTTTGTCCACCTGACCCTGTCTACGGATGACCGCCTCACTGCACCAGCAAAGTAACGAGAACAGAGAGAGACTGGGAGAGTTAGTGAGGTTGCATGGCATCAATATCAATATCAGCGTCAAGTGAGCATTACTGTTGTCTGGCTCTTGTCATCTCAAGGTTAAAGTCTACAGAAGTGATACAGCACACCTGGGGCATGTAAAGTGCCACTGTGTTAATATCCCATCTGTAACTAGTGCATGTGTGTCTGTGTGTGTGTGTGTGTGTGTGTCTGTGTTTCCGGATGAGAGATCTCCTTGCATACCCATCTGGATGATCCTCTGCCATCATCTTGTGGGCTCGGTCAGCCAGCTTCTGCATGGAGTCTGCGTAGTCATCCACAGCCTGCTTGAGGATCAGATGCCTCTTCAGCATTATCATAGCACTCTGTTCATCCTGTGAGTACAGAAAGAGAGTGAGGAGAGACAAAGACAAAGAGTGGGTTACTTTGGCCACATACTGTAGAATCTGACTAGAATCATTATGATCCATGTGCTTAGAACCTTCATGAGCCCTTTCTGCCCTCTTAGCATTATGGTCACTTTGTATCCCGTAACCTCTTAAATACCTTATATTTCCACTGAAGACAGTAATAGTAAGGCATATCTGTGCAATAATGGTATGAAGGCTGAGGTATGAACTATACCAGAGGATTTATAGATAAATAAATTGTAACTGTTAACAGGTGGTTGCAAAAGAACTACAATGGAACACATTACTGCTTTCACATTACATCAAGTTCAGTAATGTTACATTACATTTATATTTATGCATTTAGCAGACGCTTTTATCCAAAGCGACTCAAATTTTTTGTTAACTATCAATTGTTCAGGGCCAGTCTCCTCTAGAGCAACTTAGGGTTAAGTGCTTTGCTCAGGGGCACAACGGTGGCAGCTGGGATGTAGCACTAATTTTCTACATAACTATGTATAAAATGTAGCACATTAGTTATGTATAGTTATGTTATGTATGTATAGTTAGTTATGTGTTTGCTTTGTCACTGATCTCCATCCCCTGCTTCTCACCTTGGCCTTCTCGTCGGCGATCATGTACAGCTCCTGCTCCCCGATCCAGGCTTCGGCCTCGTCGGCGTCGTTGAAGTACTGCTGTGCCTCGTTGGAGCCGTCCAGACGCTGGCGGCGCTTGGTCATCTCGTCCTGCAGCCGTGCCCACGTCTCCTCCAGCTCCTTGCTGTGCTCGCGGATCCGCTGCGCCTCCGGGCCGCCCTCGGCCGCTGCCGCCATGCGCTGGCCACGCTCCAGCACCTCATCCACCCGGGGCTGGTGGCCCTCAATCTCCTTCTGCAGGGTCTGAAAACATAAATATAGAAAGGCACAAGCATCAGATGATAATAATAATATATAATTATTTTTCTTGAATACTGACTAACAATAATAACACATTGTATTTATACAGAAATAATCCCTGTCAGTTAAATATGCATCATAAGGTACATAAGGAATGTATTATTACAACACTAAATTCACACTTATTGCTTCCTGAAATTATTAAAAGAAATGTGATTCAATGCAGGAAGCAAAGAGAGAGATGAGAGGGACTCACCTGGTTCTTTTTCATGAGGAGCTGGACTGACTGGAGATTGTTGCCATGCTCCTGTGACATCGCCAACGGTAACCTCTCATCCACCCATAACTACAGGACAGTGACACACACACACACACACACACATAGACACACACACACACACACACACACACGCACACACACACACACACACACACACACACACACACACACACACACACACACAGACTCTTTGTTACTTCCAGCCCCAAGAAACAAAAAGGAAATGATTTGATGTTTATAGATGTTTACACTTAAATCTACTCACAATCTCATCTGCAACATCCCTGTAGAACTGGTGGACGGCCTTAGCGGCCTCCAGCTTGCCTCTGCGCTGGGCGAGGGGGGTGAGAACCTTCTGGAACTCCCTCTGCAGGACCTGCTGCTCGGCCTCCATCTCGGGCCGGTCCTCCCTGAGGGGCGCGTGCTTCTGCACGGCCTCCTGTAGTTCCTCTAGCTCACGGCCGCGGTCCCGCACCTGGTTCTCCGTCAACTACACACACAGGGTCAGCAGTGGATCAGAAGTCAAATGAGTCAAATGAGTCTTGACACACATGACACATTGTAATGCATACACATGAAGCCAGGCACACACACACACACACACACACACACACACACACACACACACACACACACACATACACACACACATTCATCCTCTTACTCACTCAGTTGTTGTCCTCCACTGTTGCCAGAATGTGTTACATGTTTTGTCATAATATGCTGTAATGTTTTCCACATTACATGCATAGGCATCTCTCTCTCTCTCTCTCTCTCTCTCTCTCACACTCTGTCACACACACACACACACACACACTCACACACACACATAAACAAACATAACAGACACACATGCTCAAAGACATGTACAGTATGTGCACAGATGGAGAGACATACAAACAAACACACAAACACACACAAACAGACACACACACACACACACGCTTCCCTCTGTGCCCTGTGTCTTATACCTGGTGCTTCTTGAGGAGCCTGTTGGCACTGGCCAAGTCCTTGACATCATCATCTCCCTGGAGCTCATTTTGCAGATCACCCAGCCACTTTTTCAGATCCTCCAGGCTCTGGTCGTACAGCTCAGAGCGGTTGGCGTCAAACAGCAGCCGGGCCTTCTCCTGCGTGGTGGACTCCAGCTTGTCCCACAGCTCATGGAGCTGGGTCAGACGCTCCGTCACGATCGGCTCAAACTCTGGTTTGGACTGCATCAGGTCATGCCCCTCCTAAGGGTAGAAGAATAGATTAGGACTGTCATACTAAGAGAAGGATGAACACTTCCAAAGGGAGCATCCATTGGAAACGCCCAGGAGAAGCTAATGTGCATAGGGTTATATTTTATATAATATTAATAATATTAATATTAATATATTTTCACCCAAAAAGGACAGTATCAGATGCTTTCATGCGACTTTATAGTCCATTGGGATATAGTTAGGAGAGAATTCTTAGAACTCTTGCTTAGATGCATTTTCCATTTGCTTGTAATTTGCTTGCACAACAGCTTTACAAACAGACATCTTACTTTCTGAGAAAACACTATTTGTAGAAAGCAAATAAATACTTGCAAGACATAAATCAATACTTGTTTGGCACTGTAAGACTTGGAGTTTATAGATGTCTAATCTACTGTGCCCTTCAGTATCCCTTTAGACTCAGACTCAAAACAAACAAACAAGCAAACGCACACACACACATACACAAGCACACCCATGCACACACACACACACACACACACACACACACACACACACACACACACACACACACACACACACACCTGATCTATCTTATTGAGCCAGTCTTTGTTGGAGGCCAACTCAGCCATGAAGGCCTGGTGCTTCTGCCACTTGCTGTGGAGGTTCCTGGCCTCGTCGTACGATGTGTCCTGAGCTGTGAGCATCTTCTCATTTATCCACAGTGTGAGCTACAAGCATAGACAGCAGAGAGGGAGAGAGAGAGAGAGAGGGAGAGAGAGGGAGAGAGAGGGAGAGAGAGAGAGAGACGGGAATGTAAAGAAGAGAAAACGTAATTGGAGAGAGAGAATAAGTTGATATATCAGATTAGAATGAATAAATGAATATGATAAATAACTTTAAAATACTGAATTGTAAAAGACTGGAAAGGTATAGCATGACTCTGGTCTTTGAAAGAGTGGAAAAGTCACTCACATCCTGAGTATTCTGAAGAAAGTGTTGAAGGTCCCGGTTGTCTTTCAGTTTCCCTGAAACCTCTATTGCCTTTCGTCGATTGGTATTGTATCTACAAATAAAACACATACAGACACACACACACACACACACACACAGACATGCCAAAAAGGATGATCAACACTAAAGCATGTATATCTCAACAAACAAACAAACAAACAAACAAACAGTATCCCTGTCATCTAACTGTTTTGTTATTGAATGCAAACACCCACCCAACATGTGCTCTTCCCCTGACCTCCTCTGGAGCTAAGGGAGAACTATATTACATCTCTCTCTCTCGTTCTTCCTCTCTTTCTGTCAGAGGGAATCGATATGCATCAGGAGGTATCTCCTCTCGGAGGAGGAGAGGATCCAGACAGACTTTGGCTAATGGATGGCTAACCCTCCTCCTCCTCCTTCTCTCACATGTCAAGGCCCATGGATCCCTGCTGATCCAGCACTAGTAATGCACACAGTCGTGGCTCTGACTGATGGGAGTCGTTAGCTGTAAGTGCACATTGGGGGTGGACAGCGGCTCTGTGTGTGTAGGCTGGAGTGGTCACAGTGAGATTCAGATGTTTGTGTTTTGGCAGGAAAACTGGTGGCTGGTGGGACAATTCAATATATCTCTGAAGAGGAGCGGTTATGCCAGTAGTTAAGTCCTTAGGTTGAGCATCATGTAGAGGTCAAGAGAAATACCCATGTAAAAGTCACTGTGCTATGAAAACAAAAACCCAAGCGATAAAGCTTAATACTCAGACAATGGCAATATAAAGAGGCTTTAGTGGACTTAAGATATTTGTTACCAATTACATGTTTAAACCCTATCAATTCTTTAACATAAATGTCAGTCTATCTATGGCCTTGGAGGAGGTTTTGTGGACAATCAACCTTAGAGTCCAGACTGACCTGTCCTGGATGGAGTCCATCTTGTCTTTGACCTTGGGTGCGTAGAGGTTACCACTGTCCACTAGTCTCTGGCCACTGTCCAGTGTGCTGATGATCTTCTCTTCGTTGGCGTCCATGGTGCTCACAAAGTCCTCGTGCTTCTTCAGGGCCTTCTCAGCGCCGTCCAGGGTGTCTGGACGGTCAAGATGGGCTAAGGTGTACTCCTAATGCACACGCACACACACACACACACACACACACACACACACACACACACACACACACATGCACCAGTGTTTTTATCTTGGTAACATTATAACTTGTATTTTGACCATGCCACAAGGACCAAAGCTCATGAATTAATTAGCAATTCAATAATTTGACTAAGCACATCACCTATAAACTAATTTACTTCGTTTTGAATGTCTATCCAATAACAACTGATAACTGATGGAAGAGGTCTGAATATGTAGGGCAATTCATGTTTCTTATGTAGGGCAATTCATGTTTCATAAATGCAAATACTGGAAAGGTGGATTCTCATTTGAACAATGCTGCATTCTAGTAACAGTTTTCACAGTTTTTATGTTTGTTTTGGTGTATTTTTTGTCATGTCTGTCATCATACCTGGAAGCAAACTAATTTATAATTTGACATTCACAATTCATATTCATAAATGATACTTTTTTGTCCTTTTTTTAAAACTACTTCAATATTACTAATGTAGATCATTAAACTTTACACCTTTTTACACCTAAATCCCAACAATCCTTTACACCAATCATACCTGATTGTTCAGGACGGCATCGACTTGCTTGGCGTCCCTCATGAACTGCTGGAAGCCCAGGCCCTGGTCCAGGAAGTTCTTGCGGCTGTCCCACATCTTGTGCAGCTCGTCCCAGCCTTTGTCCAGGCCCTTGAGCCTCTGCTCCAGCTGCTGGTACTGCGGGTCATCCTCCTGGCCCTTCGTGACGGCCGCACCCGTGTCCCTCACCTGGTGGTAGTCCTCCTCGTGCCCGTCCATGTCGGCGCGCACAGCGTCATGGAGACTCAGCAGCTCCTCAGCCTCGGGCAACGAGCTGGGCATCTCCTCAGAGGCAATGGCCTTTTGGGTCTTGAAGAGCCACGCCTGGAAGTCGTCCATGTCTTGCAGGAAGGTTTGCAGTTTGCTAACCTCTCCAAGGGAGTCCTCGCGGTCCTTCAACGTGCGACGCAGCGTGTCCCAGGCCTGGTCCAGCGACGCCTGGCGTGCCAGAATTTGGTCAGCACTTTCAGGGTGGTCGCGGGCCAGGCGCTGGGCCTCGCCGCGCAGCGCGTTCAGCTTGTCCTGGATGGCGGCCAGGTCGCGTTCCATGCCAAAGAGCTTGCGCTGGATGGTCATGACGGCGGCCAGGTCGTTGCCCAGGTCCTGCGTGGACTCGATGATGCGTGTCTTGTCCTTGATCCACGTTTCCGTCTCGTTGCAGTCCAGACCATAGTTGTGTAGGCTGAGGGCTGAGTCCACCTTGTGCTTCTTGTCTTCCACCATGGCTTTGAAGGCTGCCCATCTGATACAACACAGTTAGGAAAGCAACTGTATGTTAGGTAGGATTAGTGTGATTTCAATTTGCGAATCAAGAATCCCATAGTGTCTGTGTACCAGACCATAACAAGAATTGCTTGACTTCCTTAGTGACTATATAGCAATCCATAAAACACTTTAAGTATAACAAATGCAAAATGCAATGGGTGACAGTACAGCTGAAAGCATTTTGATATACTCTGCTGTGAATGTGGGTGCACTTCCAAAGGGGTGCACTTACAAAAGCATCTTAGGTGGAACTGTGCACTGTGTACCAATATAAGTTTCACCTCTTATTGAGTCTTGCTGTACAATCTTTAACCTCCTTGGTGCGGGGGTGTCTGCTGTCCTCCAGCTGTTTGGCTGCTTTGTTGACGTCGTCCACACGGGCCTGCATGTTGTCCATTTCTGAGGCTAGGATAGCAAGTCTAAGAAAGGAATTAATCACAAAGAAGCAATTCAATGAGCAATAATTCACTGACATAGATCTAGAGTAGAGGCACATATTGCCCATGTGTTCTTGATTCAAAGACAGTTAACAGACAGAGTTCAATGTCAGGAAATAAACACACCTTAATACACACACACACACACACACACACACACACAGACACACACCTGTTCTGTACCACCTCCAGGTCCTCCAGCTTCTCGGGGGTCTCCAGATCCACCAGCCACGTCTCCTTCTGGCCCATCCAGAGCTCACAGGCATCAGTCTCGCTGAAGATGGTGTAGAGCGCCATGGTGTCGTCCAGCTTCTTCTGACGGAGCTCCAGCAGCGAGAGCAGCTCCATGTAGAGGTCCCGCACGTCGTTCAGGCGCGTCTGCACGTCTGGCGTGTTGCGCAGCTCCTCGGGCAACGCCGCCGCCTGCTTCTGGAGGCTGTCGAGCGTGGCGGCATTCTTGGTGGTCTCGTCACGAAGGTCGCGGTGGCGCTTGGCCAGCCGCTGTGTGGTGTACTCGTCGTGTCCCACGTCATCAGAGGTGGCCTGCCGAGCGGCATCCTGGAGCCAGGCGCGGAAGTCATCGGCGTCGCCCTGGAGCTGGAAGAATCGCTGCGTGTCGAGGAGGTTGCGTCCACGGAAGGCGGCCAGCTCCTCGAGTTGCCGCCACTGCCGCCGCACGTCGTCCATGCGTGCCTGCACCTTGGGCGTGCCAAAGTGCTTGGCGGCCACCATGGCCTCACCCTCATCCACCACCTGCTGCAGGTGGGCACGGCGGGCAGCCAGCTCGTCCTCGAAAGCACCATGCTTGGCGAGCAGCACCATCACGCTGGTCAGGTCCTTGCCGTAGTCCAGCGAGGAGAAGATATGTTCCTTCTCGCGGATCCAGCTCTCCAGCTCTGCTGTCTCCCAGAAGAAGTTCCAGAGGAGACGCGACTGCTCCAGACGGGCCTTGCGCTGAGCAGCCAGGGCACAGAGCTCCTGGTAGCAGAACTCTAAGTGCTGCACACGGTCGCGGATCACCTGGGGGTCACAAGGCTTGTAGCCTATTGACAGAGGGTGGGGAAAGAGTAGTAGAAAGGAAAGAGTTTATTAGTGGAGAGTGTGTTAGCTACGGACATCGGAAAAGTTCTACATTAACAATTACACTGTAAAAATATGTGGGTGAGTCTTGTGAGTCTTGATAGCTTCTGCCATACTTTTTGTCAAGTGGTTCAGCTGTGTATCTCTTCACAAATTAAGTAAGCAATACATTCTCTTTCTAAAAGTACTTTTCACAAATGTACTGTGCATTTCCATGCAAATGCAAAACAAAGATGAAAATAGGAACAGTGAATCATAGAAAACTCCCTTGTGGCCACCGCTGTATTTCAACATGTCCTCGAGTGACACTCAATTTGCTTTCATTTTCTCACACGCCATCCATTTCCCTGTAAGGGCCACAAAATTCTTTCTGTCTGAGTTGTGATTGCGGTCTCTCCACTCACTGTCCCCGTTGGCAAACTTGAGCGCAGCTGCGTTGGCTGAGCGCACCCTCTCGGCCTGCACGGCGATGTCGGCCTCCACCAGAGCGTGCTTCTGCAGCAGATCGTCCACCTCTAGCAGGTGCTTCCCAAAGTCCGGCGACAGCAGCTTCGCCTGGGGGGACGAGCAAAGTAAAAACATGATGGAGGGGTGGGATATTTTCAGGGGGAAAAGGAAAAATAAAGCTAACTCGCCAAAAGCAGAAAAAACAACAATCAGCAAAGGCAATGCAGGTGTATTTTATAGATTCAAAGCTTTTTTTATTTACCTGAGTATAATGTAAAAGCTGATTCTAAACATGATTCAGTGAGTGCACTTCGACCACAGCTTGTCCAGCTCATTTATATAATGTCATCCTATGTGTTACTGGGACTTAAAGCTATAATAAAATAGCCTGGCCATGCCTTCCTAGCACTTCTGCTTGATTATCATCTCCCTATAGGGCTAGTCTGGCAATGTGTGCTGAGAGCGGATGAGACCCCACACTCCTCTCTCTGTGTTTACCTTCATCTCGTCCATCCAGCTGATGATGTAAAGCATCTCTTGGAAGATCCTCTGCAGAGTGAGGTTCTTCTCCAGGCGCCCCCTCCTGGCCTTGAGCAGTTCCTGCAGGTACTCCCACAGCCTCAGGATGTTGTCCTTGCGTGCGTCGATGCGCTTGGCGTCGTGGTAGCGCTCGGCCTCCAGCTCCTTAGACATGGCCACCAGGGCCAGAACGCGCTCCTCGTAGGCAGCGATGTCCGTCTCGATGGCGTCGTGCTTCTTCTTGGCGGCCTCCACGGCGGGCAGGTCATAGCCGAAGTTATCCTGGGGAATGTGACGGGAAACAGAGCGAATGGAAAGGAAGCAGTTGAAAGTCAACTGTCCCTCTTAAGTAAGCAAAAGACTGGAAAGCTATGGCTCCAGAGAGTTCCAGGGCTGGGACAATCAGACAAGCTGTCTAAAATATTTACCTTGGCTCACTCCTTTAAATCTTATCAAGGGTGAATAAATGGTCTTTTGTTAAGTCAATGATAATCTTGCATTACTCAGTTTTACTCTGCTCCAAACATTTCCATTGGTTATATCAGAGGATAAAATGTGGTTAGACATGGGAACATCTAATATGATTTTCCACTGTGCAATATTTCCTGTATGAAACTGTGTATAACTCTGTGTGTGAGAATGCATGTGCATGTATGTATATTTGCCTTTTTTTACTTGTGCATGTGTGAATATTTGTGCACATTCATCTACATATTTATTTCATTCAGTTTTCTATGTGTGTTTGTGTATGTATGTGTGTTTACATACATACTTGTGTGTGTGTGTCCTAACAAACATACATACTGTGTGTGTGTGTGTGTGTGTGTGTGTGTGTGTGTGTGTGTGCGCTTGTGTGTGTGGCTACCTGTGCCACCAGTCTCTGATTCTCCAGGATCCAGGTCTCCCTCATGGCGGCCTTCCTGTCAAAGCGGCGGGCCATCTGCTCCAGCTTCTCCTGTCTGATCAGTTCATCCCTCAGGACTCGCTCCCGCTCATGCTCCGCACGCTCCAGACGCTCCCATGCCTGGGTACACACACACACACACACACACACACACGCACACACACACAGTCAGACATAGGCAAACAAAGAGAAAGACACCTATCTTGAAAGAGGTTTTATATCTTGTTGGTCATGTGTTCTGTTGAAATGTGCTCCACTGTTTAAATGTTCTGCGTTGACAATGTAATGCAAAAAGCTTCAGTAGAGCACATACTTTCCTGAGGCTGCGCAATAGCACACTGTCTCTCACCCTGTTGATATCAGCCACCAGTTTGCCTTCTTTGGGAGTGTACACCCGCTGGTTGTTTGCCCTCATGCGGCTCTGGATGGTGAAGAGAAGGACCTCCAGGTTGCCCTTCTCCTGGAACCTGGACATCAAGGTCACAAGCAGACATCAAGGTCAAAGGCAGACACCAAGGTCACAAGCAGACATCAAGGTCAAAAGCAGAAACCAAGGTCACAAGAAGACACAGACACACATCAGCTGTTGGCTGTCTTAGGACTTTTTAGGGTTTTATTACTGTAAGATTATAAAGAGTTGGGGGTTTATCCTGGACTAAGTAATGGAATAAGTTATCTATTCTACAATATTTTAGTGGAGATCTATGTTTAGCCGCCACTTTTCGGAATACACGACTCGACGGCTGTTACAGAGCTGGACAATATTTTGGGAGCTTTATAGAGTGGCTGCGTCAAGTTTATTTATAAAATATATACATATTTTTTCAAAGCCTGGCGTTTCCTATATGAGTAACCTCTGCTTCCGTGAATGCACACAGTTACATCGCCCAGCTCACTTGCGGCTATGTTGCTACATAAAGTTAGGCAGCCACATACCGAACAGATTCCTAAGGCGACTCGTGTTACTGTTAATACACATCATAGGAATCTGTGCTCAAATTTAGAACAGCACTTGAAAACTGTTCCACTGCAAACTTCAAACTGCTTACTGTCAACTGCATGATTCATAACTCATCTAATTCAATTACTGTGTTTTGTATATTCCTCAGTACAGTACAGTACATTCCTCTGTGCTATTTATTTCTGCATTTGCCAACTGGTCAATGAAAATGAAACACTGAGAGAGTTTTTGCAAGATCAATACTACACAACTGAATGTAGCAGTTGTTTCACTAAGTGTAAATGCAAGGTTCCTTTGCCTTTTCTTCTTTGTCCTAAATACCGGCTGATGCATTTGGCACATGTGGGTCTCAAGAGCCTGGTCCACACATGAATAGATCAATTAAAGCAGTACTCTTGCCAGACTGATCAAAGGGTAGGTTTACTGACATAACATTTTCGTACTGTTTGTATTGACTTAGTCATTGGCCTGAATGCAGAATGCTATTATTAGGTACTGTGTGAAGCTTGAACATTAACTTTTGCATCATGGCAATTTACAAAAACACTATTAGATGCTACAATTAGATGGAAATGTCATGTGCATACAAGTCCGTACATACAGGCACAAACAGAAATACTGTAGGTAATTTATCACATTTTTAATGTATACATGTAATGTAACATATTCAGTGTACTGACAAGGATGTGCCATGTACTCTTTTTAGATGGTTTTGTTCTCTTACTTGGGAGGTTTTTCCACGGTGCGGTATGTGTTGAAGGCCTGCAGCTGCTGCTGGACTCCACTCAGAGAGTTGGCCAGCTTGCGGTTGTTCAGGACAATGATGGTCTGCTCGATCCAGGTCAGCAGGTCAGAGGCCAGGGTGTCATACTTTTCTATCATCTTCTCTGTTTCAATAGCATGATCCAGGACCTGGGAGCAAACACAGATGAATAACATCATTAAACTTAGATTTAGATTTACATACATACATAGATACATATATAAACTGGGACACTTTAAATTACACTGCCTTACTGTAAAATATGACTTGAATGAAATGAAATGAAAACATTCTCAGATCCTCACCTTTCCAACTCTCTTTCCCTCCACAGCCAGAGCTTTCATCTTAGAGAAGTAGTGATAGAAGGCCACAACATATGTGATGATGGACTTCTCATCCGGATTCTCTGTATAGACATCTGTAAAGGAGAGTGTATCAGAATCCATGTTAATTGAATGAAAAATACATTTACATTTCAGTTTGCAAACCCTGAACTGGTGACATTGATGCAAATATTGTAAAAGATACAAAAACATCAGATCTATTCTATTCTAATTCTAAGTCTAATTCACAAACTCTCAAATAAATCTTGCATACAGTATGCACATACATATGCCTTATAAGATTAAACAATTGAATATAGTTCACAATATATTTCCATACTTCAAGGGTTAAAGGTTATTGGAGGCTGACTTGCCTTCGGGGTCGAGGAGTTTGGTGACACCCAGCTTCTGCTCGGCTACATTGAAGGCATGCTGGAGGTTGTGCGTGGGGTTGGACTTCTGCAGCTTCACATAGTCCACCAGATCAGGCCTGTGGGGAGAGAGAGGGAGAGAGAGAGAGAGAGAGAGAGAGAGAGAGACTGTGTCGCATACGTTGCTCTTTCTCTTGTGCAATGACAAGAAAGCATTCTAATTCTGATTCTGATGCTTATGCATGTTGTGTGCGAGACTAGAGTATTTGGTTCAGAATCTAAGGCTTAGATGATGCCTTTTCTTCTTGCAGTCATGCGATACTCACCTGTGCTTGTGAATAAGGGCATTAAAGGCCAGTCCATCCTTCCAACTGGTGGTGAAGTTGGTGATATTCACATTTGGGTACCTGAAAAAAAACCACAATCTATGAGTTTGGTAAACAAAATTATTGTTATTATGTTTACACTATTTATTAATAATTATTGTTATTATGTTTACACTTAATTGTTATTGCATTATGTGCCCATTTAATTTGTTAATGGATGCCACTTTAACACCATGAGGATGATAATTTGTGTGTGTCTGAGTCATAGTGATTGAATCACTGTCATGAATGACAGTGAGTAAGGTCAGTCTAAGTGAGCATGTGTGTCAGTGTAATGGACTGTGTGTGGAAGCTGATCTGTGAGTATTGATCCGGCTGCCCCCGGTGGTTCCTTGCTTACCCAGCTGTCTTCATCTGGCACCACAGGAGCAGAGCATCCTTGGCTGAGTATGTCTCCTTCTGGTCGGCCTGGCCTGTCTCCACGATGATGTCCTGGATCTGTTGGGCACCAGCAAATATAAACAAAGTGAGAAGACGAATCAAAACATTGCGTTGCGTTATGTTCCGTCTTCACTGCTCAGGCCTGAAGGCCATGGAAGTTGGCATCAGCCCAGACAGGGACAGAGACAGACAGAATCTTATTCTGAGAAAGTGCAACTACTATTAGAGCCGTAGAGCCATACTGGATTGTAAATGATTTCATCTTTTTCAGTTTTTGGTACAAGTTAGTTGGCCACTAGTAATGTTTACTGTAGTGTTTCTCTAGTTTGTAGAGGTATAAGACCAACACTACAATATATTTCAACATCATCATAGCTCAACATAAATACAAAGTACTAAGGTATGTGTGAATATATTTAATATACATACTATAATTTAACAATGATATATGATTAAGTTATTATGAATTATTCATATAATTTATTCAGTGTAAATACAAATTAAGAGATACAAATTGAGGCAGAAGAGTAAGAAGTACCTAAATCACTGTCACAAAACCATGTCTAACCATGTCTTAGTTCCTGGGCCTGCTGAACTAGCTTGTGTGAGACTATTGAGTGACTCTCTGCATTTACCCAATTAATAACCCTGCTAACTATTCAAGGCTGTTCTTTTCCCACACATTCACCCTTTTAATTAGAGCATCTGATTCACACAGTGAAACCATCTCTGGTGGGACTCAGAGACGTTGAGAGCTAAATTTAGAGCTCTTCTCTTTCTCCTGAATTTATTTTCCGTTTTTCTTTCTATCTGTAGTTTGTACATCAGTTGCTGGACGGGATAAGGGAAACTAAAAAAGAGCAGTCGACTGACTACCTTGCCTTTCCTATTTGGAGAGATTAAATAATGCAAGACACCATATTGTTTGAACTAGCGGAGCTAAAAATACCCAAGGCTGTCAAATCAAAAGATTAAAAATAAATACTGGCTGTTTCCTACTACTGTCAGGAAAGGCTACATAAAAGACATATAGTTCAGATTCACACAACACTGCGCCAAGGAAGACGAGACAAAGCACTGAACATATCACATATGAAGCTGTCAAGAAAACATTCTGGCATTCATCTGATAGCAGTGACAATGATTTCAAATAAAATCACCTGCATCTGTGTACGAAGAGGTCATTTTAGCCTGTCAGCATAATTTGCAGTGGAACTGTTCTGAAAGCTATGGTAACCAGTCTTGCAGCATGCATTCAGTTCCAGTTCAGTTTCAGTTCAAAAATAAATATTTTGTGGGCATATATCTGAATACTCTGTAGGCTTAAGGACAGTGTGCTGCAATGTGTAAAATAAAAAAAAAGTAATAAAAAAAGTTTTTCCTTGTTTCAGCCTCTACTGCTAATATAACAGAATAAAATTAGCTAGTGCTTGTATAAAACACTGGATAGTACTTGTGCGATTTAGGTTACTGGTAGCACTGCTTCTAGTACAACACACATCATTACCACTGATAATCTACAACTACTAGAAACTACTAGTGTCTGTGGGAGGATATATCCACTTGAGTAATGCACTTGTGTGTAAATGCAATTTATTAACGTGTCTGTGTGGTACATATCTCTGTCTATGTCTTCTTAACTCATTTTGTCTAAATACCAGCTGCACATCAAATTTCCTTTTTTAAAGAATAAAATTAACTTCAGACACTATTACTATTAATACTGCAACCAGTATAACACATATGTCACTACTGCCACTAGACACATTTCTCCTAAGAGAGACAATAATAAAGATTAACTTTACTTACCATTGCAACAACTAATATGCTATGCTAATGTTGGGAGAACAGATGTATGTGAACAGGTGAGCTACTGACCTGGAAGCGGAGGATGATGGTCCAGATGAGGCCCAGGATGAGACGGTGGTTTCCGTCGACGATGTCGTGTGAGCCCATGTTCTCCAGGTGAACTCGCTGCTCCCGGAGGAACTGGAGTGCCTTGTCCACATTCTCCAGACAGTGGATACGCATCCGGCCCTTAGTGGGTTTGGGCTGCACAAGCACACATGCACACACACACATTAACACATACACATAAACACAATGTCTTTAATCAAAATATAAACAAATTCCTCACATTGCAACATTATAACAATACAACTATGCCTATGCACCTTGAGACAATTTCACTGCTGTGAGTAACACACTTGTGTTGTTTTATCTATATCTAGCCTGTTTTATTTACTGTACTGTTTACAATGAACTGTATAAAGTAAATTGTTTGTATTTATTTTTTGGCACAATATAAATAAACTGAATCAAAAAAGCTGTGTGAGAGTGAAAGAGGCAAAAAGGCACCGCATCTTTGAGGAAACACACACACACACACACACATACAGACATACAGACACACACACGCATACACACTTACCAGGCGCTCCCCCGAGAGGACCTCCAGTAGTTTGATGAGCATGCGTCCATCCCTGAGGTCCAAGTAGAGGTCTGAGATTCGGCAGGACACCCTGGCCAAAATGGAGTTCACCCACTTAGTGAAGGTCTTTTTCTGCACAGCCTCACGCTCATCTGCAAGACACACACAAAACAACCTTCAAAACCATAAACACACACACACACACATACAAACAAACCACGCCAGACACACAAAGGCATATGAAACCTACAACCACCCCCAAGACTCAACATATAAATAAACAAATATAACAAAACACACACACATACACACACATGGATAAGAAAAGTATGTCAAATCAGGAACACTGCATTTTGGGACATTTCCGATTCTATGCAGATGTCTCCTGGGTCTGTACAGCACAACACAGCACAATACAACACATCAGTGTACCATTCCCTTGCTCTTGTTCTTAACGGTAGGCATTTCATAACTATTTCACAGCCACAGCCAAATGCACAGCACTCAGCCAAGAACATACAGTATACAAAATCCTCTGCATAGCCACTACTGAAATGCGGACAACAGCTTGAAATGGAAACGTCCTACTGGTGAGAAGTTTGTGTGTCTGTCTACATATTTTTGTCCTCCAGACACTGAGAGCTGGATGTAAACCAAACACACACTAGGGCCTAGTCTCCATCTCCGTCCCCTGGATAGGGAGAGTGGAGGGACACATTAGGGATGGGGGAGCTGGAGTGGGGATGTTGTGAGCAGCGGGGACGCTGCTATATACAGATGGCTCCTCTGCTCCGGCCGTCTGCCCTGTCTCAGCCCCACTCCCAAAACAGACCTGTCACACTCAATACAGCACACTGTCATCTGTGTACAGGTTATGTTATTTGCTTGTGTATTTATATGCATGTTTGTGTGTGTGTGTGTGCATTTATGTGTGTGTGATTGCGTGTCTGTGTGTGTACATAAATCTGACGGTATGTATGTATTAGCTCCAAGCCTGAAATGCTTATGCAGGCATCATATTTACAGTATTTTTTCTTTAAATGAGCTTGTCTTTGTGTGTGTATGGGGGTGAGTGTTGCATGTGTGTGTGTGTCTGTGTGTGTCTCTACAAATCTGATGTAGCTGTACATCTTGAGCGCCATGTCTGAAGTGCTTGCCTAGATAACATGCTTGTAATGTGTTTCTAAACTGTGTCTGTCTGTAAGATTATGTGTGAGTATACAAGTGTGTTTGTGTGTGTGTTTGTGTGTCAACAAATATTAGCTCCATCTCTGACAGGCTTACTTGGACAATATGTTTGTGATGTTTTTAAACCATGTGTGCATAGCTATGGGTGATGAAAGTGTTTCTTTCTCATATGCTTGTGTTTGTGTTCATGTGTTTCTCTTTGATTTCATTCTTATGGCAGACTGAGCCATGTTTATCCCTTGTCCCCCTCCAAAAAAAGAGTGCAAAATTTTGCATCCTTAATGACTGCCACTATAAAAGATTCAGAGAGAGAGAGAGAGGAGCAGAAAGGAGAAAGCGAGAAAAAGAAAAGAGAAATGTGTGAAAGACAGAGCAAAGGAGCAAGGGATAGAGGTAGAGAGGGGAAAAATGAAAAGACACTGGGCAGTATAGCGGATGATGGGGAAACGTGGGGAAAGTTGGAGGGTGGGAGGAGGGGGAGAGAGAAAGAGAGAAAATGAAGAGAGAATGAGAGAAAGAAAGAGATGGATGCATTCCAAGCAGTTGAAAACATCAACCAAAAGAATTCCAGTTCACTATTCCATTTTCTCCCTGTAAACTTGTGCAACATCTCTGGTCTTCAGCAGCAGATGCTGTCCTATGTGCTCCAAAGCCTAGCCCTGGCCCTGGCATGCCTGGTCTCATCAGCAGGAACCTGGGTTTCATGTCACCAGAAGGAACTTAAGGTCCCTGAATAAATCATGCTCTATCCTGTTCCTACCGTGGGATTGAAGAAAAACTACAGCACGCGAAACCCCTCTAAGCCATGACGATCGCCGCCAAATGAAAAAATCATGAAAGTTACAGCATGCAAATCATGTTGAAAGGTATGTAAATGACACAGGGGTGAGGGCTGAGATAGCCACCCTGAAACATGTCACCATTATTCACATCAAGTTTATCTACCAACTAAATGCAGATAGGCTATAAAATATAGGTATACAAAGGTGAATTGTGTGAGGCCTGACACGCACATCGACACTGACACATGCACAAATGCCACAGCAGATATATTTATATATATTTAATTCAACACCAACTCACAGTTCTATGACCTACTTCATGGTTGTGTAACAACATTTACAGTCCCCCGTTGGGTTGGCACAATAAGTGCACACACATCAGCACAATAAGGAAATGAGGTAGACCATTGTTCATCTGGTTTGCAACAGTAGAAAACAGCCATGTTTACTTTTGCTGTCCATAGGCCAGTGTTATCTACTGTCATATTTGTCTTTGCTGTGAAATCACAACTGCTCAGTGTCAATGTCCCACAAAGTCTCACATTCAGGGGTACCAGAGCTTCAGATGTTGTGGAATCAATTACTACAGCAATAGGCTAAACCAACTGGAATCCAAAACTGGAAACATTGAAAGACTAAATGACACTAAAATTTCCACTTCAGTGGTATGTTACACCACGTGTCTGGAACATTGTATGCATGTATGCATGTACTGTATTGTGCTTTAACAAACATTGCTATCTTGGTTTTCTAGTTTTACATGTTTGTGTGTGACTGTGTTTCTGTTTGTTTTGTGCTGCCAGCAAATCTTCTAGAAGGTGGGAATGCACTGCATTGTCTGTCTTGCACTGTCATTGTGTGGGCAATGTGTACATGACAATCAGGCAGCTAAACTTAAAGTGCTGCTCCCTACGTTCTCACCACGCTTAACACTGGTGTTTTACTAGTCCTAACCATCATTGAAGAGTGATCCCAAGAGATCACACACACACACACACACACACAGAGCAGCTCTGTGTATGGTGGGGGCAGCCCGACTAAACTCTCTCTCTGTTTCACATGCCTGGTCCACACTGATCTCCACTCCACGCGCTTTCCACTCCGCCGGCAGCCGCCTCAATTATTCATGCTGATGGATTTTCCCTGTACGGCACAAGGCCTGTTCACTCTTCTCTCTCTATCCCTCTCTCTCTCTCTGTATCTCTCTCCCTACATCCAGTGTCTCAATGCCACTAGTCTGTCTGTCTGCCTGCCTGCCTGCAGCTTAGTCATGCCACGCAGTACCGGGTGCCAGTGGCACAGGCGAGAATAAGGTGCTGGTGGCTACATGCTAGCTAGTGTTTACAAGAGCAGCACCAGAGGGGTGTGTGTGGGGGGGGGGGCATCTTGGGTAAAATGACAAGCCAGCTCACAGTCACAAGGTTGGGTAGGGGATGAATAAGCTAACATCCACAGACCTGCAGGGGTGGGGAGGAGGCAGGTTGCTACATGACAAGACATGACCTTCCATCTGAGATGCCCATTACCCATTCATATGACATAGATAGGGCAAACTGCATGTATGGGATACTATGTAGGGGCATGCTATACAGATGTCCTATATTATGGGATCTCACTGATTCTCCCCATGACTTTTGCATGGTTTGAATAATTCAAAAACCCTCACATATGGAATCTGCCTTAAATGAAACGAGACACACACACACACACACACACACACACACACACACACACACTGATGTTTATATATACATAAATCATTTTATATGGCAAATATTGTCCATGATACAGACCGGAGGCATAATATACCATTTCAGCCTGAGTCAAATCACTCCTCAGCTCCAGTGCCTGCTCACAGTCTTATATCTTAGAAGGCCATTAATTTCATTTCAGTCTGGAAGTAACCTGTCAACTGAAATCTGAAACAATATAAGAGCGTCTGAGGAAATCTGTCAGATTCTGAGCTAGGAATAGGTAATTACATGGGAGAACTGAACTTGGACGCAGAGAATTTTTTTTGTGGCTGCACAGCTAAAAAATACACACATCTGCTTAGCATTTTATTATCAAATACAATGAAATCCGTGAAAAAAAAACAATTAAATCAAAAAAGTTACTTTAGTTGCCATACTTGATTTTTTAGACTGCCTGAAATCAATATCCTAGTAATGTTCTTCACCTGTCCAACAAGGGACCAGGGCCCAGTTTTTCAAAACAGTTTCATCTGGACCAGAGTGATCCAGATTTGGAAATCCCATGTCTTGCTACCTGTGACCAGGGCCCAGTTGTTCAAAAAGTATGACTGATTAAATAGTCGATTAAATAGTTCTGAAAAACTAGGCCCAGGAGTATCTGGAAGGCAAGCTGCTGGGAACACTGGCTCATTTCCATTGTCACATACTCAACACTCACCCACCTCATGGTGCACATGTACAGACAGACTAGAGACTTATAGTATACTTGCCTTCCACTCACAGACAAAATAAAAACAAGACGCACAACCCTGAGATTAGTGACAACAACAAAAAAATCATACTTGGGAGCTAGGCGGTGGACACTGAATGGCCACATACCGAAATGTCTCTGATTATTCTGATTGGCTAAATGTGACAATAGCACTGTAATAACACAAATATGCTGAGAAACAGACACAATTTCACAGCATTTTTTACACTCAGTAACCATATGCATGTGACAATAAAATTTCCTTGTATCCTTGTAATGCATATGGCTTACGTCTTATCAGACAAGATACACAGTCACACACACACACACACACACACACACACACACACACACACACACACACACACACACCCCCCACACACACACACAAACATTTTTCCATGGTGTCATTCCTATCTGCTGACCTGCCAAGTCCCTGCCAGGAGTTCTCTATGACACACACAGATGCGCAGTGACAGACACACTAACTCAAACAAGAGCGATAATGAGAATCTGAAAAACGTTAGCCTGGAGGCTAACCTACTTCTGAAGCTAAATTAATGTTTGTCAGTGACTGTACCATTCACTCACTGGCTGAACAGCTGAAAAGCTGAAAATTTTGAGTTGTTCTGCATGCAGATTTTACTTTCATTTGCTTTGTCATTGAACACAGCAGTCACACATGGTAGAACATATCATAGAGCACAAGCCCAGCGCTAGCTGGTTTGCATGTTAACTTTGGTGGATATCAACGTGGAGCTTGGGCATTAATTAAATTACCTCAATAAAGTTATTTCATCACATTCCATTGCCATTTGTGCCACTTTTGGATGTATTCGCCTAGAAAAATCACCACATCAGACTACTTAATGCAACATGGTAAGATGCTGTGATGTTATCTTCTACATGTTCTACTAATTCACCAGGGCACAAGACCCCACAACTTCAGAAAATCTGTCTAGAAACTTCCCTTAATCACTTCATCTATTTCTTTCTTATAGTTCTTCATAACATTTTTTTTAATCCTGTATGAAGAGCAGCCCATCAAATTTCAAGAGAGAAGAGAAAATTATGGAAATAAAAGTACAATTAATTTCAGCACAGCCCCTCATTAATAATTAAAAAGAGATGGATGAAAAAAGAGGACAGTGTTGGGTTCCTCTGAATGGCACTCAGAAGAAGGAAAACCCACGACACAAACCTTTTTCAGTTTGTGCCATTAATTATTCAAAGGGAACTCGGCGAACAATTGGGCCACAGCCACTGCTTTCAGGAGAAATATATAAATAAAAGCAAACACATTAAATAAAGGGGAAAAGCGACCATTACTGAGGCAGGCACGACATGTCCAACTAATACAACTTTCCCTCCCCCCAAACACACATACACACACACACACACACACACAAGTGGACAAGTGGGATGACTGTGAAAACTCAAAAGCCAAGTTTTAAGCTCAATATCAATAAATCTGTCTGTCTCTCTCTCTGTCTGTCAACATCCCCTGATCAGACTGTCAACATCCCCAAGAGTTACTGTAACTGCACAGCTGTTTCCCTCACTCTGTTTCTCTCTATGTTTCTCTCTTTCTTTCTCTCTGTCTTTATCCCTCTCTTATCCCCAGGATTCCATGGGAACCCAGCTCATCCAGAGTTGGGTTTCCGGTACCCACTACCCACCCCCCCCCCCCTTTTCCCCCTCCAGCTCTGTACCTTGCAGCTGCCGGAACCTTCCGTCCAGCACAGAGTTAAAGTAGATGTTGGAGGCGCTGTAGCTGAGCCAGCGGCCGCGGCGCATGCTGTGGGAGGACGAGGAGGAGGTGGAGGAGGGATGGCGGGTGGCCCGTGAGGGTGACGGGTGGTGCCGGGCTCTCGGGGTGAAAGAGGAGGATGACGTTGAGGACGAGGATGAGATGGGCGATAGAACGAGTCCCACGGGAGCGCCATTGCTCGCCGGGCCAGACAGCATGGTGGTACCGTTCCTCTCCGGCAGGTACTCAGGTTCCGCTTTGGGGTACCCTCCTCCGCCGCCGCTCGGACGAACCCCACGTCTCCCCTGATAGTGGTGCGCCCGGTGGACCGGTGGGGTGCTCCTGCTCCGGCTGCTGCTGCCCAAGACACCGGTGGACCGCGTGGTGACTTCCTTCATGGGTGCATAAGACCGAATGGTCCCCTGGGTGTTGAGCGCCGTCAGGGGACTGCTCCGGACCGCGATGCCCCCGTTGCCGGCGGCGACAACGGTAGCGTCCTTGCTGCTGCTCTTCAGGCTGATCTTGACCTCCCTGAGCCGGGGCTGGCTCACGGGGGCGGCACGCAGCAGGCAAGGGCTGCTCATCCTGCCGGCTCGAGCTAGCGCTGGAGCTGATGCTCACTTCAGCTGGAGCAAGACAGGGAGGGAGGGACGAGAGAGAGAGAGAGAGAGAGAGCAGCACAGCTCGGGGATGAACGCTCCTCTCTGCTACTGTTCTCTCTCTCTTTCTTCCACACTCTCTCCTCCTTCCTCCCTCCTCCCTCTTTCACTCTCGTTCTTTCCTCAGTTATATTCCCTCTCCTTCCTTGCTCTACCTTCTACCTCTCTCTCTCTCTCTTTTGTCTCTCTCCCTCACTGCTTCTTCCTTTCCCCTTTTCTCTTTATCCTAAGTCTCTCTCTCTCTCTCTATCACTTAGGAGTGAGTGGCTGCACACAGTTCAGAGTGGTCCTCCAGTGCCCCAGCCATGCATAGTAGATGCTGCTCCGCTCTGCACACAACGGTGCATCTGACAAGGCGCTCCTAATAGGCGTGGTGTTATAAAAGGGGAAGAGCAAGCTTGCTGACTCATAAATGATCAGTGGTAGGTAACTAAGTGTGTGTGTGTGTGCGTGTGTGTTTGTGCTTTGTGTTATGTATGAACAAAAGTGTGTCCATGACTTTTATTGTTGTGTACTGTATGTATGAGGACATGCAAGCCTGTTTCTCCACAACAATCCCAATGGATAATTATCTGTTTTGTAAGTAATAAATCAGTAATGATGGGAAAGAGATGTTTTTCACATAGTACACACACAATCTCACAAATGCACGCACTCACACAAGTATACACACAAGAACCCTATACCTAATCTTTCTGATTAGATTACAGGAACATTAACACATCTGCCCAGCAGAAAGAGCTCTCTCTCTCTAGCCAAATTACAGTAGCATCACAGCACAGAGTGAAATTATCCACTGTGCTAAACTATTCATCTTCCTGTTTCAGACAGACCATTTTGTACAATAGGAGGAACTGCTAACATGCAGAACAGTGATTACTGGTTCAGTCCCCATTACCTCTATGTGCATCTTTCCACCCATAATGCATCAGTCCAGAAGACAATAGTTATTTAAAATCACTCACCCACATCAACGCCTCCACCTTCCAATCACACTGATACCACACACACACACACACACACACACAGGTGTGTCTGAGGTTACCCACTTGGCCAGACATCCCAGGGATCTACACTATAGGGGGGCCTGCCGGGAAGGGCAGCTGTCCAGGTCAGTCAGAGAGAGGCATTCTGGGTATGTGGGAATGATCCAGCTCTCTACAGGGTGGTGGTGCAAAACTAGTAGAGGGCGTGTCAGCTGTCCGTCTTGTGTGTGTGTGTGTATAAGAGAGTGAGAGTGTGTGCATGGAGAGTGTGAGAGCAGAGAGGGACACACATGGCTTTTCATTACCGACTCCTATAAGCACGTAGACCAGTAAACAGTACTGCAGTTAGGCACTGTCACCCACATTGTTCATTCATACAGTCATACACTCCAGTCAGATATGAAAGACTTTCTGTTCCAAAAAAGGTAGAAATGGCCATTCAAGACCAAAGGGTATAACCATACACTCCCATGTTATATCACAGAAATTGCAAGACAGTTTCTATCAAGTTCTATCAAGCGGCAAATAGTCACAAAATGCTGTAATATCAAGTATACTGTGAAAAGGACCTCCACTTAAAAAAAAAAAGATAAACTGAAAGTGAAACTGAAACTGAAGATTTTACTCATAGGTAAACAATTTGACAATGAAATAGAAATGGCTTTATAGGCCTAGAGTTACCTGCGAGAGCTTTGATGCGGGAGCGCTCAAAGAGACGGGCCGAGCTGTTGTCATTGTCAAGCTCCTCATCAGACAGTTCGAAGCGTGTGTTGATGCGGCTGTACTGTTGCGTGATCTCAACGTTGTCGAAGTCCGTCGTGGTGGACGTCATGGCTGCCTTGGAGAGCCAGGAAGAGACGGAGGCGGACGTCAGTGCTGATCAGGTGGTCAGAGGGACAGGTGAAGTAAGGCTGAAAACAGGGACTGTAACACCAGATGTCTGGAGAGGAACAAGGACCTTCAAATCAATGACAATTCTCCAACAGATTCAATAGCAGAATGGTAACAACAGGTCATCAGATTCAGTTCCAAAAAGTAAAATCATTTTGAAAACCAGGTGGGAAATATGATTTATTTTTTGTATGTTCTCTAACTATAACAAAAGATTTCATTTCTTGCATGGATTGAATTTTCACACATATCACACACATTGAAGTAATCAGAAGTAATTAAACAATACTTTAGTTAACTTGCAGAGGACACATCTGGTAGCTATTTATAACGCCTATCAAAATAACTGTCCTGATTGATGCCATTCTCTCAGAGAAGGGAAACTGATAGAACATCATGTCAATCATCTACCCAGATCCCCTGTGGCACCAGAGGATCTAGAGGGTCCTAAAACAAACATCTCTCTCAAAGGAATATTTCACTGTAACCTCTACAAACACACCTCTAATCTGTTAGGAGGCAGCCATTTTGAGCCAGCCACATTCTACAACCGTCACCCCTCTCTATGTGAATGTCAAAATGCACGCATATGTGTGTATGTGTGTGTGTGTGTGTGTGTATGAGTGAGAGTGAGTTTGTAATGGCGGCAGAAGGTTAGATAGCTCTATCTCTGAGAGGCACACTGCTCTTATCATTCTCCACAGGGGCAGGGCAACCCCAAAGTGTAGCTGCTCATGACGAATGTTACGCGTAACCCACCCCCCTCCCCCCTTCAACCCCCAAACCACCATGAGCACTCTCTATGCCTTCTAATGGAGTGTGTCAGACCAATTTGATTCATGTTTATACCGCATGCTGCCTGAGCATGACTGCTCTTGACAGGGCCAACCGTGCATGGATTTACATAAGGAGGACACACACCCACGGTTTATAAAAAGAACCAACTGCGTTGACGTAGCCCCTTCTGAGACCCATGATGCTTTTAAATGTCCAACTTATAATCATCCTTATGTTGTTTTGTTCGTAAAATATTCATTGCAAATGTTCTGGTTCTTCACCTTTTTGAAAGTGCATGTGATTTAGGGATCCTTGCTTACATAATGTTGCATGGGGGGATGCCTATGTTTCTATGTTTCTGCTCATGTGTGGAGTGATTACCTTGTCCTAACTTTGCATAATCAACCTCTGGCTTTGTAGAGATTAGGAGAGGAGGGGATTTCTACTCACAGGGAAGGGGGGGGGGTTCCAGAAAGGGGTACCCAACAGCAGTGACAAGTGAGTCTCTCTTTCTTTCCCCATCTCTTCCATTCTCTCATTCTCCCTCTCTATTTCTCCTCGTCACTGTATCAGTCGCGTGCAGAGAGGGATGTTATCGTTGTGTGATGCTCCACCCTGACGCAAAACCAGCGGGAATCCCCTTATCATCGCAGACACAACCTGGACCGCTACCACTTTTTATGCTCTGAACTGTAAACCTCTCGGTCCCTCTGTCACACAAACACACATGCATACAATTTATATTTAAATTTACATTTATGCAGACGGTTTTATCCAAAGTGACTTACATTTTGTCTAACTATCAATTGTTCAGGGCCAGTCTCTCCTAGAGCAACTTAGAGTTCAGTGCCTTGCTCAAGGGCACAACAGTGGCAGCCAGGATTTCAGTTCAAAGAAATGGTAAACAGCTCCACTGTTGCATATGCTCATTAAGTTTCTTTGTGCAATGTTTTGTCCCTGCTGCAAAGAGGATGGTTCACACATTTAGCAGGGCCCTATTCAGGCAGTGTGCTGAACAGAAACACAACAACAATAAGCACTTCACCCTTTGCACTCTAGGCAGCTGTCCAGGGCTCAGGTAAACATGGAACAATGACCGGCCGTCATGGTTACAGCAGAGCATAAATGATACTGTGAGTAGCATTACAAATCACTTTGCACTTTGTCAACATGAAAAGAGGGGAACATCATGTACTTATACACCTGTTTTTTTTAACTACATTGGCATATGGTGAGGTAGTGTTGAGACAGAAAAAAACAAATAAAAACATCAGCAGTGTCTCTCATTATTATTATTATCATTATTATTATTATTATCTGTCTGCGACTCCATATAGCTTTAATTCTTGACCTCTATCTATACAAATTTTCCAAACCATAATTCTTATGACTAATAACATACAGTTAACGCCATCATGACCAGCACCATCAATTTCTATGCCTGGCTCCTGTTGAACCTCTCTGCTAAACATGCCCCCTGGCTTGGACCACCATCACTATCTAGGAAGCAGGAGGCCTGCTGAGGGGGTGGGGTGGAAGAGGTATTTCCAGTGTACAAAGAAGAGACGTTGAAACTGGAGGAGGGTGTGTCCAGAACTCGTGACCCCCCTAGTAAGAGTGTGCCAAGCAAGCGTGCTGCTGTAAGAACAGCTGGAGGGACTATGGTGTCACAAAGAGCGTTTAGCATGAGCATTGCTTATGGAAGCACACAAATCATTCAGCATGGACACCTCTTCACAGTTAGTGCAAAGATACAATCAAGAGTTTTTGAGTGTTTACAGTCATGCCTCAGAGTCATGAGTTTGCCATCACCACCAACGGTTCACTAGAAAACGTCGACACAACAAAGACATTTCCCATTTCATCATGTCTTTTGGTGAATCATAATTATCTCTTCAATACATTTTTTTTGGATCTGTCATTTGTTTTGATGTTTCATGTGTGAGGTAATGTTTGACCTCAAAGACCTGAGCGTGACCTTTTGGTTTCTAGCAGTTTAATTGTCAGCTCTCAGTTCAGCTTAAACAAAACAGTAGGGAAAGACAGTTTACATAGTGAAATGACCTGTACAGATCAAATGCAAATACAATATCCAGTGCAAAAGCCTTCCAGTCGCACTTCACATGACATATTGACACACTTATGGGAATGGATACTTAAGAGCTCACAGGGAATGGCCCGGAAATGGAGAGCAGATCGTTACTAAACTATTTCTGACAGAAATTTAACGTGATTCCTAGCAGGAATCTCTGAAGGAAGATATCCACGAGTAACACACACTAGCACTTTGCCTTATACGGTGTAGGCAGTTACCTAATTTCATTGTTACAGTGGAGAAAGGACAGCAGACAGCTGTTATTCTTTCAAAGATAGCATGAAGCTGCTGTTGTTTATTCTAGTCTTCAAGAGAAGAGCAGATAGACAGGGTTGGTTAACTATTTGAGAGTGTTGCTGGTGTCTGCATGAGTGTGTGTGTGTAAGGGTAAGGGGTGGAAAGAGAAAAGAGGGATGTCTTGACAATGTGTTTATTTTTAGCAGGGAGTTTTTTCCTTGTCTCTGTACATAGAGGTTGCATGGGCAGGATCCTCACACTGAAATCCTTTTACTAGTGACAGAAGCATAAAAACATAGAGCAGCCTGTGAATCTCTCTCTCTCTCTCTATCTCTCAAACACACACAAACACCAATGTCAAATATTCAAATGGTCCGTCAGCAAAACGGAGGTCAACAGGTACAGTGTATGGCTTGTTGCTGGGCTGAAGTCTTGCACCATTACACAGAAAAAAACATTGCTAAATTTGTCTGTAGATTTCACGACACATTTATTAATTTACGAAAGAAGTGAAATAAAAAGTTTTGCTTCTTTCACATGACAGACGGCGGGCATTAGTTGTTGTTCCTCGGCAGTGCAACAGGTGGTTGTCAGTGAGTGCATTAAATGTGTTCCGAGAACTTGAAACTGTAGTCTACCAGGGGTAGCTGTAAAAGCTTTCCCCTGTGTATCTTCAAAGTGTAAATGCTATACATTTCTCATTTTAAACATTTACAAGTAAAGTGAACAGTTAAGGTTTTAGTTCCACTAGTGCATGATAATAATGTCAATAAACTTTCCATTATCTTGCTGTCATCGATTAACGTGAATTTACCCAAGGCTAACTTCCCATGACTCAAAAAGTTAGAACTCCAGTGCACTTACCTGTAAATGGAACTGGTAGCCAAACGACAACAAACGTTGATCCTTTTCTTCAAGTCTTCTTTTTGACCCTCCTTTACTCGAACAATCCAATTATGATTCCATTAAGATTTGACGAGATTTGGGTCACGGCCGTGGATCCGTACTGTGGGAGTAAGGTGAGGAGGGTATGGGACAGGGACTGGAACATGGAGGGTCGCCGCGCACAACGGTCATTCCCATCAGCCGGCGTTCGACCCACCCAAAGTGTTAAAAATAAAGTGCACTCAGAGAGCGCCGAGCCTCACAGCGCAGGGGACGCACATTCCTGACGAGAGGCAGTGACTTTAAATGGCAGGCGCCCCTGCGCACCCCTCAGATACACTCCAGTCGTTGGGCAGTGGTACTGCCACCATCCCCCGCCCAGTCCTGAAATGTCACCTTTTTTGTGCCGCCGTTATCACTATGTTCTACAAATGTATACAATTAGACGGAGGGTGATGAAAAGATGTAAGTAAAAGCCATGGAACTCGATTGGCTGAAAAAAAGAAATGAAACAACTAGATAATGTATGCGCAGTTAATAAAGTCACGACGGACCGTCATATTAGGAAAGTTATTAGACTGCTAAAATCTAGTTAACCTACAAATCTAAAATCTACAATTCAACTTCTTTTAACGCAGATTAAAGTTAGTCAAACTATTCATAGACTACTTATCCACTACCTAGTGTTCGGTGCAATACATTTGTATTTTCTGAGGAAGTAAAAAATACATCACAGCTATTATACATTCCCCCTAAAGACTGCTCAAATCAGACATGAGAAGTTGACCACAAAGTCGCCAAAGCATCCAGCTGCACCTGTGGGAACACTAGTTTCTGTCGAATATTTATGGCTTCTGCATCCTAACGCCCCCTGTGGAGTTACTTCCTGCATCACACAGAGGTCCTGCGGCTACTGCCATTGCGGGCCAGCTAACATATCTAAGCAATACATTGTACCCATCACTGAAACAAACCACAAGTGAAGGATAATTTCAAAAGGATAAAATATGTGGCTGCAAAGCAACGAGGGAATTGGGAAGAAATAAAACAGACAAAGTATGTGAAAAAAGTTTGTATTTAAGAAAAATAATGCACTTATGCACATAAATTAAACATTCTGTAAAAGTATAAAAATATTTAGATGAAGATAAAAATGACAAAACACAGATGATAAATTACATGTATAAATGGTGCACTTATTTTGTCAAATGCTACATTTTTTTGATATGTACAAATTAATTATAACAGTTGCACAATGATTCTGTGACGTATATTTTAAACTGGATGGAGAACAATTCCTCTGCATATTTTCCCTGTCCCAGAGGAAACTGCAACCAACCAGGTCCTTCATTTGGGATTCAATGGGAAACCACGACAATATTGAAAAAAACAAAAAAACAAAAAAAAAACATACAGATAAACATTTAATAGAGACTGCTAAGATGATAAGATTTGATAGAAACTGTTTCAGATGTCAGTCTACAGCTAATTAGTAATTACTTAACTTTTTTGTCAAATGGAATGGTATGCAATAGTAAGAGTTAACTGACAGCCTTCAACTGCACATAGCTGGAGTTGCTTTTCCACAGACTACCCCTCCACCAAAAAAAAAGAAAGAAAAACATAAAATACTGATGGCAGTCATAAATATGATTTTAAAAAAGATAAAACGCTTATCCAGACTTTTTTGTATATAATCACATATTTAGTGCACAAATTTAAGTGTTTGATCCTTGAGCGTGGTTGATATATGGGTTTCTAGAGAAAACAGCAACTGACTAGACCTAGGAGACTGAATAGATCAACTATAAATGATTTGTTCACTAAGACGAAACCTAAAACAGACTAAAACTGCATGTGTGACCAACAACATGACAAAACCTACTGTTTTACCTGTTCACTGTCACAACAGCACTTGATATTTCATAAGCCTTTGTAAGGGCATGACAACATCTGTTAAGCTCCAAGGAACTTACAAACTGTAATTTACAATTAAGTTAGATAGTACATATTGCTAAACGATACTATATCCAATATACCAAAGGCCACAACTTTTCAGCACTTGGATTTTTGCTATACCTTGCTTATGAAGTACCAGGCTTTACAAAAATCTTAGCTCTCACTTTGCTATGTTCGTTAGAGGTTGAATTTCCTACATTAAGGTTTACATGTGCAATAACCACAAATCAGTTTATGTGGCAAAGGAGCACTTTGGAGTCATAATATATCGATAACATTTAGGTTAAAAAGGCAATTACTGCAAACAACATGAAACAACTCTATTCTTTGGCACCAAATGATTGAAACAGATTTAGATTTAAACATATCTAATATCTGCAACTCCAGTACAAAAACACAAAATGCAAAGATGCATCATTCATAATATATACATTCTATCAGTGCGGATATAGAATCAAGTCGAGGAAAAAAATAATTATGTTATCAAAAAGTACAAAGAAAACAAATAATTATGTTATCAAAAAGAACAAAGTGGTGCAAAATTCAGTGAGGGCCTCTACAAGCCCTTCTGTAAGTGTAAGTGCTTACACAACAGCTGCAAGCTACAGACGTAGACACATACACACACACAAATATGTGTAATATTTATAGCTAAGCTGTTGTATACTCCATCATGCAGCTGCACTATTGTCCTGTAGGTACAGTGGTAGCTATGCTTAACAAGAAGTGCTTGCTGTTCCTTACGGATACATACTTAGCCAGTAGCATCTTCTGTATCTATAAGCGTTGTGATGCTTCTGTAGGTTTTTGTGCATTTTTACTGCCTGTGGCTGAATGTACAGGCCACACACATGTTCACAGGGAGAAAAAGGCGTCCAGGTCAGCAATGATGGAAGCCTGTTTGCGAGCAATAGCACCCAATACTCTGTGCGGAAGGGCAGGGGGACCCAAGTCCACCTGTTGGGACAGAGAGTGTGTGAGGGAGGAGATGCTGATATAAAATAAATCATTATTATTAATAAATAATAATGCATCTAACAATGCAGATATAGGTCTTATTAAATCACAAAAACATGTAGACCAACAAAAATATTCAAAGAGGTCTTGGCATACCTGCAGCATGTAGATGACAGTGACTCGCTTTTTGCCATGCTTGCGACTGGGCTGCAGGATCCAGGCACTGGGCAGAACCTCAGCTCGGACTGCATCCATGCTGGGCCGCGGCAGAGACTCCTCATACACCGACTGCATGGCCAACACCCAGCGCTCCTCCTGGTGGGCAAAGACCAAACATGAAAGGGAGAGAGGTAGGCATGTTCTAACAGTTCCTCTAAATGCTACAATTTCTGTATATTATTTATGCATATTGTTTACCATAAGGTGTGTTTATTGTTATCAATACTGTCTGAGAAAATGGGATTAATTGCAGAGTGGCAGGTAAAGAGGAAGGCAGGATTGTATGAGTACGGGACTGAGTGTGAGTGTGGAGGTGTATGAATGAGTATACTGAGTGGCGGGTAAAGAGGGAAAGTAAGGAGGAGCTGTATGAAAGAGTCTACTGTGAAGTCTACCTGCTTTGCCTCTACGCTGATGCAGCAGAAATCCCGTGGCTGTTTCAGGCTGAAGGCGAAGGGGTTGCTCAGCATGTAAACTGTTGAGAGCAAGGCACAGTGAACAGAATTTCTTAAGGTTCATTAGATGAAGTGCTGAGCAGTGGGCACTCTGGCGGACTACACTCCAAACAAACTCTCTTTCAGTTTTATACTACTGATGTACACAAAACCTTTTCAACAAATATAAGTAGTTAATTAATAGCCAGTATAGAAAAGTGATTTAAGTCAAGAGACAAATATAGTTGCAATGTAGGCTATCTAACAATGGCCCATATTTAAGTTGGTATAATAAACACCATTGTTCCATATTGCTGTAATGCAGGCTGTCTAACAATAGCACACATTTAACTGCTATTGCAAAATCAGTGTTCAATCTAGCCCCATAAGCAGCAGTGGAAATCAGAGTCAGCTTGTTTGAGGACTGGACCAGAGCTAAGTGTTACCTACCCAGCTGAGTGTACTCATCCAGTGCTCGGGTCCAGCTGGAGCTGACAGAGGAGTTGTAGAGGTGGGCTTTGGAGTGGTCTCGGATCACGCTCCACAGGCCCTCCACAGGCCTCTCCAGCTCCATGGCCCCCAGGAAGCCATGAACAGTGGTCCTGGGGCCTGGTTTATGGAACACCTGTACCCCACGCTCAGAGCCTTGGTGCCTGCATGCACACATGCATGCACGCACGCACACACACACACACACAACAATGACAAGATTTTTTTTTTTGGCAATGTTCATGATCCGTACAAAGGCAAGCTGTTTACCAAAGTAACATAGACAGGACTGACATACTTTCCACATCACATTAACCAACTGACTCCTCACCCCCTATGCATATGTAGTTCAAAGGATTGTTCATGATCTGTTCCTGAATATAGAAATGGTGGTGAAGAAACAAACCTCCATCCAGCAGCACTCTTCCCTGCCAGGAGGTTGCTTAACTCTCCAGCACTTGCTAAACGGACCTGCAGCAACAGCAATGATGAGAAAATGTAACAGATTGTGCAATATACTGATATACGTTCATGACACTGGAGCCATAAAGCATATTAATACATATAATTATTTAACCCACCTACAGACTCTCCAAAACATAAAAAAATCAGGCCAGTTCTACACCTCCCTCGTACTCCAATCAACAAAAAGAATTTGACAAGGAACTTTTTTCCACCATAAACATCCAGTTTCTGTTGGCTCGACTGCAGCTAGGCAACCGTGATTGTTTTTGCTTACTTCAGCCAGAGCGTGAGTGAGGGCACGAGAGGTGATGTCCTGGTAGGCCGTGGCCAGAGAGGAGGGGGAGCCGAATGAGAGGGCACGGGGACGGAGCGATGGAGGAGAGGACGGGGAGGAGGATGGCAACTCCAATCGGATATCTATGGAAAAGGGATAAAGAATGAGAGTGAGAAAAAAAACAATGGAAAGAAAAGAATAACTGAGTTAAATTTATTATTGGATTTTCCACATGTTCTTGCCAGCAGATTTGTAAACTTGATACCAATGTCCTGATGTCATGCAGTGATTTCATTTAATTACTTTTTCTTTCCATAATCATTGTGATTCATGTCAGGGCTCGTTGCTTACCCTGGGCGGATGTCCATGTGCGCTGGGACCTCATATTCTGGGATCCACCAATAGGAGGCCTGGCAACAACCTTGGACCCCATCTCAAGTGCACCAGCAGAGGCCTGACCAGAATAAATAACCACACTCAGCGAAGGCAGTTCAAAACCTCAAAGAGAGCTCAGAAGCTCAAAGGTAGAGCTATGCTACTATACCTGCATGTCTCTGATGACGGCCGGATTGCTGCTGTTGTATCCTGAGGTGGGGCTGGAGGCCAAACTGAGGCTGGAGCTGGTGCAGAGGGTGCTGTTGCTCACGCGGTTACGAGTACGCAAGTCATCCTGTTATGGTTGGATTGGGGATAAGCATGGATGGGAGAGAACATAACACAAAATATACAAAAAGCATTAATACACTATAGATAGATCTGGGTGGAGGGGAGGACAAATCCAGTATAAAAAGTTATCCTCACCCTGACCACCTGGGACAGAGTCTGCTGGAGCCGTCTCTTCTCCTTCTCTGTACGCTCACGCAGACGTTCCCGTGCACGAGCAATCTCTGTCCGCGCCTCCTCACGAGCGCGGCTGTAGTCCCTCAGCAGGATCTCAATTTCTGAGGGGCACTGGCCCTCCCTCCTTTGGGGCTCTGGGACTCTGCAGATAAATATTAACATTCACCATCATTGAGACGTTGAGGTGTTACAAGGCAACATTGACTCAACATTGACTCACCATACAAACTGATTAAACATATTTTGTAGAGATAATCTTGGACTTGGACCAAGTTTTTGTAATAAATAAAAATTTCAAACACTAAATATGGCAAATATTAAGCAGTCAATATTTTAGACAACAACAGAGTTCTAAATAAAAATAAATAATAGAAATACATAAAATACCTTCAGTACTGCAAGACTGCAAGTACTATTTGCACGCTTAGCACTCACCTGCTAGTCTCCACCACTTCTTGGCGAAGCTGCTGCAGGTACTCCCGTCTGCGTGTCGGTGTGCCGCTGATCTTGGGGGAAGTGTCTGGGTCACGACTGGAAACGCTGCCATGTTTGCTGGGGCTGAGACTGCGAGCACGACGACATGTCTGCAGACGTGCTTCTCTTTCCAGCCTAAGTCCCTCAATACTCCTTCTGTGCCTTTGAGGTAACATAACAGAGGGGATTTAGTTAGATCATCATAAGTTCTCAACATCTACAACATGACCTAAAAAAAAATCATATATACATTCTGATAATCCTAATAACAGAGAAACGCCTATTTACATGAGAAATGCCTATTTAGTAATTTAGTAAAGATAGTCAATTTCAATGTATTAGTGGTCAGCTGCTGATGACACAGAAACCTTACCTGTCAAAAAGATGTTGCTTGGTGAAAGGTGGAGACTGTTCCTCAGGGCCTGACTTTAACACTGACTTAAGCATTGCATCGGTCTCACCCAGCCCATAATGTAACTTGGCCTCAGCCATTTCCACAGTGAGCTGGTGGGGGTTCATCTCCAAATGGACACTGGCCATCACCATCTCTCTCTCCTTACGCAGCCTCTCAATCTCCCTAATCCGGTCACTCTTGTGTACCCCAGGATCAGGGTTAAAGCTCGAGCTCAAACACTCAGACTGCACACGGTGTCTCTGTGGATTCTCCACTGAAGTGCCTTTGTCATCAAGTGTTTGGCTGCTGCCAGCAAGCCTTGGAGGTCGATGCTGACTCAAGCCAGACCAGTTGCTGAACTTGTTGTGCAGTGGTAAGTCATCAGGGATCAGTTGTTGCTTTTCCAGAGACCGGGTTACAGTAAGGGGGTTTATACTGACCAAGACATCAGTGTTGCACTCACTTGGAGCGACTGATGTGAGGTCATCATCAAGATTTTCTAGATTCTGCTGCTGACTGGTGTCTGATAGCTCAAAAGGTCCATTCCAGAATGTTCTCTGATTGTCTGGCACTCTATGGAGGGTTTCTGAAAACTGGTGGCCAAGTCCTCTCTGATCATCAAAGAATGTGCCATGTTGTCTTTCTTGTCTG
This sequence comes from Tenualosa thibaudeaui, assembly GCA_027481765.1. Taxonomy (NCBI): domain Eukaryota; kingdom Metazoa; phylum Chordata; class Actinopteri; order Clupeiformes; family Clupeidae; genus Tenualosa; species Tenualosa thibaudeaui. The sequence goes on along the minus strand of JAIFZK010000013.1, from coordinate 8,703,382 downwards.
CCATGAACAGGTTGTTGGTATGAGGAGGTAGTCTGAGAGGGAGAAGGGGCCCATTTTGGATTTTGTGGACCATGAGGTCTTTGAAAAGTAGCCTGATCAGTTCCTTTTTCACTAAACTTTCTGGCATGCTGGCCTTTGACTTGAGAAGAGACAGTTGAGAATCCATTAGAAACATTTGAAGTTGATTTACTGATGTCACTAATACGTCCAGTAGAAAGAGTTCCAATTGAAATATCGGAGGAGCTATATGTCTTCCTAAGATCATGATTCTGTAGTTCTCCGGGGCTTCTTTTAGTAGAGGTAGTCTGAAGCTGCTCAGCCCTTGGAGAGGTCATTTTGCTGGTGTAAATCTGCTGGTGTTTTTCAGTGTGGCTATACCTTTCATGCTTTTCAGTTGTGTCATAAAATGGTGTAGAGGTTCTTCTTTCCCGTCCTCCTACACCAGCCTCAACAGTGAGAATGGGTGAGGATGCCCGGTCAGTGAAGCTAACTTGCTTGCCAGAATTATTCTTTGTACACCTCAGTGTTATTTGTCTTTCTGCAACATCAATCTGCGAAGAGCACCTTCTAACTGTCGCAGATCCAAAACCAGAAGGAGAGACTTTTTCAAAGTTCAGGTCTTTGGGGAAAACTGGAGAGAAATTGGGGGTGATGAGGCTGTCGCTTGGCATCACTGTCTCTAGAGAGGGAACTTTCATAGGGGTGCCTTTCGGATGCTGTCCTGAGGAAGGGGATCTATTTTCTCGCAAGTCAGGCATGCTCTTGATATTTTCAGAAAGTCTACCACTCCTTCTGTCATACAAAGAAACAGTGATATCATCCCCCTCAGACACACTGATAGAATTGGGGCCAATAACTTTGACAATAACATTTACCTCATGAGCTTTGGAATTTAAATCTGTAACTGGAGCTTTATGTGTACTCTTAGAGTGGTCCACTTGGGTGTCAAACTCCACAGTCTGTATCCCAATATCTAGTGTTGTCTGGGTGGAGCCATCTCTCATGCTGGTTTGCCTGGGGCGCCTGTGGGACACTTTGGTCTTCTGGTTGTGCTCCTGTCTTTCAGCAGATCCACTTCTCATGCACTGAATGTTGCCCAGAAGATCTGATGTGTTGTGTATCAGCTCAGACAAATGAGCAGACATATTCTGAAGACTGGCCCAAGTGGCAGGGACCTTCCCTTCCAAAGTTGTCTCAACCTGAGTGCTGCTTCGGTGGTGACACCTTCGCCTCTTCACATTTCCACCCAGAATGATTGTCTGAGTGCTGTGGTCACACATACTGATGCTTTCATTCCCCAAGCGCTGGGACTCTTGTTCAGAGGGATAAACCAACATGATTTCATCAACCTGACCTGAACTGTTCCCCAAATCCACAGAGGCACCACTATATGAGGAACTGCAAGACACTGCAGTTAGGTTTTGTCCATTTGCATCTAAAGATGAATGGCAACAAGTCATAGTATGAGAATGTGAACCAACTTCAAAATCTTCTACACTGCTGAGGGTACTGGATAGTCCCTTGCTGTTTGCATAAGTGCTAAGATGGGAGTTAAATGGGGAATTCTGAACATTGAGGCCATTGTCCACACTGCAACATCTAGTTATCTGTCTGTCAGGACAACTCAGAAGTGGGTATTTGCTGCAGATGTCAGCTGCACTTCCAAACACTTGATTTTTGTAGGTTGCTTTACTGGGCTCTGCATCTTGCCATGGGTGAATGAATGGATTGATGTCAACAGATGTAAACTGCATGGTAGCATCCTCTCTGTTCAGTGGGTCATTATCCAGTTGAGTATCACTCACATTCAAAATGTGTTTAAAATGGGCATCATCTTCACCCTGGTTTTGATTCACAGTTGAGGCAACATTGGAAATGGATTTTCTCTCAATCTCACTGGGTCTGTGTTCCTTTTGTTGAGTGGTCACAGCAGGAGATTTAGCATTTGCAATTGTGATTCTACTGCTTAGAGATGCTAAAACATGGCTTGTGTTAACTTTCCTTTTCAGTGACATTTGAGTCTGACTGGAGGGTTTTTTTTCTTCACCAAAAAGTGAACCTAATCTGGAGTGGCTTGGTTGTTCTTGTTTGTGACAAATGTGAGACTCAGGTTTAGTCCTGGCAAAAGATCTATATTGATGCATTTTCACTGGTATACTTTCAGCTGAAGAAGAGTTGGGCACTGATTCACTTGATGAACTTGGAGGAGCCATGGCCTGAGCCCTTCTAAACTTCTTTGTCTTTACTTTCTGATTACCAGCAGTTCTGTTATCTCTGCAGTCTCTGGACTTTGTCAGAGGAAACCTTCCTGTATCTCCACTTAACTTTGAATCATCTCCTGAATCAATCTCTTCGGTGCCTTTTGACTTTTGGCCAGGACTACAAGCCTTCCTAGGCCCACATACATCAACAGAGACTTTAGATTTCACTGTCATATTTGATGTCACTTCCTGTGAAGGCTCCTTATTACTCTGCAAAAAGCAAGGTTTTTCCTGACTGGTTGACTGTTGTCCACTCTGTGATGTTATCTCTGATGCATCAGGTGAATGCTTCCCATGGCCAGAAACCTCCAAATCAGTTGTATCAATGTACTTAGGTCCTATAGTGCCATATAGTTTGGTGTTTGTCTGGGAGAGAGGTGATGCATTCAATTCTGCATGCTCCTGCCGATGGCTGGTCTGGACTTGAAGAACAGCACAGAATTGTGGGGGTTTGTGGAATGATGTAATGCACAAAGCACTGTCACTGTGGTCCCCCTTTTGAACTTCCTGTAAACTATCTACATTTACTGTAGTTTCACCAGTACACTGATGGATGCAAGCATGACCTTGTAACATCTCTTGGTATTTCATGGCGTTTGCCTTTCCTATGGAGGGTTCATTCCATGGATGTTTTTCATCAATTTTCTGTTTTAGTGCCTTGACTGTCATCTGTGAACAGAACATATTTCCACTGCTATTTAGAGTTTGAGTTGTGTGATCTGCCGAGTAAGAAGCACTGTGTAAATGCTTTGAATGGTCATCTTGGCTGTTTGAAATATTCTCAGCTTGTGAAAATATTAGCTTTGATTGCTCAGTGGGAGGCTCTGGCATGCACCTTTTGACAATTTCTCTCAATGGATCATTAATGTTAGAGCCCTCAGAAGTCTGTCCACTTAAGTCATCAGGATGAATTTCAGATGCCACATGTTTACTTTTTGTGTCCAAATCAGAGAGGCTTGTTGATATATCCATCCTCAGAGAGTATTGTCTGTCTTTGCATGGTTCAGCGTCCAAGGCAGCAGACTTATGAACATATTGCAGTTGACCATGGGTTTGCTCAAAATGGAAATTTTCTTTTGGAGACTGCACTGGTAATACATTGCTAATCTTGACTACTGGAGGGTTTTCAAAGCAATTCATACCATCATTTGTAAACTCTCTTCTTGAAAATGGTGCAACTGATTCTTCAACAGAAGATTCAACTTTGGGGAATGGTGTGTTTTCCAATACTCCAAGTTGTCCATTCTGAACAGAGGCCAGTTTCTCTGCATTTGCTGGTCTGAGTGATTCTAAATGTTTTTTGAAGAATGTGGCAGATTCTCTGACAGCACATTCAACAAGGGGGGATGCAGTGATTTCAAAGCCAGTGTGTTTCTCTGTATTTGCTACTTTCAGTAATTTTGTGGGTTGAACTGAGAATGTAGCTGGTTTTCTGACAGTAACTCCTGTAGTCGATGAAGTGTTTTCAGATGCACCAAGTTGCCCAGGCATAATAACAGAGGCCCTGTGCTTCTCTGTATCTATGACTTTTAGCAATTCTAAACATTGCTTTGAGATTGTGGCTGATTCCCCGGCACATTCAGCAGTGGGGAATGAGTGGATTTCAGATACACCAAATTGTCTAGACACGACTAACTCATTGTGTTTCTTAATATTTGCTACTTTCAGCAATTCTGGAAATGTGGCTAATTTTTCTGCAGCAACTTCAACAGTGAAAGATGGGGTGTCTTCAGATATTCTAACCTGCCTGGTCATGACAGGGGCTTTGTGTTTCTCTGTGTTTCCTGCTTTGAGTGCTTCTTCTGTGTGTAAGGCTGATTCTTCAACAGCACCATTAGCAGTGGGGGATGAAGTCATTTCAGATATGCTAAAAGAGCTGCTGTGTTTCCCCGTGTTTGGTACTTTTAGTAATTCTGTGTGTTGCTTTGAGAATGTGCCATGTTCTTTGACATCACCAGCAGCAGAGTTTGGAATGCTTTCAGACACACCAAGCTGTCCAGTCATGACAGAGCCATTGTGTTTCTCTACATTTGCTACTCGCAGTAATTCTGTGTGTCGCATGGAGAGTGTGGCAACAGTGACTTCAACAGTGGCAGAAGTGGTGCCCTCACATACTCCAAGTTGCCCAGTCATGACAGAGGCCATGTGTTTCTCTGTATTTGCTACTTTGAGTGGTTCTGTATGTTGTTTTGAGAAAGCGACTCTCTCCTCGACAGCATTTTCATCAGTGGGGGTGTTTATAGATGCATTTATTTGCTCAGTCAGGACAGAGCGTTTTTCAATAATTCCTTCTTTCAGTGACTGTGCTTGTTGTGTTGAAAATGTGGCTGGTTTTCTGACAGCTATTTCAACAGTGGGGGATGAGCCGATTTCACATACTCCAAGCTGCTCAGTCATGACCGAGAACGTGTGTTTCTCTGTGTTTCCTCCTTTTACTGATTGTGTGCATTGCTTTGAATTTGAGGCTGATAAATGTGAATGATCAGCAGTCGGATATGAGGTGCTATTTGATACACCAAGTTGTTCAGTCATGACAGAGTATTTGTGTTTCTCTGTATTTGCTACTTTTAGTGATTCTATGGGTTGTGCTGACAATGTGGTTGATTTTCCAAAAGCAACTTCAACAGTGGAAGATGGGTCGTTTTCAAATACACCACACTGCCCAGTCTGCTGCTTTGCTGATTCTGTGTGTTGCTTTGAGGCTGGGGCTGATTCCCCACCAGCACATTTGTCATTGGCGGTTGAGGCGATTTCAGATACACCAAGTTCTTCAAACATGACAGGGCCAATGCATCTCTCTATATTTCCTACTTTTAGTGATTCTACCTGTTGCGTTGGAAATGTGGCTGCTTTTTCAGCAGCAACTTCAACAGTGGGGGATAGGGTATTTTCAGATACTCCAAGCTGCCCAGTCATGAGAAAGGCTTTGTGTTCCTCTGTGTTTGCTACTTTAAGTAACTCTGTGTGTTGCATTGAGCTGCCAGCACTAAGAGTCCCCTTACCCAGCTTGGCACTGAGGCCACATACATCTGTCTGAATTGCTTTCCCAGCTTCTTTTAATGTGCCAACCATTATGTCTCGGTTCAACTTACTGCTGTCCATTTGCAACTCTTTTGGGATATCCTTGTGCAGCAACACAGACAAGCCTTTGTTTAAGCTCTCCTCACTTGTGCATCCAGCATTGCTCCTTAGACTCTTTGTATCCATGTGTGCACTGAACTCTTGACTTCCACAACCTGTTTGTTCTTTTGCAATGTAGACGGATGCAAACTCTTGCTGGTGGCTGCAACCTGGTACATCTTTTCCACTGCCATTTTGATTTAACTTTAGAGATTGTGGTGAGAGTGATACTGTTTGAGAAGATGAGGGGCAATAATCATGAACACTATCAGTGTGGTACTGCATACACACTGCAATTATTTCTTTTAGATTCTTTGAGGAATCACTGTTCTTAACTGGAACAGGAGTCTCCTGGTCAACACTATCAATTGACATTTCCAGATGTTGTTGTACGACTTCTGATATTTTCTGATTAATAATGCAAGAATCATTTGTGTCAATATTGCCAGATATGGTGCTCGTTGCAGTCTTAACTTCATTACCATCATTTGTCTCTGCAACACTGAGTTCAAAAACACACTTTTCTTCAGACAGAAGGCATGGCATCTTTTCCACAAAACATTCATCTTTAAAAATGAAGGACTGATTGAGTTCATTGTTGAAACTGTCTTTCAGGTCTTTGTCAGTCTTTTTGGGAGTTACAAGTATGGATTTTTCAGGGGAGGAATGGCATCTTTTGAGAAATTTTAAAGTGCTTGTGCATGCATCTTGGCCATCTTTGATCCTTTTTCTTGACTTTCTACATGTGATATCATGAGACTCTAACTCATGAATCTGTACAGCTTCAGCAGAACAGGTAACAGGCTTGAAGTTAGCAACCACATCATTTGCTTGCTCTGTCTTGACGTCCACAGGAAAATCTTTGGTATCAGCAGGAATTTCTTTACATGTTGTTTCAGCATAGACCTCCACTGCATGATTGATGAGGCTCTTAGTGTTTTCCTCCCCTCCCCCAACAGGAGACCCAACAGCATCACCTTTGGTAATGTGGTGAATTTGTGTTTCTTCAGTAACATTGAAAGAGCTCTGCTCATTTAGATCGAAAACAAGAAGACTTCCCGATGGTGTGGGATGGATATAATGACTGGAATTTGCTACAGGGCAGTGATCATGAATTCCTTTTAAAGTGCTTTTTAGGCTAAATCCTGCTTTGGTCATATCATGAATATGATGCTCAACATCACAGGAATAGAGAGACATGTTGTTGATTACAGGGACGGATTCTTTAGCTTCATGCTTTTCAATGTCTTCTGCCACATGTGCTGCACCACCTTGAGAGTTTACATATGCACAATTTACAGAAATGCCCTGGGAGCTTACATTTGCATTATTCACCAGACATACGGTAACTGTCTCAGCTGCAACAACGACATTTACTGGATCTGAGGTGACATCCACAGATTGGGAGTGTTTCCTGGCTGACTGGCTGTCAAATGTGTCTGTGTTGCATGGTACATTGACTGCTCTTGACTGGACCTTTTCAGAACAAATCCCCTCACCATGAGGACTAGGTGTGTGTGAATCATCTAGCTTACCCTGCTGTACAAAAGCCTTTTGTTGCTGGAGAACATTTTGTGTGTTCAGTAAGTCATCAGATTTATCACCCAGCTCCTTACTGCTGAGACTTAAGGTGCTTCCCAAGCTAGGCACTATTTCAGTCAATATTTTTACTTCCGAAATTTCACTGTCCATCTTCTCAGAAGCCAGAGTCAGGGTGTTTCCTGAGGTTAACACCACCTCAGACAAAGTTCTTAAAAAACAGCTGGCTGGCTCCTGAGCACTCCTATCAGACTCCCAGTACTTTTCCGCCTGCAGCACTGTGTTCTCATGCTGTGTGGATTCAGCAGACAGTGAGCTTTGGCACTCAGACTCACTCATGTGGTCAGACAGATCTAGACTGCTGGGACTCAGGCTTCTGCTGCTTTCCTTGAGCAGGTAAGAGGGAACACTCTGGCCTGAGGAGGCCCTCTGTATCCTGGGGCTATCGGCAGCATCCATGGAGGACCAGGCATCGGTCAAAGCCAGTAAACTCTCAGGCTCTCTCACACTTGAGCTGCTGAGGGAACGAGGTGTGCTGTTCTGAGCAAGGTGACAACTGGATGGTTCTTCACTCATCTTTGATACGTCTTTACCTCCACAAACACGATCTGTACAAGACTGTCTCTCATGGTCAGTCCCTGATGTTCCTTTAGAATCAGTCCATGCTTTGACCTTTGGAGATCCACACAACCTCCAGTAAACCTCAGCAGGCATTTCATCTGATGCTTTCATAACAACTTCTTCCTCTTTCCCTTGATGCTGACAGTCCCCAGTGATTCTTTCTTGTTCCACCACCTGAGAAGCATTAGTATATAGCGGAAGATGGCTCGGTACCTGCACATGTTTCACAGCAGGTCTTACAGTTAACAGTTGTCCACTGGTCTCCATTACTAATGAGTCCTCAGACATCTGACTGTCCAGGCTCTCAGACTCACTGTGTTCATGCTCCATGTCCTCCTGCCTGAGCTGTTCTGCCAGGGCTGCAGCGTAAGCGGAGGACAGTGAATCCATCGAGAAGAGGCTGTCGCAGTCTGAGGTGTCGCCGCCTTCATCTTCCTGGAGGTTCTCTATCCAGTGTGCCAGGTCCTGCTGTCTCCCCTCCCCTCTCTTTATATGAGGGGACAGAGCCTCAGCACTGTGCCAGCGCCTTTGTGATGCATCTCCTTGTGGAAATGCGGTTTCTGCACCTGCTGTTTGCTCCAAGTTGTCTAAAGACACTGTTGCCTTCATGGGCCCTTTCCCTCGCTTTCCCACATCATCTGAAGTCTCTCTTTCTTTGCCTGGTTTCACAGTCAGTTTCCCTGTAGCTTTGAAAAGCTTGGCCCCCTTGACTGTTCGCAAACCTAAGGGAGGCTTGCGAAAGACCCTTGCAAGGGCAGTTTTGATCCCAGGGCCCACAGAACGTGAGAAAACTTTTCGAATCGTTTCCAGCCCCTTACTGCCTCCATGGGAGCCATTTTTCAGCCCCTTTGTAGAGTTCTTTTGTAGACCTGCTTTGCCGATTATTGGCACATGTTTCTTCATGCCCTTAGAACCAGCATCTGGTGTCATACTCTCAGAGGACTTACTTTGACTATTTGACCTACTCCTAGGCAGGGAACCACGTCTGGAAAGGCCAGCTTTATTGCCAGATAACTTTCCACTGCTGGTCTCAGGGGTATTCCTCTCCCTCAAGGGCGATTTCAGGTTCTCAGAGGAACTGGCCCTGCTTCTACGCCCTCTCCCGCATCCCGAGGGGAGTGTGTGAGAGCGCCCTCTCATTGGCTGATCTGGAGGGCATTCATCAGCTTTTCCTGGACCAGAGGACCACTGATAGAGTGAGGTGAACTCTGATGATCTGTTCCTCCTTAGGAATTGACTGAAAAGAGAACAGAGAGGTTAATTAATTAATTTCATCAACTTCATTGCATAGTCCAACCCCAGAACTAAACTGTCAGTGAAATAATACACCTCTCCTAATATAACAATAGTCTCATAGAGGTTATAGAACATAGGTTCTCCAAAATGGCTATTACCTGAAGATGGGTGGGTGTTGGGGATAGAGCCTTGACAGCAGATCTGCAGAAAAAGAATGCCTGCGTAGAAGGAGTGGCCGCCGCCTTGAACTTGTGTCTGATTCAGGAGATGAGGGCCCCTCTTGACCAGGTGGCAGGATGTTCACTAGACGCTGCAGCTCCCTCTTGGCCTCCAGCAGGTGGCGCTTGCGAGCAATTCTCTGCAGCTGATAGTGCAGCCGTTTGCGCCTCACGCGGTTTTCCGCTCGACGCAATGCATGATGTCGGAGAAGCTCCTCCTGCACCACCTGCTTGCAGTCCCCAACCACAGAAGGGGGTCGAATGCCCTCCTGGTTTTGGTCTTTAGAACCCAAATCCATCATGGAAGGGGTCATCAGGTCAGTCTGCACCCCCAACTCCTGTGTGACCTTCTTTTCTATGGCTGCCAGACGCTGTTTCTGCATCTGGATCCACTGCTCAACTGTTGGAAGAGAAAATGGTAGAGTGTAATGCATAAGCACAAAGCATGGTGAGATGTCTGATCAGAGACATTATATTGGAAGAACCAGGCAGATATAAACCCTGTAAACCCACTTTTGGGCCAAATAGTCTATTGAGCCATACTGCACAAGCATTATCAGGTCAGAAAGTCAAGAGTATGCCATAAATATGTCATTTTTAATTCAGGGCCAGTAAAGGTGTCAAAGAAAGCACAACTGAGACAGGGCACATAACTCTTATGTTGACTAGCTGAAAGTTCTGTTTACTGTCTCCATACCAAGAGCCATGCCACAAAATCTGGGACATGCGCAATGAGCATGGTTGATGAGTGGCATAACATGCCTATAAGGAGTCTGACAATACTTTCTGCTGTTATACCTTTCTCTACTCATTCATCTAAACATAAATACAAACACACACGCTGCTAAAATGTTTGTGATTCTGTCGTCAGTGACTGTCAACAATGTTTTTAATGTTCATCTGAGCATTTGCCACATACATGAAGTCACCTCTAGTAATTCCTGCTGTAAAGTTAATTTCTCAGTGCAATCTACAAACTGAAAGTCTCCATCACTAAAGCATATATTACAGTTAGCTTTTAGCATACTCACTCTCTGACTGCTGCTGTTTGAGGTGGGCCTGCTCCATTTCCAGGTCCCGCTCTGCTTTCCTCTGTTCCACCTGCATCTCCTTGCGCAGGACTTCCACATAGCGCTGTTGCTCCTCCACGCGCTGCCAGGGAGGAGGTGTGTCGCCCGGGCAACCAGCTCCCTCCACACTGCACACAAGTCAACAGAGATGCATAAACACAACACTACCTGTGCACAGTCATATAAAGATATGGAGATATACACTGTGGATAACTCAGGCACATAGCAACCGAGCAACAGAACAGAAACAAGAGACGGCGTGAGCATAAAAATAAGTCTGTGTTGACCATGAAGTGCATGAAAAACCTAAACAGGCAGACACATACAGCACAACCATGAGGACAATAAATTTGGAATAGTAGAAAGGTTGCTGAGTTAAAAAGAGAAATATTTTTCAATGCTCTGGCCCATTTATCTCATCTTCCAATTCTTCCTAAAGGAAATGGCAGAAATATTCTGCTTCAGTACCAAGGCATAAAAACAAACCAAGGAAAGTAAGGGAGAAAAGAGAGAGGAAAAAAAAAAAAAACGTAAGTGGAAAATTTGATCAGTGGCTCACGTCTACAGCAACATGGCAAATATTCCGGCCAAATATCAACTTTGTGCCAGGAAGCTGGTCCAATAGGGGCAGCAGGTTTTTGTTTTCCCTCTGCTGTGGGAAACCATTTGGGTCTCTTCTCAGAACTAAGACTGTGTGCAGATCAACAACTGTGTTAGTGAGTGCACTGAAGGGTGCTGTGTGCCAGCACTCTCATCACTGAGGTAACCGAGCAACTGCCAAATCTGTTCAGTAAACAACCTTGCGCTACCACCAAGGGACGAGCCATCGGCCCAGCGTTAAATTAGTGCTGACTCTTTCATATCGCAAAACAGAACAGCATCCATCTATCCACTATGAACAGCATCCATCTGAACACATAATGGGTAATTTTATTTGACACAATACAGTTTCCATCTTCCATTTTTAATCAAGCCTGTTTATCTGTGATAGAGTGCCTGTACTGATGAAGGTCTCATGTTTTAAAAAACTGCTAACCTGACTGCCTGATTAAGAAGGAGTGAAAGGTCAAGCATTATGTAGCAAACTTGGCTTTTTATGCTCATGATTACTTCAGTCTAAACCCCGCCCCTACCAGTGAGCCTATGAGAGCAGAGTGAAGGCAGTAATGAAGTCATGTGTTTACCTCAGATCAGTGCTGAGAGAGGTGAACTCAGAAGAGCTGCAGTGTCGGGCACCCTCACTAGTCTGTGGAAAGAGAGGGACACTTGATTTATTTTAACAACAATAACATCACCACCACTATCATCATCATAATTATCATCATTATTGTCATCATAATCATTTTAATTATCGCTGACATTAGCAGTCATCATCACCATTGCAGCCATTATCAGTTATCATCATCATCATCACCATTGACATTATCAGGGACTGCTCCCACCATCTTCATTATCATAAAGATACAGTGCTAATACAAATGTGTGCACAGCAAAGCATTACCAGTATTTGGAAAATATGACTTAATTCTGACAATGACATTCCTCTCCAAAAACTTTTTGCTCTCCAAACTTTTTTTTTTCTAACCGACCTAAGATATGCCCTCCTCCATTTAACATGGAGGCAGTGCATACACTTTATATTTCCTGACATACAGTACGAATGCCAGCTTTTCAAAGTCGGTGTCGACCTTTTCAAAGCATTTGGAATTCTACTCACCCGTCTCCTCTCTCTCAGGACAGCAGCCTCTGCTGGGTGGTTGAACCGAAATTTGTACTGACCCAGGCTTATCACTGCACCTGTGTGTGTGTATATGCGCGTGCGTGCGTGTATGTGTGTGTGCAGGTGTAGGAGAGGATAATCAGAGAGAGAAACGTGTAAGTGCATATGTTATAAAACATAAATAATAAAAATCTCAGGTGGGGAAACAATATCAGAGGGAGAACGTGTGTGAAGATGGCAGGAGAATGACAGGAGGATGAATTTACCTTGGGCCAGTCTGCATGGCTCTGTCACCTCTCTCCCATTCACCATGCACACCTGGCCAGGCAGAGGCCTCAAGGTCACGACCCCACACTGATTCTCAATCTCGCAGCTAGAGCCACCTTGCAAGACTGGAGGTACACATACCAACCAGAAACAGAGCAGCTGTAAGCCATGGATCTCCTCTGAAAACATGCTGACCTGAAAATTCTGACTTTAAAAGGTGAAATTACCTATTTGAGGTTCCTCAGGACCGTTCCCTTGGGATCCAATTCTGGTTAACCCTTCCTGAGGACAGACAATAACAAAAGTATTACAAAACACTCAGCATACTGCAGGGTGTGCCTCCCTCAAAAGCAAACATGTCTCAGGAAAACATATCTGTAGCTTTGATAACAAGTTGAAATCTCATCATATTTCATTAGTTTATTTTCACAGTCTCCATCAAGCCTTCCCTGTCTAAGATGCATGGAGATCATGCTTGTTTACAGCTCCAGCTATCTCCATGGGTAAAAGGCTTGTACTTATGTAAGGGCGGCTCTAGGCACTGGGTTCCCAGGTGGCTAAGAGGGGTGGGGGTGGCGAGGGGGCTTTCAGGCAGCCTCTCCCTAAAAGGGAAGGGGGGGGACTGCTGGAGAGGGGAAAAGATTTGGCTTGTGGCCAGCCCTGTCATCAGCACAACCAGGCGTTCCCGTGGGGACCCGACTTCAGCGATAACGTGCCACGGGGCCATTAGTCAGACTGGCATGGCGAAAAATCTTAGCCTGAGCTCAGACAGCTACACACACAACAGAAAAAATGCTGGAGGGGGGAGTAAAGAGTAAGGAAGGAAAATAGTGGTTAGAAAAGAAAGAGAGAGAGAGAAAGGGGGGAAAAGCAAGGAGAACAAAAGAGAACAGTGTTACCTGTGCTGAGACTGTATCTCAGGCGCTTGGCAATAAAATAAAGACTAGAAAGCAAAAAGAAGCACAGAAAGGGAGGACTCTCATTCACAAAACAGACAAAAGAGAAGAGAAAGCAAGTCTTAGTGTTAGTTTGACAGTTTTACAGAAAGAGGCTACAGGAAGTGGAATGAGGTTCATTTCACAATTAGTATGGTCCCAATGAGGTTTACACTTTAACAAACAAGTAGGTATGCACAAAGAAAGCAAAGAAAGTGACTTGGGCACTCATGCTAATTGTCTTAATCTGACACACACAATGGGCCTCTTTAAAACAGGGCTCCCTATCACTGCTGCAGAGCAACGTGAGGTACCCTGAGGTGGTAGAAAGTGACTCCAGTGCTCAGGACGTCTCGGTCCACCGCAATGAGGTGTGGCACCAGGGGGTGGACGAGGAAGCCGGCACGGTCACGGTTGATGTCCACACTGTACTGCTCCAGCAGCTGCCGCTTGTGAGCCCAGCTCTCCGACCAATCCTTTGTCAGCTGGTCAACCTGAAAAGAGGAAGTTACACATGAAAATGTATTATAATTCCTAAATGGCTACTATGATATTGTAACATCTGTCTATAAACTGTTGCTCAAATGTTCAAACGTTCAAACACTCGATCCATCAGCTTGGTACTTAGACAAGACAAGTAAATCAGAAAAAAATCACATTACTTCACCGTTGCAGTCGTCTGTGTGGCAGAAATGTTTTGCTTTTGTTTTCTGTTATTGGTTGTTGTTATCTAAGGAGCTGTGTAAGTGCATGATGTCTGAGAGGTGGTATTTGTGGGGGGTGATGGATCTGACAGAAGAAAAAGGCCAACCTTGAGCTCATTCTGCAGGACAATGTCAGACAGGCTCCCATCTCTCTCATCACTCAGGGAGGGGCTGGGGTTCCTCTGTGGCAGGGGATTAGAGAGAGGTCAAAGGTTAAATCACACATCAGAAACAAAAAAAATACTCAGAGATGGTTAATAGACTATGGTTTACTTCCTGTGATGGTTGCACTAAATTCCTATGCTATGGACAAAAGGCCTTGACATAGCAGAAGGGAAAGCGCAGAAAATCAGCAGAATCGGAAGATTCTGGAAGCAAACAGAACATGGCTTGACCTCATCCTACAGGATTTTAGGATTTGCTGACAGCTAAACATTCCATAAACCAAAGTTACCATTCCAAAGCTGAGCAACATGCTCTTCAGACGGTCAATCTCTTCACGTAGTTCCCTGATCAGTCTCACATTGGCATCCTGCAGTGAGAATGACGAGATAAAAAAACACTTCAAAAACAAACCACAGATGAAAGATTAAACTCACTCAGTGTGGCACAATCAAGAATCTCTGACCCCATGAGGAAACAGATTTCTTCAATACTCAAACACTAACATTCACTTTACACCCACACACATCCTCACCTCATTGACTCGGGGCTTGTTGACGATGTTCCTGGCATGGGCAGCATAGCGTAGAGTGCTGAGGCTCTCGTTGTAGCTGCTGCAGGAGGGGGACACAGCTGCGAGGAGAGAGACAGAAGACCAAGACAGGAGAATGAGAGATGGGCTAGTGTGTGTGTGTGTGAGAGTGAGAGATGAACAAGTGTGTGTGTGTGTGTGTGTTGTGTGTGTGTGTGTGTGTGTGTGTGTGTGTGTGTGTGTGTGTATATATTTATATACGAGTATGTGTGTAAGATAGAGTGGGAAAATTGTGTGCGTGTGTGTGTGTGTGGCAGAGATAGCGAGAGAAGAGTGATGACAGCAATCACTGCATTCCCCTTCCACTTCCAACTCCAGTCCCATCTGGACAGGCAACAACAGCAATATTTTAACTTGACCTCGTAGCAACATTGCTTATTGTAAAACACAGAGGATATTTGATTTGGAGGCGTGCAATATTGTGAAAGGACTTCACTGGATGAGTGGTGCAGCTTCAAGAGCAACACCTGACAACAATGTAAATATAGAGGGTCAGCAACTCAAAGCAAATGCTTCAAATGTCCTTAGTGACTCTGAAAGACCTAAATGAATTGCGGGGGCAGGTCCACTCACTGGCTATCATGATGGTTTTGGAGTTGCCCCCCAGGCTGTCCTTGAGGAGCCAGGTGAGGACGGAGTCCCTGTAGGGGATGTAGCAGTGGCGGCGGCCTGACAGGGAGCTGGACATGCTGCCCCCCATGCTGCCCTCACCCTCGCTGGCCATGCTGTTAATGCTCTGGCAGCTGCTGAACATCTGAGAGTTCTGGGCTGTGGGGATATGACAAGAGAGAAGGAGGATGGACAAATAGGCAGTGATGGGTGGGCAGTGTGTGTGTGTGTGTGTGTGTGTGTGTGTGTGTGTGTGTGTGTGTGCATGTGTGTGTGAAGGAGAGAGAGAGAAAGAGAAAAAGGCAGAAAATAAGAGGGAAAAGCAGAGACAGAGAAAATCAACATGTAAATGGTATGAGAACAACACAGATAATCATGTGGCAAGACTGAATGGGGAACCTGCTACTTCCTCTTAATCAAAACAAGGACTGTTATTTAAAATCAAGCAGACAAACGAGAAATTTAGACAAAGGAATCCCAAAAACAGACCCAACTCTGACATAGTCTCTTTCTGGCTCTTTCTCCTGGTTCTGTGCTGACTTACCCAAGGCAGAGATGACTATGCCCAGGGTGACCAGGGACTTGTTGATGTTGGCTCCCTCAGTGATGCGATCCCTGCAGTAGTGTGGGTCGGCTCTCTCGCTGGACACCACACAAGTTACAGAGGGACAAGACAAGCAGGAGGTCAGCGACCAACACAAGCAATCACTCACTCTCCTATGGGGTAAGCCTAGAGGCTACAGATCTGAGGCCAAGGCTTATGGTGCGTTTGTAGTGAAGATAAGAACTATTTAGCAGATGTTAAATTAAAAACTAAGAGGAAAAGAGAGAAAAATCAATGTTATTTTCCTGCCAGTTTCATAAGGGCAGAAAATAAAAGCCTACAGTACATGGCCACTAGATGGCAGTCTGCTGACAGACTACCAATGCCAAAATCTGTCTGGACAAAAAAATCTAGGCCTTTGTGTGTCTGGGGATATTTAAAAATGCGGTCATGATGTCCTAGTGATAGAGATGAGACGGCTGAATGAGGATGAATAAGCACATGCTGAGCTGTCAACGTGCATAGAAAATGACCTCACCTGCCAGCCAAATCCACAAGGTTGATCTTGCTCACAATTTCGGACGGTAGATTGTTGTCTAGAGTAGCCTGGTAATATAATACAGCACAAACGGCCATTTGACTTAATGACACAAACAAGCACTGTACATATAAACAGACAAACAAAATGCACTGCCAGCTTTGTAGTGTTCATTTTTGCTACAGTGATTCCAGTCAAGAAGTGGCTGTGTGCTCGTGTGGCTTACTGTCTGTGTTCCTCATCACTACACACTGCTCTCCTGGGTGCTGCTGAAACTACATAGCAACCCACCAGGCAACATGATTTATGACACACATACACGCGGTGCCATTACATCACACTGTAGCATGAACACTGGATTTATTTTGTTCATTTATGTACGCTGCACATAAAGCAAAATAAGAAACAGCTTTGCTTAAGTCAAAGTTTTCCTAAAATGAACTTTATATTGATGCCTAACTGTCAAATTTTCTGTCCGACTCAAATGTCTTTTCCACTCACAAATGCTAAAGACGATGAAAGCAGTAGTCTGTCATTTTAACTGGTTGAATTTCCATTTCCCATATTACCATATTGCTTGTTAACTGACTCTGACCTACCACAAGCAAAGAAATGTGTTTCAAGAAGCTCTAGTGTCTCTGGCTTAAGGATCTCATTTATCATATACTGTCATTTTGCGTTGTGCTGGAGAGTCAACATGTTCTTGATGTTCTGTTTGCCTTGTTCAGTTTGGCACGTTCAATGCAAAATGATGTGGGATCCCATGTGGCAACCTTTCAAACAATATTAAGGGAATGTGATGTAATGTTGTTTGAGAAACATAATCTCCCAAAATCTGTTAGCAATTTACCATACATGAATTCAAAAGAAAACAGTTCTCAGTAATAACCTAAAATGCCTGGACCCAACTGACTATTTGATTTGCACTGTCCCCCATTGTAGTGGGCAAACACTGGCACCCTATGCAGCAGGCAATACTGATTAATGAAGGCTGCTTCATGCTGGGGATGACATAGCAGCAACTTGTAAAGATGTATTAGAGTGCAGTGGCATCATGGTTGGAACTGGACACAACTTGTGAGTATACTGTGAAGGAATGTGAGAAGTGTATGCAATGAAAGAGAGAGAGAGAGAGAGAGAGAGAGAGAGATGGAGAGATAGAGACAGAGAGAGAGAGAGAGAGGACAGACAGACCAGTGAGGTTTTCACCTTTGTGTACTGTATGGTGAAGATGGCATGGGACCGGCTGCTGGCATCATGGATGTGGGTGGCCGCTGTGATTCGGTTAGCAATGCCTCTCTCCAGCAGAGCCAGGGTCTGCTTGTAGTCGGTGACTTGATGCTGGGACAAACCTGATGACAAAACCCAGACAACCTCATCAGACACAAGATACAAAGACATTAGTAGACCACTGTAACAGGAGGTCCTGTGATGGCCTTAGCACTGGTAAAGAGCTCACCTAACTCCAAATATTAAGTCAACTGACTAAAGTCCTAACGAGGTAAGTAGTTTAGATTAGCTGTGTCAGGAGATCTGTTGTAACAAATGCAAAAGTTTCAACAAAGCAGTTTTATTGTAGAGGATAATAAATAACATATGTAAAACCAATATCTTCATGATACAATAGAAAAGATGTCTTGCTCATCATAGTGTGTGAGAACAAAATAATGATCACTGCTAGATGCTGTATGCACGACTCCTGGTCTGAGTCATATTTCCTCTCATGAGTTATGAGGAAGACAAGGGACAAAAGATTTGCGGAAGCAGCACTGATTTAATGATCTTCAATTAAACTCACACTCTCAAACACAGAAAAATTGCCATCTACTGTAGTCATAAAGCCTGGATCAAGCTCAGTCTGGCTAAAAGGACAGCTCACAACAAAAGTTATTCAAAGTCTGCTTTTGATAGAGCGACACTTCAAAAAGCACTGCTGATACATCTAAAACGGGATATCCATGATGAACTGAAGAAGAGTTCGAGGAATTAGATATTTTCGGAGAGTAAATACCAAAAGAAAACATGTGCTGAGAGATTGAGATAAACACAGATAAGATGAAAGAAAAACCTCCTTATTACTGCACAATTCAGTGTGTGGGTGTGTGTGTGAGTGTGTGTGTGTGTGTGTGTGTGTACACTATGAGCATAGAAGTAGGGTCCTTGGAGGCATGAGGAACTGAGGTCATTTCCTGTGTGGCTCTGAGTTATCTTCTGCTGCACACAATGACTGGATGTTGGGCCAGAAGAAAGGAATGGAGGGGGGCGGGAGAGAGAGAGAGCGAGAAAGAAAGAGAGTAGAGAGAGAGAGCATGCAAGAAGAGAACTCTGTGTGAGAGAGAGAGACAGAGAGAGACAGACAGACGGAAATAAATGGGGGGGGGGGGGGGAGTACATGTCAGAGGAAGAAGGGAAGAGAAGAGAAGTGACAGAGCGAAAGACAATCTGACACCATGGACACCACTGATTCTCTGACACACCACTGTTTGGCTTCTGAAAGACGTTCAGGAACATGATATACGGTGGACAATGTAATATGTGCTCCAAGAAGACAATAAAAGTCAGTTAGGTCCTTGTTTATGGTGAACAGGGGCTGTGTTTGTGTTTAGTGCAAATAATGTGGGCCTTTATGACTAGTAATTTATGAGTTTCAAATGAGTTGGGGCAAGTGCCTTGTGTACACATCAATATACGTATAGCTATATATAATGTTTCCAACTGATTTCACTACCATTTATTTTGTAAAACGAAAAGCAATGCAACCTCATACAAAATATAAATTATGGTTACAGTCAATCTAAGTGTAATAAAGAATGCATAAAGAAGTTAGCGGAAAAAACATGTAGTATTCTTGTGCAAACTCTTACACAGACTTTTGTCATTGAAGTGATTCCAAGATAACCATCAGGAAGTTGTCACAGTAGGTGTACAACAGTGCACCTCATGTGCACCTTGTGCAGGTTCTATTTAATCAATGACTGTGCGACTGCTCACCCTGTACATATGGGCCCGTCTCTGGGTGCTCCCTCACTCTCAGCACGGCTGGCTTCTTCTGGTCCGCACCCCTCAACAGGTCCCGCACACGCTCATTGTAGATCTCCAGGAAACTGAGAGGAGAGGCAAGGCAGCATGAAAGACAGAGAAGATGAGACAGTGACAGTGACAGTGTTATATTCCACTACTGGAAGATAACTATAACACAAATTAAAGGGCACATGCAGTGACACATGGATAAACTGTCCTCCTGCCCTACCTCACTTCAACACGACTAGAGCTCTGCTCATCTGGGGAATCCTCTCCAGACCTGAAAAGTCCCTGAAAAATAAAAAAAAAACAATAGGCGATGCAAATTAATATAGCACATGGTGACTAGACATTCATCTCCAAAATGAGTCAAATTCTTCAGTATTTCATGAGAAATCCAGAATCACCTGACAAATCCTTGGAGTCAGCCCCATGGAGTCCTGCTCATGAAAGATGAAAAGGGAGAGAAAGAAAGAAAGAGAGAGAGAGAGAGAGAGAGAGAGAGAGAGAGAGAGAGAGAGATGGTGAGAGCGAGGGGAGAGAGAAAGGATGTTACATCAAGATTTACTTTTTACATTTTCAGAAAATAAATGTTCTGCCTTCTTGTGCCACTCACTGGGGTGCCAATCATGGTGTAAGTCTTCCCTGATCCCGTCTGGCCATAGGCAAACAGGCACACATTATAGCCTTCAGATGCCCCAGACAACACTGACACACCCAGGTCCTGAAACACCTGCACGCACGCGCGCGCACACACACACACACACAAAGACACACACAGACACAGAGAGAGAGAGAGAGACACTCAGATGATAAAATGTTTCTTGTACTCATTCCAGAACTCAAGCACCTACATTCCCTAACAGAGCCAACACCCAGACAGGCACTGCTGTGCAAAGTTGTGCAACTACAACTGCATTTCCTATGCTTCTATGTTGCTGTGCACTGTTTTGTGTGTGCATTGTATTGCACTGTCTAGTGTGTCCAGTTTGGGATATTCAGTGCTAATACTGAGAAATATGGTGCTTTTATTACATTTCTACAAGAGATATGTGGTAAATCTGACCAGTGAGGTGATGGCGGTGAGGTGAGTTTCTTTCACCAGTGTGTGTATGTGTGTGTGTGTGTGTGTGTGTGTGTGTGTGTGTGTGTGTGTGTGTGTGTGTGCGTGTGCTCTGTCAAACCATCTAGACTAAACTGGCAGGCAATAGCCTTGATGGTCCAATTATATTCAAGGGCATGGTATCAGCAGACCTCAAGAATCCCGCTTCCTTCTCCCTCTTGCAAACCATTCTTTCCCAGAGGTCTAGCTTTACACACACACAGACACACGCAAAGACACACACAGACACACACCAAGGTAGCGTGAGGCATATCCTGCTGAGGTGTTTGAGTAAGGAGCTTAAGGCTAGGAATAAACACAGCAGTAGACAAAGAGAGAGAGATAGAGAGAGAGAGAGTAGTGTGTGAAGTGTGTGAAAAACAGAACCAGACAGATGGACAGGGCAAGCACGAGAATGAAAGAGAGTGAAATCAAGAGAGAAAGTGCAAGAGTGAAAAAGTTACACTGAGGGGTCTGGTTTAATAGGTACCCAAACAAACTCTTGTGTTTTGGTTTCACCCTCTTGCCCCCCGCCGCACCCCTGGCCTGAGGAGAGGGGGAGTGGAGTGGAGTGAGTGGAGTGGAGTGCAGTGCAAGGGAGCGCTGGAGCAGAGACTGCAGGTCAACAGGCCGCACAGAGGGGAGGGTCTGACACAGCACATTCTACAGACACTCAACACAAACACCACTCACCCAGACACACACACACACACACACACACGGCATATTTTACACACACAAGACCAGGCTGGAGTAGGATCAAGAGCCATTTTAGACCTCAAGCGCACACACACATGCACACACACACATAAAATCCCCCCAAAAGCATACACAAACACACAAAGCTCAAAGAATTATCTTGCAAATAAGCCACCATAATACCTCACCTTTTCTCAGAGCCTCAACATCTGCAGGTGGGGTTAAGTTTGTTCTATTCTATGGTCTTTACTCTGGACCAGCCTAACACATGCTATTCCATATGTCAAGCATATGGCCACGCCACTTCAAACTCTCTGAGTGTCTTTTCAATACTCACATTTCCAGGTCCACTAATGACAGTCTGTAAAAAGCTTTTTATTATACGGAGAGGCAGGGAGGCCTTTGGTTCAATTAAGGGAAACAGAGTTTGAAACTGAACTCCCCGAGGACATGACCACAAAACTCATTTGTCCAAAGCAATGAATGCTGGCATTGGAGATGTGTCACTATGAGTAACTCACGCAGAAATGACAGGCATGACACCTGCTGAAAGATCAATATTGACACATGAGGCGGAAGCATGGAGGACATTTGCTCACGACCTTGTCAACGCATAAACATAGAGGCTCAGGGACAACTGCCACCGATTCTCCCACAGGTGTGTTTGTATCAGGATTAACCCCTGACCTTGGCCACACCAGCAGGGTATGAAAGGTGGTGACAAAAACACACTTTCTCTCTCTCTCTCTCTCTCTCACACACACACACACACACACACACACACACAGACACAGAGAGAGAGAGAGATGCATTTCAACCAGGCCAGACTTGCACAAGAGCTTTAATAACTTGTGAGGGTTTATGTGGCAGGTTTGTATTCCAGTTCGTGACACTATTTTCAGTCAATCTTCTATCTCTTTATCCATCTTTGGATCACTGGAAAACGTGCTGGCAGCTAAAAGGTATGCACAGCTCACTGAGAACGACTGGTTAAAGAACAACAGCTCAGCCTCACTGAATAGTGAATACCATCCCTTATTCTAACATGTGAGGAAAGAAAACCAAGAGAAAAAATCTGACTGGTGCCTTCTGCATAGCTGACACCGCTTTAGTTTTTTTGAGCACTACATCAGATGCTGTGAGAACCTCTTCATCAGACTTGTCTGTAAATGAAAACAGACCATTGTGGCTAGAGGTTCGTTTATGTTACTCCTGAACATGGAGCTCAACTAAAAACAAACACAAAGAACAACTAAGGAAGTCCATTCACTCTTTTGGTTCGACTAGGCCAGACTGGGACAGTCAAGTAAGGCTGAAAATGCGGTAAAGTCGTTTAGTTTATCCTGACAAATAGTTCCCATTCCACTCATTGTGGGGAAAACAAAGCAGAGTGAAACTTGGCCAGTTCCCCTTTTGAAGAGGAACAAGAGCCCATCAGTGGAGAGGAACAACTATGCTTTAAAGAAGAGCAACTGGCAGACTAAGGGCATTGAGTGGCACCACCACAGCACACTCTCTTAGGACAACTATGGCTAAGACATAGAGACAGGAAGAAGATCTAGGCCTAGCTGCTCCTCAAAGGACACCCTGTGTCGTGTGTTAAGAAATAAGCATTCCCTGTTGGGGATATCAAAGTCACTGTCTGACCCTCTGACCCACTGTCTTCCTCTCTCTCCCCTCTGTGTAGTTGCACATAATTGGACATGGCACTCAAGCGCAGAGCCAATCTTCCACAAGACACCACCAGGGACCCCCCCTCCTTACCCCTCCCATACACTCATCCACAGCCACACACACCTCCCCCCGCGTCTTGCCTGAATGGTCCAATCCAGCGTGCTGACGGTGGGGAGTGCACACAAAGCCTGGGGCCACGCCTGATTCCCCTTTCGGCTAATTGGGGAGCGTTTGACTCCTCGGGGTTGGAGAATCAATGTGCTTCTTGTTAAAGGGATCTTAAATCAGACAGCGTTCAGGCCTCCCAGCACCCTCCACAGACACTCCTTCCTGCCGACACACAATGGGCCAAAGCAGCTCCCCCTTACACTCACATATACACACATACGCCATACACTCAGACATACCCATAGATGTGAACAGGCATCCATGCACTCACTCACAATGCAACTACACACAAACATACTGTGCATACACACACACACACACACACATCTGGCCTACATATGAACACTTGCACATCCCTTACTTACACCCACACTCACAGTGGACATATCTTAGAAACACACACTCACACACACTCACAATGCATACACACACTGAGACACAGACACCAACCAACAAACGTATACATGCCACACACACAATTACATATGCACATCTGCACTTCCCCTACTCATTCATTCACACTCACAGAGGATGCATATCCGGCCCTTGGTGGGACACACACACACACACTCAAAGACACCATGCACCATAACACATGGTGGCAGTAAGAACTCCCTATTCATATTTATTAACTTCAA
Organism: Tenualosa thibaudeaui; assembly: GCA_027481765.1. Lineage (NCBI taxonomy): Eukaryota > Metazoa > Chordata > Actinopteri > Clupeiformes > Clupeidae > Tenualosa > Tenualosa thibaudeaui. The sequence continues at coordinate 8,679,944 of JAIFZK010000013.1, read as the reverse complement.
TTCACTGGGAGACACATAACCAGGAGCAGGTAAACAAATACGCAATGGCACACTTGCTCTAAATGTCCCACCCTCTCAAAAACCAACCAGTAACAATCACAAACACAAACAAACACATTTAAACACACAGAGACGAGTAAACAAAACCGAAACCACATAAACCGACTGGCAAGCTGTCGGACAGCTCCGAATCCTTCTGCAAACAAAGCAGCTCAAGTGTTTGGGCTGCGCGACATCAAACCTCCCTTCCTCTTAGAGCTAAACACAAGCAACACACTCTTCCACTATTTGTTTTCCATCATTATGGTATGTGTTATTAATTTGGAGCCAGAGCTGCTTGTTTAAAAAGTGTGTATTGTGTGTGCGTGTGTGTGTTGGGGGTGGGGGGTGGTGGGGGGGGTGCTATTGTGTGGGAGAAGTGAAACACGTGCTTGGGTATGCCGGGGCAACAATGGGCTTTCGCTGCTCCCAACCTAGTTTCCAGGCAGCAGTGCCAGCACGCACCAAACAAAGGCAGGTAGGACACAGGGTGCACTGTGGGACACGGTGTGAATGATGTCAGCACTGCAAGAGCTGGATGGTTGAAGTGGACAGTCATGTGCAGATGGGGCATGCTTAAGCAGATAAGACTGATAAGAGAATGCATTTCTATGCAGTCCATGCATATGCAGGGGTCTGTGCACACCGTAAAATGCATATAACCCATTAAAAACTAAGGCAGTATCTATGTGTTTTACCCCTTAAGACCTGGAGTGACATATATGTCACTTTCAATCATTTTGTCAATTTTAAGGCCTGTAACCAATGGCTTTCAAAAAAGTACACTTGAAGATCATGGCTAAGCAAGTCAATCTAAATACAAGACAAAGCTGTAGGCTCTCAAATGTTTTTTTATTATTATTTCATGCTTCTGTCTGCTACAGAGCCTGAGAAATAAAGGCGTTGACAATTCTTTGTTTTTTTTCTGAAAATCCTAAGTTTTAGGGGTTTTTTTAGCAGGCGTTTTAGGTCCAAATGGATAAAAACGGCAGGCATGCTTGAGAGACAGAGGCTGGGTGTGTGCGAGAGGTCATGTTCAGTCCTGTGATATTTCTGTGTGGGTGGGTGTATGCATATATGGGACTAACATTGTGTTTCACAGTTGAGGGTGTGTGTTTGAGTTTGCGTGGACATGCGTGAGCTGGTCAGCACGTGTGCAAGTGTGTAGTGTCTAGAATGAGTGAGCGAGCGAGCGAGCGTGTGTGAGCGTGTGTGTGTGTGTGTGTGTGTGTGTGTGTGTGTGTGTTTTTAAAAGGACCCTGAGGAAACCAAGAAGATTAAACCCAAACAACAGGTTTGGTCATTTGTTTTTTCCTTTGCCCCCTAAAAAAGGAAAAACAAGCACGCTCACAATGAGAGAGGAAAGCGGAATATAGATTTCATTTTGGCAGGGAAGCGGAGGTCAAAATCATCGGCCCACTTGTGGAGACACAGAGAGAGAGAGAGAGAGAGAAACCCCAGTGACCTGAGAGATGGATGGAGAGAGGGCCCTAACTGGGTCAAGCTAGGGAGAGGTCACACATGTGATATGCAGATATGCAGTAGGAAAATAAACATGTGAGAGGCACACAGGCTCTCAGTTTGCGTGCTCCGACTCTAACAGTGCAGGAAGGGACCATGCAATATGTGTATGGATGCGGGGGAGAGAGGAGGGTGAGAGAGAGAGAGAGAGAGAGAGCTCCCACCAGAACTAGAGAGAGCAGGGCGAGCCTTTATAAGAGCCTCACAGCAGAGATGGTGAGGAGTGTTAGATACGGACGATAAAACGCATGATGTCAGAGTGAGAAAGACAGGACATGGGAAAGAGAGAATGAATGAAAGAAATAAAAAGAGAAGGAAGGACTCTAAATGGAGAGAGAGTGGGAGGATGGACCTGAAAAAAAGAGGGAAGAAAAAAAATGAAGGAGGCAGGACAGAAAGAGTGCGGACATGGACAGAAAGACAGGAAAAGAAACACTGGGTTTGAATGGAAATGTGTGTGAGCATAAAAAGTCCGAAACAGCAAAAACAAAACAAAATAAACAAACAAAAAGCAAAACAAAAACAAAACCAAGGCAGTGGGCGAGTGACTGATGGGGTGTGAGAGTCGGTGGACAAGCTCTCCCCGCTGAGCAGCTGTAAGCTGTCACTAATGCCTGAGTGCAGCCATCACAGCAGCCCTGTAATCATCAGCTGTGGTGGGGCTGAACCCTCTCTTGTGGTCAGCCCCCGCTGGAGCCATGCTCAGCCAAGCCCCACCCTAGCCTAGCCTAGCCTAGCCCAGGCTGGCCCAGCCCGGCTCTCCTGGGCCCAACCCTGATATAGTGTCTGTATATATAGTATATATAGTATATATAGTATATGAAACACACACACACACTCCACTGCACACACCTCAGTATAGGATACCATAGTCTACTGAGCATGGTGTTGTGATAGATTATCACTAATCACTGGTGACTCCAGTTCTGCACCCAAAATGGAGGTCATGCTCAGTGTCTGTTCCACTACAGTCTAAACTGGGCCACATGAGCAGAGTAGAAGCACACCCCGCATGTCTGTGTTGTCATTTTCTGGGCTGTTTATGATCAAGTTCAGCAGGACAGTTCAAGGCCAAAATCATGTTTATAACTGTTTTAGCTCACTGAGAGCAAGGGAAGAAGAGAGGGAGGGAGAGAGGGAGGGGGGGCAGCAAAATCAGAGGAGGGGACATTAAATACTGACTAGGGGGAAGGGTGGAATGTGTAAAAAAAAGAGAGCGAGAGAGAAGAGGGAAAAGATTTGTGCCTGTGTGCATGTGCGTGTGAGAGAGAGGATGGAGATGACGGATGAGAGAGAGAGAGAGTGTGTGTGTGTGTGTGTGTGTGTGTGTGTGTGTGTGTGTGCGCGCGCACAAATAGTTAATATTTTCCATGTATGATGGAAGTGATTGTGATGAAAAAAGTACTGAAAAGACTACAAAACTCTGAGCACATGCTGTCAGTCTCGAGTGGGTTTAAGCAGACCCATGTGTGAGACTGACAGGGTGAGAGACACCAAATCAGCAGAAGTGGGAAAGAAGAAATGAGAGAGTGGCAGACAGAATGAGAGACAGAGAGTATGAGAAAAGCAGGGTGCACACTGGCACAGATTCAAGCCTATTCTCATCCGTCATACTTTCACAGAATTTGTAGGTCAGATTTGCATGCTGGGGGAGAGGTCAGGAGTGCTGTCTGTATCCAGATACAAACAGGCAGACATTAGCCATGCCTACCCCCCACACATGCGCACGAACACAGACACACATGAATGCACTCATTCTCACATATATACACACACACACACACACACTCTCTTTCAAACACAAGAAACACTCACATACCCCTGCCACACTCACACACACACACACACAATTACATGCACCCACACCACACACACACAGTCATGCCCACACACACACAGGCAAACAGAAAGACGGAGAGAAAGCCAGGAAAGAGAGAGAAAAGAGGGACATAGAGACAGAAAGGAAGAGAGAGAGAGAGAGAGAAAAAGAAAGATATTAGAAGAGACCAACCATGATAGGGAGTTATAAAAACAGTAGCCAACAAATTAATCACAGAACAATAAAGATAATAGAAAACTGACAAAAACTCCAAACTCCTGGACCTACTCTCTTCACATGATTAATACTGAGCAATAAAACAAATCTGCAGGCAGGAAATACGCATCCAGCTGAAAGCACTTTGGGCCCGTGGAGGGCGGGTGTCCTCCGAGGCTCGTAAACAAAGAGCTCTGCAGCCTGGAGAGTCGCTTAGCAGCATGACTATCTGGAGCCGAGTATTAGGTTGGGTTGTGAGGTGTGTGTATGGGGAGGGTGTCGCTGTGGCGAGAAGCAGAACCGTTTGGTGATGTGGAGATTGGGCCTGGCGAAAGTGTGTTGGGGAGGCATGGTACAGGAATGGCCCTGGCAGACGAGACACCAGTGAGGGAGGTGTGCCACGTGGTTTCAATAACACTAAACACTAGCTGAGAACACTTTACCAAAAAAGACGACATCAGCCTGGATAAGGGGTTGTTACACAACTGCTTTTCCACTTTGTGGACCAACCGATTTGCCATTTGTTGCAATATACGCCAAACCCCACCATGTATTTGCGAATCTACTGCGGGTTGTTATTTTTAGACTTCAAACTCACACTGCATTTGCATTTCAATTCCAAAAGGAGAGAAGAGAGTGGTAATACTGTGTCTGGGCATGTTGTGTGTGGTGTGGTGTCTACTGTTACAGACAAATGTGCATTTCATAGGTTCAGTCAGGCTTGGATTAAGTCTAAGTGAAGTTGCATGGCGCTCCTGTATTTGACTAACACAAGGATTCACTCCCACCATCTTTAAGACATCTGCAGCTCCAGTGACACACAGACCCAGAAACACAGTGAACTGAATCCGAGCAGGATCTGTATGCAGTCGAGGAGCAGGGGGATAGTGAAGGAGTGAGAGGCGGAGAAAGAACGAGAGAGAAAGAGAAGGAGAGAGAGAGGGCCAAGATGACAGGAAAAAAAAACAAAAAACACAAGAACTGATTTTACTGGGACATGAAAACCAGCATTGTGTGCCAGAGCTTGACCAATGACGTGCTGGGAGTGCAATGTTGCGCTTTGCAAAAGCATTTACTGACACAGCTGTGCCTCTGGCAGGAGAGCTGTCGAGGGGGCAGTGGAGAAAACCCCCTCTGTCCCGTTACTCTTCCTTCACTGGTGTCCATCTCTCTCTCTCTTTCTCACACATGCACACAGAAACACTTTACAGCTGTGTTAACTGTGTCTTTTCTTGTTGGGGCATTTAAATGTCTGCCAGAGGGCGGAAGTTTAAGAGACTCGCAAAGGATTTCACATTAAAATTAGGCAAGTGTAAATAGCTCTTAGAGCGATTCCAAATAACAAGCATGCGTTCCCCTCACAACACACACACACACAGACAGTAAATGAATTTTTCTTTACTACTGCCTGTACCCCTTTCCCCTTATAATCTTGCTTCTCACAGAAGTGTCACCATAACATCCATAAAACACAATTCATACATGATATTTGCAGTAGATATAAGCTATAATGAAGTTGTGTTGTAGCTGTGGAATATGGTCCCCTACTATGAGGGGCTCTCTCCACTCAGTCTCAGGGCAAACCAGATGGCTTCCATTATAAAGCTATGGGGCTGTGTGGGATTGACTCCAGAGCCATACCCCTGCACCTTAAATCTCTCCATCAACAGTCCTCCCTTCTCCCTTCCTCCTCATCCTTCTCCTCTTTCAAGCCTAGAGCTCCCCTCCACCCTTTGCACCTACAGCTGGGGGTACTCTGATGGTTTAAATCACACACACACACACACAAACCAACATACACACACAATCGCAAGCACACACACACGGCTACAAACTGAATATACAACAGATGAAAGCAAATAAGTCGTCAGGAGTTGATGAAAGAACGAAAAAATCAATAACGGAACAGGATAGGGCAATACACACACACACACACACACACACACACACACACACAGCACAGCTACAGTCCACACAATAGGACACACCAACAAAGCAGTGGAATAAACAGAAGAAGAGAGACAGCCAGGGCAAAAGACGGTTGTGAGGTCAGGTCCGGTCCACATATAGTGCCGTGCTGAACACCACGAAGGGGGAAGACAGAACAAGAGAACAGGGACAGAGCACAAGAGAAATAGCCCAAACTGGAGAGCAGATGATAGTATGAAGATATAGCACATCTTCTATGGGGCACACGTTTGCAGCAGAGTGGTAGTGATGAGAACCCAGAGAGGAGAATAATACAGACAGATGAGTGTGACAGTATGGACACATGCCTGATTATGAGATGAACAGAGTGAAGAGAACAAGGAAAAGTAGAACAGATGAACAGATGAATGAAAGGAGGGGAGAGAAGGAATGGACAGATGAGGCGATGCAAGGAGAGGGGAGGAGTGGGTTAAAGGATAGCTCTCCCCTCCTCCACAACAGCTCTGAGGTCGCACGGCTCCCAGTGGAGCTGACAGGAAGTGAGGCGAGTGCTGTAGTTTTGGTCTCTCAGACACAGACACACACACACACACACACGCACACACACAGAGATAGGGGACCATAAACCATAACTAACCACAACATCTGAAATAGAACAGACTTAAAATATGATCCACACGGTGGGAGCATGTAGCCTGATGCAACCCAAGATCACTCACAATCAAATTCCACTTTTGTAAGGCAAGAGAGTCCCACTATGTTTAGCATTCAACGATCACTGAAGAGAGCACGATACTCACTCCTGAGACTCAGACTGAGTTACATTCAGCACAGGCTACAGCTGCATAAACCAAACAAATGTAATGTAAATGTCATTTCAACAAGGGGTTATAAGTATTCAATAAGTGTCATTGATGTCTACATTCTTCCATTTGTATCTCCATATCCCCAATCCTGTATATTTCTGAATCCCTAGCTTTCTCACATGTTCGGCTAAATGCACGGCAATATGACTTTGTATATATTAAACTGCACATACTGCACCATGTATACAGTGTGTATACATGTATCATGTATACAGATATTTCTTTTAGGCATATTGAGTTTATTTGGGTTCAAGAAAGACTATAAGCAACTAGTCCAGGCTGATGAAGTCATTTGGGCTTTCTGGGTCAAATCTCAGAGTTCCCCCCGCCAACTCCCACTGGATTCAATAAAGAGGTCATTTTTGTGCTCATCTCTGACCCAGCCAAGACGTAGGTCGCCTGTGGAATGCCACTGCGCTCAGCTGCAGGCCCACCGCCGCAGCCATGCGAAGCTCTGACAGGGCAGAAATAAGCCAGAGAGAGAAAAGACAGAGATGGACAGAGACAGAATCGGCAGACTTAACAGAGAGAGAAAGAGAGAAACAAAGAAAGAGAGAGAGAGAGAACTAAAAGAATGGTGGAAAAAAAACTGGTGATGAAGGGACATTGGGCTTTGTCTGTGTCTTTTAGTCAAACAAAGAGCCATCACACAGGGTTGAAGAAAGAGGGTGGTAAAGAGCGACAGAGTGGCGAGAGACAGGGAGAGAGAGAGAGAGAGAGAGAGAGGGGAAAATAGAGGAAGACTGAGCGAGAACAAAACCCTTCAAGAATACACAACTGTTAGAAAAGGAAATTTTCCATCAAATAGAAATGTCTGTGGCTACCCATGGACTTAGTGAATCTGACAAATCTTTACCAAGCTGAAGTCAAAAGGACATTGAAAACTAAGACAGTTCATTCTTCTTCTATACAAAGTTGGACAAATTAAATCCAACTAAATTGCACTAATCTTGATGTTGTGTTAGACTGGAAAAATCTATTTAATGCCATGACCAGGCTGCCAAGGCCCCAACAGACTACTAGTGAGAAAATCTCCACAATAACAAAAGATGAGGTAGCTGAAAAGACATCTGGGATTGTCGTCAAATAAGTCCAAATAAGTCAACCATAATGGGCCTTTGTGTTGAATAAGGGATGGGTCACCAACAATCACAAAATGGGACAGACAGATCACCCAATCAATCTGGACAGTCAAACATCTCTCTCTCTCATACACACACACACAAACACACACAAACACATTTCATCACGCCCAGACAAATACTAGTGTTGATACAGATGAGTGTCTCTAAAAAAAGATGGGAGGTGGAAAATAAAAACCAGACATGTCTTCCTCCAAAACACAATATTTCCCTTTGGCTCTTCCGTCTTTGCCAGGCCTTTGATTATCCAACCCCATGCCAACATGTGTCAGTGTCACCCAGGCACGCATGCACACACACACACAAACACACACACACATTCACACTGGCACACACACACGCACAGCTATACACACCCTATACCCAAATCTCACGCCCACAGGATGAAGGATGCCACTCCAGACAACAGCAGACACTCAGTCTGTGTAAATAATGCGTGAGAGCAGAGAGGATCACCCATCAGACTCTCAGCTGAAGAGGACGCAAGGACACATGTGACAGAAAAGCAGGAAGAGCTTGGAATGTACTGACCATTGCCTCACTTTGATTGCGACTGTGTCAAACAGGTAGAATACTGTAGCAATCAGAGGCAGTGACAAGACTAGGAATGAAGGCACAGTGAAACTAATGCAATATTGCATTCCTGGGCTAAAAAAACTGAACCAGAGCAGCCAGGGTGGAGAGCTTGGTTCTTAAGTCCTCGTGACCTCATTTTCACAATGTGTGTGCATGCTGACCTTACAGAAAAGAACAAACCAAACTGACAGACTAAAACCCTACTGAGCTGCTTAGCTGTTCTAAACAGGTTCATGATTTCCTTCGGGTTTGTATTTTTCAAAACCTGTAAACAAAACAGGCTCTCTGTAACCAGATCACCAGGGTCTACAGGGTACATTTGATAAATTGAGCACATTGAGACAAACATTAAGGAAATGTGCGCTTAGACAGGGCTCGGATTGAGAGCCTGCACGTGAGCCGTGTCTGGCAGTGGCGTTTTTCCTTCCATGGCTCTGGTAGATCTCACCTCCTCCTGGGATGCATAGTTGGGCCCCTCGGGGTCCACAGACCAGTAACAGTAATCAAAGCCAAACTCCAGCAGACGCTCTCTGGAGTCAGCTCGCCCCTCCAGCTGCAAGGGAGAGAGAGACAGAAGGGGAAAGAGAGTGAAGAAGAAGGAAGAGGAGGAGGAGGAAAAGGAAAGGAGAGGAGAAAAGAGATTAAAAAACATGCAAAAACCCAAACAAACCATTCAATGTCTCTTGGCAATGAACAAGGTATATGCCACACAGAGGTAGATGCTTATGGTATCATTTCCTACTTGACAAGGCATTAGCCGCTGTGAATAAACAGGCATACTCATTAGCTGAGGTGAATAAACAAGCATGCTCTTCAAAAACACTTAAACACTAATCCTTATCTTTACTACTGACCACTTTACTACAAGCAACAAGCACACACATACACACACGCACACACGTGCACACACACACACACACACACACACACACACACACACACACACACACACACACACACACACACACACACACCTGACTGTCGTTTCCATGTGATGCCATGAGGCACAAAGAGACAGAGCATGCAGCTACATGCCCAGGCACTGCCACTTGTTACCCTGGGCAACTATGTGTCTGTGTCTGTGTCTGTGTCTATGTCTATGTCTATGTCTGTGTCTGTGTGTGTGTGTGTGTGTGTGTGTGTGTGTGTGTGTGGAGCCACCACGCATCATTAGGCAAGTGCTCCATTCATGCCGAGGCCCGGTGGTTGGGTGTTGACCTGAGCCCTACTTAATGAGCCATTCTCTCATCACTCAACATCATTAACATTAAGCCCAGGGCGTTCATGGACACACTGATGCCCAGCACCGTGTCCTCAAAATAACAAACCATCACCAAAAACCAGCTAGGTCAATGTTACTTCTGGCAGAGACAGCCAAAAGACACAAACACACACACAGCTGTGTTTGAGCCCCACCAGCTGTACAGCAATACATGCTAATAGTTGAGTGAAGTTTTTTAAAAATTGTATTTTGACACAGAAGCAATATCCACAAACTAAGCACATGATATACATGCAGATATACACATCATTTCCATTTTGTAGGCATACAGTTTTTGACATCATCTAGCCTAAATGATGATGACACAAATTAATGGTACATGGCATTTTACATTTCCATATCACATTCCATACACTTCCACATCACACAATCATGATCAGCATATTTTTGCATTCTTAATACTTACTGTTATGCTAATGCTGCCTATTCCATAGGCTTCCACTCTCTCATGGGCATTTGTAGAGAGGAAGAAATGTTACACTGTGCACAAGGGCCCAACAATTACATATAACACACAAAGTCCCCCACAGCACATGGACTGCTCTGGACAGGCATGCAGTGGGGTGTGTGGGGGGCATTACTTGCTGCTAATTGAGCAATCTAAGCCTCACTCTCTCAGTACTGAAGCCTCTTAAGCTCTGCTGTCATACAGGACAATGCAACGGGGGGGCTACGGCTTTCCACCATAAGCACCCCATGTCAGGGCTGCTTAGGGTCAATAAAACAGTGTGTGTGCGTGTGCGTGTGTGTGTGTGTGTGTGCATGTCCACAGTCCACATGTGTGTGTCTAAAACTAAGTATCATAAGGCAGGCAGGGCAGAGACAGGGGGAGGTCTGAGAGGACAAAGAAATGTATTGTTGTATAATGGCATTGCATATTCAACATTTTTCCTTTTCTCTGGTCTATTCTACTTAGCTTCCTCATCTTCCCTTCTCTTCTCTCTTTTCCTGGCTGCTTCTGGTCACTGTCATCCCCTTTGTCCTCTTAAACTTTATCCCCTTTTTCCTGAGATTCCCTCCTCTGGGAGAGGATTGGGCTCCACTGCAATCCTGGCTGCATGCATTCGCTCTTCATATCCAACAGCTGCTCTCTCCCTCTCTCTCTCACATCATGTTGTTATTCCAACTTTCTGAATACCACTATAAAGTCCATTCCTCCACAATGAGGTAAAAGTCAGGCAGGATTAAACACCTATGTAATTCAAGCTGCACTTATTTAAGTGGTTAATTATTATCTTAAGTCAGAAATCAGTTAAGTGCAAATAAAAATTGTATGACAGCTTTATGTAAATATTATGAACACGGCACAGAGTGACTACACAGAGGAAAACAGAACCATTCCAAGATTCTTAGTTGTTCTCCCATTCTAGTATGACTCCACAGACAAAAACTCAAACCGAATAATACAACTTATTTCTGGTGAGCTTCTATTTATCCAACAAAAGAAACTGCTTCTCTCCATTGTGTAAGCAGGCAGTAGGCAGTGCTGACTCTCAGTCCACAAGCCTGCATGACAGCTGGAAAACCCACAAAGACATATGTATGTATAGACACAGAGAGAGAGAAAGAGAGAGTGTGTGAGAAAGAAGGAGGGAGAGAGAAAAAAACAAGAGAGAGAGAGATCCAACAGAACAGGTTTTCAAACCATGTGTCTTTCAAGTATGTTAAAGGTATGTGCGAGCACAGAATCTCAGTCATATCAGTTTAGATGTGTGTGTGTGCATGTGTGTGAAGACACGCTCCAAACAGTGTAATCAAGCAGGAAATGCCCACTTTCCTCAGTAAACTTCCTGTTGTTCTGATACCCTCTAAGTGACCCCCACCCTGTGCAAAACCCAAACAGTAGCTTTTGCAGTACACAAACATAACATCACAGATTGACTCTCTCTCTTTACTCCCCTCTCACTCTCACACATCCACACAGAAGACAAGCAGCCACAAAGACCATACTTGTCATATTCAGCAAGGGTGAAGCAAGAGTCTCTCACCTTCATGTTCCTTATCCTCACCACCTTGTCCTCCACCTGCACTGCGATTCGACCTCCATCCACATTTTCCCTGTAACATTAACACACAACACATGCATTGTATTCATCACATCACACAAAGTCATCATCATGCAACTTCAGTGGAACAAATCCAATAGAGTTGGACAAAATAAAAGTCTTCAGTCAGTCCACACAGGCTTCCTCATGAGGTCAAGGACGAGGGGTCAGAAATTCAACAAGCCTGAAGGTCACATGACCTTCTGCTGTGCTGTGTGAAGCGAGAATACACAACCAACTGCAGAGACAATGGCCTCCAGTGTGAGAGGAGAAACTCATGAATACTTTTGTATTTTAATGCCCCATGTCGGCTAAAACACACAATTATACTCTATCATAAAACTATCGTCACAAGTCACATGACTCTCATGTTAATGAATAACAGACACACTTGATTAGCGCTGAGTGAAGTCATGAGTACGACTTTGATAAGATTCTGGTCAGAGCAGCTATTGTTTGCTGTGAAGATTTTTGAACTCTATGAAAGTATCAGTTGGAACTTGCATTTTGATAAAGCATGCAGCTGTCTGCCAGTGCAGTTCCCTAAATCTGTTTGACTAATGAACATAATGATTTGTGCCTCTTTCCATGTGTACTGCAGAAATGCTTCAGAGTCAGGAAGCCCTGCTCGCTGGAGCTCAAGAAGCCCGAAGAAGTCCAACATGAGCGGGACAGCTGAAGGAAGACGTCTGTGTAAGTGAGAGTGAGGGAGAGGGAGAGTGAGTGAGAGAGAGGGAATGGAAGAAAGAAAGAGAGGGCGAAAAAGAGAAAGAGAGTGAGTGCGTGTGCAAAGAGAGAGTACAAGCAAAAATGGGGACAGCTGTGTGTTTTCTTCAGCTGTCGGTTCCTTGGGCCCAGCTGACGCAAGACACTGAAATCACAGGCGGTCGTGCTGTGAGCTGTGTGTGTATGTGTGAGAGAGACAGACAGAGAGAGAGAGTGTGCATGTGTCTGTGGGTATGTAAATGAAAACTCCTCGGGTGATAAACGCAAGAGAAAATAGCAGCATTAGCAGGCGTTGTGTGGCTAAGAGTGTGTGAATGTGTCTCTCGATGGAAGGTTCTCCCAGCTCTCACACATAAGAGACCAGCCTCCCTCCACGCTACACCACATGGGCTGCTGCCTCAGCTTGAGTCGGCCAACCCCCACATACAAGTCTTGGCAAGGACCCTTCCCAAAACCTCAGGCTGTCGGGCACCAACTCTCAACTCTGCCTGCATACGAATCAAAACTAAAGGACCAAAAATAAAGGACCAAAAAAAACAAAACAAATAAAAAAACAAGACAAACTACATTTTATTCTCTCGGCTGAAAGAGGGAAAGTATTTTGTAACAAATGAAATGAATAATCTATGGTCTTACTCAACCCTGTTGTTACTTTGTATTGTTTTGGACTAGCCTTCTTCACAGTAGCAACCGCAGACTTCAGTTCCTTGGTTGTAGCCAAGCCTCAAGTTTTTCTAAGCAGTGTCCTCTCCTAAGTGATCATAAGGGCAGTCCACCCAAACAAATGGCTTTGCTATGTACTTCAAGCTAGTAATTTTGTAACACAGACGCAGGCATGTAACCTACATAAGATGAAGCCACATGAACACCCTTTGGTTAATTTGCATCACACAGTTCAATGTAAAGTCATTTTTTGTCAGGCAAAGGAAATGGACGATTTAAATGTAACAGGGAAGGATGATGACCACATCCTGCTAGTAAGCAATGACACCATTAAATCCGGGTTAGTTGAACTGTACCTCCCTGGTTGTTGTGGACCAAGCCTTCATCTTGGTAGTCTGAAGGCAACATGCTGTTGTAATTTAAAAAATGTGTGGAGAGAGGGGAGGAGGTGGGGGTTTAAAGTGAGATACAGTCCTGGAACAGAGCTGAGCTAGTTAACTCAAGTTTTACAATGCAATAAAGAACAGAGAAAGGAAAGGTGCAGATATTTTCCATAAGCTACTAAGGGGTGTATGCTAACTTTAATTCAGGTAACGTTAGCTGAGATCATCTTGACGGCTAACTGGAACTGACACAAGAAGTTTTATGACCAGGAGGGAACTCTGAAAAGGAATATTGAATCTTGAAAATTTGTCGATTAATTTGGACGAATAATTCACTTTTAAATACTTAACGCTTTTAAACGGTCTATTCCTGTTTTCCTTGACCTCTGATATAAAACTCAAACTGTCAACACAACTATGCGCAGAGCAGTTACATTTCGTAGTGACAAGTGGTTACATTGTTTCACTTCCAGAAACAAGGCCATGAGTTACTTCCACCATTTAAATTTAGGCTACTTAGATTACAATACAGGTCCAGAAAATGTTGATGGCTGGTAGCCTAAGAGTTACTGACTGACAGCATTGATTTCGTTTGAATGGGAAAAAATGGATGTTAATGGACACTGAAGTTTGTCCGCGACACCTGGCGCGAATCTGTACTGTCAAACCTTTTCCACTCCCCTAGCAACCCTGCGTTGGCACACCAAGTAACGTTAGCGTTAGTCCGTGTAGCCAACCATGCAGCAATATATTTCTAACGTAATGAAGTGCAAACTAGCTAAATAAGATGTGCATCCAGGAGACTATATACACATTACCTTTACTGTGACGTATTACAATTATTATGTGTAAATAACATTACCTGGAGTTGAGTGGACGTACTCGAATCGCCACTTTAACATTTGCCATGTTGCCGACTCCAGTCAGCGGCACTTCAGCCGCTAGACGGATGGCAACTTCGGACTGCTCCCGCTGATTAACTCCCAAGACTGAGAATGCTTTCTGATGGCATGGGACCGACAAACCAACGATTTAGTCCAGTAATTCATTCTAGGTAGCCTTGGTAAATTTAGCCCATGTCTTTCGAGGTCACGGCGGCGAATGTGACTGAGCGCGTTCACACTTCCTGCTGGCAAGTTGAGGGCGAAAGAGGCGGAGTGACTTCTCCATGCTGTGTGCTGGGGGAGTTTGTTTTGAGTTGTGTACTATGCCTCCCTTACTTTCTGACTTGATAGTGCTAGTCCTTTCTTGACTGTTTCTTTTGGACTACATAGAAAGTGCAAAATACCCATGGAATCTTTTGAAACAAAGGTTACTAATATTTCGGAATTTTTGTATATGTCTACATTATTCAGGACTGCGAAGCCTAAAACTTTGCAAGGGGATATGCAAAACCGAAAACTGGTCAATAGTCAAGCTTTGGGTATAACACACACATGGTTATTACCGGCCAAGTGCATCAAGTACACATTTTCAGCTTCAAAATATCTTTATTTTGGGTATTCAAATGCATCTTAAAACTTAACGACAGTTTGCAAGCAACTGACATTTGAAATACAAGTCCAACATGAACTAACAGTCCATCACAAATGCTTCTCAAACATTTATGAGACACATAGTTCTCACATAACATAAGCAGCATAGTAGAATGTTTGTACAAAGAAGTGAATGTGAAGACATTACAAACATAATTGATATTTTGTTAAAATATAAATATAAAATTAAATAATCATTTTTTAATTAACTTGATTACTCTATTACAAGGCATTTCTATATTTCCATATTTTTATTTGCAAAATGGCCAGAGTTTTCCTTTAATCAGATTATATGGTTTTACCTCTTTTTCTTCCATTAACTGGCTACTGTATCAGAGTCACTGGCAACTGGACCCAAAATAAGGATTTCCCTCCTCAACCTCATCCTAACACGGACCAGTTCATGTAAAGCACTGGACTGCCTTATGACAAATTAGATTTCACTGAATATCACTCAAACCCTTTCCTCTTTAATCCCACTGAATCTGAGGGACAGAGGATGAGAGGAGAACAGCACGAGAGGTCATGGAGAATACCAGTGGGTGATTCAGAACTATGGAACCTGTGGGAAGGTTCCAGTTCTAAATGCGGACGGCTGGCTGGGTTTGTCCTGCAAGTAGTGAAGTGTAATAAACTGGGCTTTAAATTAAATAGTCTGGCTGCTAAATGCTAAAGGCACTTTTAAAATACTGACAGCATTTGAGTCCGTGCCAGCGGCTCAATCTGACCGCAAACCGGCGTTCACTGGGTCTTTAGATCTGGGAGAGAACCTAAGAGGAAATAGCATCATTAAAGGCCATGACGTCATTTCATGAGCAATGAAAGTATCCAAGTAAAGAGAAAAATGACTTTCACACACTAAGCAAAGAGCCAACCACATAAGTTCAAAATCAACTTAAGCTCATCTGATTGGCTAGTAGCATATGTACTCCTTCAGGAAGGAATACTGCACTCCAAGTAATGCGTCTTTGGCAATGGTGATACTTCAGCATGCAAACCCTGTGAATTTTCTTTGAGACCTCTGAGTGGTGTGACGAGAGGGCGCCATCTGCTGTTCACTGAGAGATCTGCAGGACATTGCTGTGCCTTGGCAATGAGACAGTTGCAGGAGGGACAGAGGAAATGGACAACTCCTGGATCTTCTCAATAGATTCCTGCAACAACAAAAACTTTATCAAATCACTGGTGCATCACTGCTGTTTTTTTGTTGTTATGGTCCCGAGACAATGCAGCTGTGCTTTGCGATGAAAGGAGTTAGGGCTACCATAGTCCAGGACAGCTCCAATAAACTTCTCCAATGTGACACCACATCTTCTTTTCCCAGAAGCCCTCTTTCCAAAAGCAGCTGGACCAAGACCCTGAAGTTATGGCAATTCTGGAATGGCGGTAAGAAGAATGCTTAGTATTTGTTGACTGTTGTAAGTTCTATAAGCGGAGGCAACTCCACTCCCAATGCCATAGCTACAGTAGTAATAATCTCGCTCAGCTTGCAGTTACTATGCCTGTGAGACAGAGGCAGTAGCGTAGCATTTGAAGCAAAAAAATGTAGTGGTACATTCCCTTAACTGGGCTTTAGTACTCACATCTGTGTTGTTGAGTACTGCAGTCAGGGTGGAGGAGGTGAAGAGCAGGTGGAGTGGTAGGGAGGGGAGGGGGCTGCTCCTCCACAGGCCCACCAGCTGCTCTAAAAGGCCTCGCAGTTCTGCAGTCTCCACAGGGCTGACCAGAGGTACCTCTCCTGATACTGAACACAGATATGGGGGGGGGGGGTAGTGAGAGAAAAAGAAAAGAGGGAGCAATCATTAGTGCAGCCCAAGTACTGGTTGAATATTTATATATACATTTATTCTCCAAGTACTGGAGAAATATAAAATATATATGGATATACATCAAAGTATGAGCCATGAAGCATGAATCAATATTGAAAGTATTCATTCATGCACTTTGAGTGTAGGAATTTCCATTTGTCACTTTTCTACATTACATTACATCAAAATCAGGCATTTCAGGTGTTTATGAATGTCAAAGACCGTCATTCTCCCTTGCACTTGCACTCTTGCTTTAAATTTATATCACTCACCAAGCCTGCAGGCCAACATGATTGTGCATCGTACCAGCATCTGTTCAGGCACCACCGACAAGAACTGCCAAAAAAAACACCGCACATAGAGCAGGTGAAGATGTTGCTAAGTAGCGGTATTCTAAGTAAGGCTCATCTGTAATGTCGCTGCTATAGATAAGTGTGTTAAATGAAAATGTAAAGTAGCGAGCGAGCAGAGACAGAGAGTAAATACGTAAATAGACATCTGTGATGAACATTACCACTTGTTGCTTGAGGTGATGCAAATGACTGAGGATCTCTGCATCCAGACATAGTACATGTATGTTTGTATTTGTTTGGGTGTGGGGATGTCTGTGTGTGGTGTACCTTCCGGCATTCTAGAGTATCTCTAGCTTTGTTCAGCAGAGCCTCTAACTGTTGGATGGTAAACACCTCATCCTCAGCTCTGGGTCCTACTGCAATGCTCAACACCTCCTGGAAAAGAGCACATCACCATGTTTATAATCATAATCATTATCCCTTGGTGCCTTATGAATTTCCAACACTCCACAGAAATTCAACAGCTGAGCAACTTAAGATAATAGCATCATTTAGATTGCACTTATCATTGTCAAAACTAGTGTCATTAACTGCTCAAACAGCTTAGCAATAACACTTCTTCTTCAAGATGCACTAAGCAGTTTAATTTCACTAAAGCTTGATGATGTACAATGAAATTACATTGAAGTATGCTGATGGCAGTAATGAAATTACTCTCCCTTTCGTGCTCCTCAAACATGTTGTTGACTGTCTGGGACTGTTTATGTCAGTCTGAGCCACTATGTTTCCTATTTTCTGAGCCAAAACTGGGTGTGTTCACTCGAGTGTAAACAAAGAGCACACAGCTAGGAGCTTCTGAGAAAGAGAAGAAATTTGCTGAATTTCCCCACAAAGATAAGTGGCTAGAATCATAGGTTGTCGCTTGACTATATATAATCCTGTAACTGGAATCCTCTCTCAGCCTTTACATTCATTCACAGACGTGTCAGTACCTTTATCTCTGTGATGACGTTGGAGGCTCTGGGGGCTTGGTGGGTGCACTCTGAGGGACATTGTGTCTGTCCCCCAGCTGCACCCCCAGCTCCTCTCTGGGTGTCTGTGGGTGTCTGACCCTGCGGCGCTGCCAACATGTCTGTGCTTGGGGGTGGAGGGCTGGGAAGGGTCTTTATGACACGGTCAGACACACTCTTCCATTCCCTCTTGATCAAAGCTGAAATAACAGGCAATACAGGGAGAATATCAGCTACTAAATGTCTGGAATGGGCGAGTGGGAAGAGCTGCACCCACTATTGCAAACCATATAATTTATTTACATTTACATTTATGCATTTAGCAGATGCTTTTATCCAAAGTGACTTACAAAAGAGAATAAACATTCAAGCTACAGCACAATGAAAAACTAACAAAGAGTGCATATTGCTAACATAAAATTTGCAGTATTTTAAGTTGAAAGTGCAATAGTGTAATAAAGTGCAGTATGGAGAGAGATTAAGATTAAGAGGTTAGGTGCATTCTCGGTATTCAGAAATTCAGGCCAGGATATATTCTTGGAAGAGCTGGGTCTTCAAGAGTTATCACTCTGGATAACTGGATGTTCTGCTAAACATCAGACAACTTAAACTTTACTTTGGGCACTATTTCTATGGCAAACATTATTATGTATGTAGTATCTCAGTCCAGGATACCCTAAAATACTTCAGTGTTAATTAACTCCTTAATCAGACGTGAGTGGTTGTTTGCGACCCAGTGAACCAGACACAGTGTTGGTACCTGCGATATTGGAAGAGAGCCAGGTGCAGGCTTTCTCTGTGGCCAGCCGAGTGGTGATGCTCTCCGAGGTACTGAGAACCTGGAAACAAACAGATTCATTAACATTCATGCGTATGAAAGTTACTCTCTCACACACACACACACACACACACTCAGAGTTTTCTCAATGCACATACATCTGTCTCTGTCTAATGAACAGTACAGACAAACAGGGTGTTTCAGATGAGATAGCGTGACAGCCATGTAAGCGGCAATTAACATTCGACCAGCAACGGCTGATAAATATTCAGCTGTTGATTTACCATCCGCCTGGCAAGCAAGTCTTCATGTTAATGGTGCCCATTAAAAACCCATATAATGAAAGAATTAATCACAAGCCAAAAAGCACAAGGCGATGAATTAGCTCAGTTGTGTTTTAACTCACTGCTGGGGAGGTCTCCTCAGGCAACAGGACTCTTACTGCCTCTGGACCCTTCTCACTGCAGAACCTACACACACACACATACACACACACACACACGAATACTTGTGTATGAATGCACATGGAAATTTATACAGACACAGACAAAACAGCGCACCCAAAAATAGACATTTAAACTACATACAGCACAGTTGAGTGCTGTATGTTGAGTGCAAGTTGTGATAAACAGCAGACTGGCTAGGGAGAGCAATGAAGATATTTTCCCCTTACCTAGTGGCTCGCTCATGTGCCTGCATGCCCTTGTCACACAGCTGAGTGCAGATGGCATCATTAAGCTTGGCCACGTTGGCACTTTCCATGCCAAGCGCCTCTCTCAGCGTCTGCTCACCACCCCTCACCAGCTCTGCCACCAGAGTGGCCCTACACACAAAACAAGCTCTACAACATGAACACCTCAACTTCTTTGTAGGGCAGAAATGGTCAGTGTTCACTTCCAAACGCATCAAAGCGTTTGCCCAACAAGGTTTCATGAAATAGTCGGTCTGCACATTGCAAAGGTGGGCAAGACTCACTTGATATGTTTGACACAGTTGGAGCTGACTCGTTCTGCCACAAAGTCCACAGTGCGTTTCAGAGATGGAGGCTGGTTGTGGAAGAACGCCTGTTCCAACTCGATCTGAAATAACACACAGTAGAATGACATCACACAACAACACCCACATTAACTGAGCTTTGACACAGAGAAATACACACAAATGCATTTTACTAAATGAAATAAGATGGTGAGCCGTTGCAACTGGAATACATGGAAAGGGTCAGTATAGAATAGCAAATGAAGTTCAGTGATGTGCCCATTGTGTCATTCAACCCATAGGTTATTCTGTAAATTACATGTATGTTGTGGCATAGTCAAGCTTTTGAAGTTGAGTACCTGTAGTTTCTGTTGGGAGCGGGTTGAGGGTGTTTCTCTTGGCTCAGCAGAGGTGGGTGTAATCTTGCGTATGAGACCCCCACTCTTGCCAGTGCTTCCAGCCACAAACGCTGCTAGCAGCTTCCGGAACTCACCTGCCAATCATTATACATTGCCTTGACAATCTATACTCACAAAACAATGCCAATTTTTGGAACACTAACACATATTGACATTAGAAGCACTTATGACTCAATGACAGGAAAAGAGCAAAGTTGGGCAAATACTATCAAATGAATACAGTGAGCAGAAACCTGGGTGCGCCTGGATGGGCACTCACGTGCCACCTGATTGCTTTAATTCATGCATGAAATTTGCACTTTGAAATTCATACATCTCAAACCAGGGCCTTCTCTTACCCAAGAATGGGCAGCAGGTGTAGAGCAGCTGCTGGTCCACCAGGGGGAGTGTATCCTGTGGAGTTAAGAGCAGTCTGGCCTTAGCTGTGGGTGTAGTGGCCTCACAGTGAAATAATTGTGGCTAATGAGAACATCAAGACAGTTTTGCAAACTCAGACACTGTGTAACAAAACGCATTTCTTTTCTTAAGAAATTTGTCGTTCTCACCAGGCCCTGTGAACCAGCTGCCATCTCTTCACTGAAGTCTAGTTCCTCGCTGAATACAAGGTTCTCTGGAAACACAGGGATCTAATACAGTACACAAGGGTGAGATGCAAGACAAATAAACAAGATGAGGTTATAAGGCTTTAATGGTATGACAAATGGTGTGAACAAAGGTGCTTTACATTTTATAACTATGTGTACAATGTGTTCACTCACCTGAAAGAGCCAGCCAAGAACTGCCACCAGTAGCAGCTGATTCAGGTAACATATCTCAGCTCCTCTGCCGAGCAGCATTCTTCTGCAACACACACACACACACACACACACACACACACACACACACACACACACACACACACACACACACACACACACACACACACACACACACACACACACACACACACACACACACACACACACACACAAAAATAGCTGTAACCTTGACACACACACAATTTGGTCAGGAAAAAAACTGCTTTCAGTTGCTGATGAGTAAAGTCTTGCTTGTGTGTGTCTGTGTGTGTCTACCTGTGGAGGTGCAGCAGCAAGCCCAGTACAGTTCTGAAGCAAGGCAGGTAGGGTGCAGTGTAGTCCATCATGGACAAGAACTCCACCAGCCAGGGTACCGTGAGCACCAGCCTGCGCCGGCGCACACAACTGCGCAACACTGCACAGACATCCAACACCGGGGAGCTCTGATGGATGAGACACGCATAAGAACATGTTCCAGCCAATAACAAACTAGTCAGGTCACCCATAGATCCAGCACACTTTAGAATATATATGAACAAATCTGGATAACACTGTGGATCACTAAGCTCTTACCATCACAAACAAATGTTCAGTCACAAGAATACACACACACCTTGCTACGCAGTGCAATGGATGGCTGCTGGATCTCTTTGGATGGAGGATCAGAGGTGTGGTAAGGCAGGAAGGAGATGAAACCTAAGAATTTAGCCAGCAGACGAGCCACGAGGAGCACTGAAGAGAATCTCTGCTTCTCATCCTGAAAGAGAGAGAGAAAGAGAGAGAGAGAGAGAATGAAAGAGAAGACATAATATACAGTACAATGAGCAAGGTTACTAAGGCAAAGTACCCAGAAAACAGTGAATAACCACACATATACTGTGTACACAATGAGAAGCCATCCACTAGACTGACCTGTTGGTCCATGTCCCCATCTCCCTCCTCTTCACCACCGCTGCCACCTGCTGGCGACCCAAGGATGGACACCTCGTCCAGAACCAATAGCTCCTGACACATGCTGTCCTTCAAGTGCTGGTTCAGCTGGCAACTGCAAGCATGCAAAACTCACTCACTCTTACTCAATTTACTCTAGCACCCCTCAGCCTCCAATCTAACTGCTCCAAAAAAGTTTGACATAAAGACTCTATACTTCATAATTCCATATTTGCATAATGTAATTCCATATTTTGCCATCTCAACTTAATTTATATTCACAACTTCAGGGAGGGTTAGACCATCACTAGCATACCCCTTTATTATTCTTACACTTCAATGAGACAAAATAGTCCATTATGTTAATGCTCCATATCGGGCAGGGTGAGTGGAACCCTGCCAGGCTCCCGGACCGGAGCCATGTTATCTCTGGAACAAATCAGAGACGTACTCTTGCAGCTCAAGGTTACAGCTATTTTTGGAGAAATACTCTGCCACTGTAACAAATTCTGCACCTAACCTAACCTGTGTGATGGACGTGATGTATTAATATTCTTTTTTTATTATTATTATATTATAGTGGGGGACTCTCACCAGCTGGCTGTCTGCAGAAAGTCTCTGAAGAACTCCTGGTACCCTGGGAAGGAGGGCGGCGGGCAGGGACCCATGAAGCCCTGCGGCTGGATCAGGCGCTCCTGCAGACGCTTCAGCC
Source organism: Tenualosa thibaudeaui (assembly GCA_027481765.1). Classification (NCBI taxonomy): domain Eukaryota; kingdom Metazoa; phylum Chordata; class Actinopteri; order Clupeiformes; family Clupeidae; genus Tenualosa; species Tenualosa thibaudeaui. The sequence continues at coordinate 8,657,480 of JAIFZK010000013.1, read as the reverse complement.
GGCTCAGGCCGTCCGCTCCCAGGATGCTCAGCACGTCAGCGTCGGGGGCCTCACCAAAGGAGCCTCGCACCCCCGGCTCCTTACACATCTGCGAGAGGAGGAGATGGATGTACAGAGTGTGTATAGCTCCCAGTAGCAGTAAAAGCATTAGTCCATTAGAAACACTTCAGCTACTCAGCGCACATTAAATAGAAACCCATGGTTAAGTAGCATGGCAAATGAAAAAATCAAATGACTCAGCCTGCAAATTGCAGGAATGGTTAAAACACACATTACCAGTTCACATAAAAGCCAAAAAAACAAGGGGATCCAGAAAAATAATTGTCTGTTATGTTTGTTAATGACCTTGGCAATTTCAGGAATGTGAATTTTGCACCTCAAGTAAATAAGGGAGCATAGAAAAAGGGCAAGAGATACAGAGGAAGAGCTTGAGGAAGGCAGAAAAATATTTAGGCGAGGGAAAAGGCCCCTGGTCTAGAGCTCACCTGGACTAGCTGTTTCTGGAACAGCCGAGCAAAGTGGGCATGATTCCCTGCAGCCGTCAGCTGACTGACCATGATCCTGAAAGGCCCAATCACATGTAAGAGGACTAGATATCATACCAACAAGACCAATGTATACAGGGTAAAGTTACAGTATTCACCTGACTCTGCTTCCCAGAGCTGCCTCAAACTCCCAGCCAGGCTCTTTATGGAAATCCTCCCAGTCTCTCAGCAGCTCATAAAAAATATCCCTGTGCACCAGCAAAATGAGATGGACAACAGGCATGGAATTTGTTAAGCCACTCTATTGATTTCATTTAAACGAAACTACTTACAAAACAAAACTTAAACACAGAAATCCAAGCATGATTAAAAATAACACTCAAGCTCTGACTTCTAATTCCTTCCTGCTTACCTTTGTTTCTTGAAGATGTGGAAGGCTTTGTCGCAACTGAAGTTGGAGCGGTTGTCTGTGGCAGGCTGGAATGGTACTGAGTGGATGAAGGCAGGCAAGGAGGGAGAGACCTGAGGATACACATGGGTCAATTCCAATGTAATATTCAGCTTTACAGTGAATGTATGAATACCTAGTGTGAGTACAAGCACGTAGTCATATAAAAGCATCATCCACTGCCATTTGAAATCATTTGAAACATGCCCTCTCTGTTTACACAGCATTCTTGGCATGTGGTCAGTGACCTAACTGGGGCTTTGCACAATAGGCATTGAATTTGGTCTTTACATTGACCCAGTTTCAGTGGTGCGCTTGCTTACCTTGGCAGTGCTAATGTCCTGTGCCAGAGCCAGGCGATCTCTCAGTGCCGGAGCAAACAACAACACCCTCTCATTCTCAGCCAGCAGACGCAAGGTGGCCTTGTCCAAGTGAGAGACCAACCTGGAAAACAGTAATGGATATTACAAGTTCCATTTCTTTCCAAATGAATGCATCTGCTGCTGTGCTGACAAGAAGATAAAGGTTTCCTTATGTCTGCATTTACTTAGGCATCATATCATTACAGACCATGCCAGGTTTTATTAAAGGAGTACAGAAAATGTAAAAGGTACTACTCACTCTAATTGATTCTCTAGAACTTTCACAGCAAAATACACACAATTGTGGACATCTCTGAAGTAGCCCCTCTCCAACACGTCTGCAGTGAAATTTAATACAAAGTACATTTCACTCACATGAAGATAGAAGGACAACATCTGAGTCTGAAACAGGAAATAAAGTGTACTAGCACAAGAGACATACAGTGCTTCAAATAATTCTTAAAGAAATATCTACAGCCGTGGCTGAACACTTGAGACGTGGAGCTGTCTCACCTTGGCCACTGGCACCCAGACTGTCTCTGTCTGCCTCCGGGGCCGAGGGGCTGCGACACGTCAGTAGCTGAAGCACGAAGAAGAGTTCCAGGAACACATTGGACACAAGGTTCTCTACAGTCACAAGAAGAGAGAGAAAAAAAGGTCACAACATCTCACATTACCCTAAGGAAATATGATTTTTGCTTTGCCTCAATCATTAAAGCCCCTTTCAAACAAGCAACAAAAGACTGCAGAGTGTTAATGTAATTCAGTGATTACAGGCAAAATAGCTACTGGCTATCTGAACCACAACAAAGTTATAATAAAGTTATATCATTTCTACGTTTGAGATGACAGACAAATAGCAATGAGCTAAGCAGGTCTTTTAAGGGTTAAATGACACTGAGGCTACACTGGATGCGTTAAGTCAAAGACGTATCTGCCATAACAATTAGCTTCAACTATAATCAATGGAAATGTCTACACCAGACAAGGCAGTGCAGCGAACATTCTAGAAAAATATACCAATCTTTTCAATGTATTTTTGACATGACTTCACTTAATGCTTCCGTAACACATCCAATGTAGGGGTGTAAAATGTGTACTCACAAATGTCTCCACATCATCAAATTCAAGTATGCCACATATACATACCATACGTACATACTTCAGGTCAAAACAAGGTGTCAACAGCACCCCCTGTAGGCCACTGACCTGAAATACATGTGCAGTAGAGCTCAGTGAACAGGTCCAGCTCAGTAGTCAGAGTGACTTTAGAGGGGTCAGGGCTGAGGGCCTGGGGGTCCTGTGCTACTGAGGAGTCCATCCACACCTGTTTGGTAGGTGTGCAGGGCTCTGGGGCCAGCTTCAGAGGTGAGCACGTCTGCTGCTGAAGTTTAGACCTGCAGGGTGGGGTAGATCACAGATTGGGGGAATGGATGATGGACAAAATGGGAGCCATTTATCCAGGGCAATTAGACAGAGAGATGGAAGATATTGCCAGAGAAAACAACCCTATATGGACGACTATGCAGCAACTCATTCTACATGCGTACAATTTAACAACTAGTTACAAGTCTTGTCATCAATTCACTCCAACTGAGTTTATTTACAGAGATCAATTACATAAATCCTGCAATAAATTATCTATCAGCTTCAGCTTATCTGTGAAGTGCTTTTCCACAACTCGGCATGATGAAGACACATGTATCACCTTACTCATAACAGCAGTCCTGTCAGTTATGACACAATGCAAAATCACTCACACACTCTATCCATATAAAGCCAATTACCCGTTCACTCACACATAAATCATTCATGCGTGTGAATCACATGCATTCCAAATCCATCTCATCCCAACCTACTTCTCTCTCTTCAGCATTTCCCTCTCCTCCAGTAGGCTCAGCGGGCTGCTCTTCACAACAGCCCCCTCTGGGATGGACGGGGGGCTGCAGGGCTTGCTGAGAGGCGTGGACGTGAAACAGCTCTTGGGTCTTGAGTGAGGCCGCTCCGCATTAACCGGTGTGGGGTTGATGCGACGGGAAGGCTTAGTCACACTGGAGGTAAACGACATTGATATGAGTATCAAACCATTCCCTTGAGCATTTAGTAAGTCTCTCTAATTGTGTTTACCATTTACAACCATTTTAATTCAAGCCGACATTGTTATTATCTATCTGAAATGTTAAAATAAAAATGTGAAATATAACCGTATGCATAAGCCTTGACATTTACTGTGAAGAATTTCCTGGGTGCACTGATGTTCTGACAGAAAACACTCACATTGGTGTTGCATGCTGGGATGCCCCCATTGGAGGGAAGTCATCTAAATTGTTGAAGTTGATCGTCACCTGCGTGGGAGGTGACACTGCCTCACTGGCTCTCCCTCCCCTGCCTCTCCTAGTGCCCCTATCCCAGGACACTAAGGTGTCGTCCTGCTGTAATCCACGGCCGCCCCCTGTTCTGCCTGTTCCACCAGATCCTCCACTACGTCGACGCCCACGGTGATGCTGCTGCTGCTGTCCTGTTGGCATAGCGGGGCTGTGTTGTGGGTGCATTTCAGGTGGTGATGCCGTCATAAAGTCACCCAAGCTGGAGCGATGAGCAGAGCGCCGCTCTGACTGTTGAGCCCTAGGTGCAGGGCTCCATAGTGAGCTGAAAGAAGGGCTGCTGATGGCACTTACTCCACTGAGCTCCCCTCCACTTGGGGTGGCAGCTGCAGCCGTTGAACCATTCCACTGGTTCCCTCCAAGCGGTGACACTGAGGGGGCAGGCGAGAAGAGTTGGACGCGACTGGTGCCCCGTGACCCAGTGCCACCTCCTGTAGAGCGGCCACCCCTGCTGTTGCGCTCACTGGATGGGCGCACAGAGCGAGTGGCTGACCTGGAACTGCTGGGGGTCTTGGCTGGTGTAGCAGGCCCATGGGTGAGGGTGTGGCTGCTCTGGTCTCTTAAGAAGTTCAGCAGGTAAGAGACAAATTCTTGCCGATGCACCTGTAGTAATGGCTCACATGGTGGCTGGTCTTTTGAGCTCTGCAGAGACAATATCATTCACAATTATATTCTACTGACTTCAGCCAGAGAATCCTCCTTTGCTGTTAAACAAAGAATGATATCCTCTGCCATCTGTGATCAACTGGGCATAACATTGTGGGAAGCCTATACATTCATTACATTCATGTTAGCGTTCACAAATTTAACGACTGAAGAGGTTGAAATTATATCAACTTGTCAGTACACATTGTAAAATGTCCCAAATAAGTAAAGTAAATCAAACAAAAGTATCGTTAAAAACGGTCAGCTCCAGGCATAATATAGTGTGTAAACGGCACAGTAACGTTCATCTGAAACGTCATGTTTTGACTGACTTGGCCATACAGCTAAGTTAGCTGACAACCATAACCAATCGGTGGTAACGTTACCATTATCACGAAATGCACGACTGTTGGGTGCTGTCTTAATTACGGTAGCCGATGTTAAAGCACTAATGTCCGATTTACTGACACGATAAAGTTTGATTTTACTAACTGCAAAAAACAACCTTGCAAACTTGCCAAGTTCAACAGCTAATTCTGTAAAAATTGCTAATGCTTCAACAGCTCAGATTGCTTTACGTAGCATGACAAGGCAATATTGTAGCTATCTGTGCAAGTATACAAGATGAACTTGGTAGGAACACGAATAAATATTAAGTTTTTCACTGCAATGGCCAATATACGACCGATATTGTTGACAAGTCAGCGGCAGCCAGCTAGCCACCTCCTTGAATCACACGGGACCGATGGGGCTTGTTCGTGTTAAGTTTCGTTGTTGACACATGACAGTACTAACTTCAACCGTCTACATCGATGCTTAGTTAAAATTAATAAAAACGGATTATATTAAATAGTGATGTTGGATCCTTCACTTACCTGCTTGTATTTAAGCCAATCTAAGGCCTTATCGGACCCTACTTTTCCCAGCAGCAGCGATTCCAAAAGAGCCGCCATTCTCATCTGAGCACGCGCACAGCCAACTTGCGCGTGAAAGCAAGGGGGCATATGGTTGAAACAGGGCGGTGGTGAAAGAGCGCGCAGACACAAGCGCGCTCAGGGACTGAAAATGGAAAATTCCTGTGTTAATGTCCCATAACTTCACCAAAATAAATCATTAGGATAAAGGAAAACAACTACATGTGGGGCAGTGACATGTCTGATTGACCATCATGCAGGCCTAGGCCCAATGCAACCAATAGCCAATGCGTAATATAACATGACAAAAGCGGACATATTGCAGGGAGGTACATATAGTCTATGATGTCATAAACTGATGTTGCATGGTGGATTTTGCTGGAAGGAGCAATTTATTAGAGTGTCCAGGATATCACCCCCTGCAGAGTACCTGGAGAGATATTGTAGATGGGCCAAGCTTAATTCACCCTTGCCAACTAACTATTGTCAGCCTGAACATCTGCATTCCATGTATGCATTCCCTTTACGCACAAAATATTATATGTACTTTGTGTGTACCATGAATGACTTAACAAAACACAGGGTGTTCAGCTATTGTGATTGTTGACTGCCAGACAAAAACAGTGAGTAAAGGTCACCTCACCCTCAAGATAATGCAAATGCCAAATGCCCTTTTTCCAGCCAAAGAAGACCTATGGGCAAATGCTGCCGGGCCAACTACTTCAAAGAGCATTATTTAGCCAACAGATGTCAGTATTAGCCCAGAGATTTTTTTATAGCCCAAGACTTTATTTCTATAGGCTAATACACTATAGCCAAAAAGACCCAGATTACTGCCAGTTGATGCTTTTTCACCTTTCCCTCTTTATCAGTATTTTCATCCTGGATTCTTGGACACCATTAATTGTGAACCACAATGTGAATATGAACATATGTGAACCACTTAAGCAACTAACTGAAGCTAAAGAAGCAGAATGGAGAGGTCTGAGTCCTTGTTACAGTGAATGGAGCATTTTCTGTGCTTCTCTGCAGAAAAAACAATATTATACAGGGCTTATTATAAAAAAGCAATATTATAGAGAGATTTTTGTTTCAGTCTTTTAATCACAGTCAGTGTGATTTAGTTATTATCACTTCTAGTGGCTTTTAACTATATCCTAGGGTACAGGGTGTTTCTTTAGGTTACCACCACCACAATTCAGTTTTACTACAGTACTCCGTTAGGGTGCTCTCATAGGTCTTCGTTTTCCCTAGAACTAGATTTTCTAGCAACCCTTCAATGAATTGAATTAATTAAAGGCAGAACCATTATGTTTAATGTTCAAACAAAGTCCCCTCCCATCTGAAAATAAATGTATGCCTATTGAGAATGTCCAGATTCAAAGTACAAAGTGAAGCAAAGTGAAAGAGTCTGGTCCACCAGACTAGGGGCCCTATACACATAGCTGGAGCCTACAAATTGCTCACCACCAGTACAACCTGCCCTGACCTGATTGCACTAAAACCCCCTGTTCATCTTTCTGATTATAATCTGCCCTTGTCTTATTCCAGACCTACTGCTAAAGCCTCAGCATGTCATCACTGACCTCCTCTCTGGATCTAGCCAGTACACACACACACACACACACACACACACACACACACACACACTCTCTCTCTCTCTCTCTCTCTCTCTCTCTCTCTCTCTCTCTCACTCACTCACTTTCTCTCTTTATGTCCCCTTCACCCCTCTTTCCTTCTCTCTTTCTAATATTTTCTTTTTCCTTTTATTTCCCTCTGCAATCAGACATCACAAGTCCCTACTCACCAATATCTTGGCATATATAACAGGCTATACAGAAACCCTCCTGTGTTTCTGATTTGAAGATGTGAAGAAATTTGTAGGTGACACACACACACCAATGACTGAAATTTATAAGCATAAAACATTATTACCTGCTGCCCTATAGTTGCTCTACATTTAGCTGTATCAAAGGTTGTAAAAATCATTGTTTTATTATTTCAAAACCCACTAGAGGGAGCTAGAGCCCAGAATAGAAGTGAAGCTCCCTTTGAGGGTTGATAGCCTGTACTAAACCCAAACAATTGATAAGTTTCACAGAGCCACGGATGAATTTCACCATAGTTCAGTTGATACTTGGTAAATGTAGCCTGTCTCCAATTAGGTTCTATTCAGGTAAGCTGTGTTCTGTTAAAATTGATGAATTAATAACATGCATTTGACTGCGTGTAATGTAATCAACAGCCCTAGAATTTCCTTCGATCATTGTGTAAAGTTGTATATCACATAACTAAGTCTTAGATCCTTGAGGAGCCATGGTTAATGGTATCAAAGGAGGAATCAGGAATAGATTCTGATTTGGTTCAAGTTCTCTGAGTTCACTGATGGGTCTCAGAGTGGAACGCGTAAGGCAGATTTGTTATGATTTTCATAGTATGGATACTTTGATTTTAGAGCCCTTGGGCACTTTACAAATGACCTTTTAATATCAGGATCTGTAGTCAGGAATTCAATGGTTCACTGAACAAACTAAAAGTTCACAGTAAAAAACATATGTGAGCATTCCATTTCTCAAGCATCACATCCAGCAGAAACTAATCTTTTTTACAAAAGGGGAGAAATATATGGTGTCCTGTCTGCATCAAAGACATGGTTCCATGAAATGGTGCATTCAGCCCATGTCCAGCTCTGCATAGTCATCACTGAAAGCTGTAATGGTCTTCCAAAGATGTGTGATTGGCAGTCATTCACATCAGAAGGTACAAAGGGCCACCTGAAAATGTAGAGAAAATTGTGGGTCTCAGAACACAGTCACGATTTGGACACCAGTGGGTTATGAGGCTGACTGCCAATGACCACATTCACCTAGCAACAATCTTTTTCCTTGCTCAAATACAGTGCCAACTCCAAAGAGTTTTTCACCTAACAGACCCCATATAATCACATGCACAAGGCACAGTTTTTGAACTACAACGACAGATTTCGGGGATGTGGTTGGGAGGGGGCATAGTTAATAGTTAAAAAAATTCAAATCTAGATTTGTCCTTCCACATACTGAAAAGTTTAATAAAACTTTACTTTCAATATCCCTCAATCAAAAGATCAAAGTCCCTCTAGGGTGCATGTACCTGCTTCTAGTTCCTCTTCCCAACCACAGAACTGCATGCCACTGACTGCACGGTGTGTTGCAAGTGTGTGACTTACACTGGGACAGGTGTGTGACATACAATGTGAACTATAAATCTCCAAAGTACAGTAATATATACTGTACATAAAGGCCCAGAGAGAGGGAGAAAAAAACTGAGATTTTAGGATATCAGACCATAACTGAAAAGTCTGCATATATTCTAAGACAGCAAACTTGCCAGACATGTTTGGGCTGAGGGAGTAAAGGACAAGAGGGTAATGCAAGCATATGCTGGATTTTTTGGTTCTGAGAAGATATGCGAAGGTCTCTCTCTCTATCTCTCTCTCTCTCTCTCTCTCTGTGTGTGTGTGTGTGTGTGTGTGTGTGTGTGTGTGTGAGTTTGAGTGTGTGTGTGTGTGTGTGTGTGTGTGTGTGTGTGTGTGTGTGTGTGAGTGTGTGTGTGTGAGTGTGTGTGTGTGTGTGTGCATATTAGTTAATGTGTAAAAATGCCACAGTAGCCCTGTGCAGCTATGTAGTTATGTAGGTGCTTCTCCTCCTGTCTAACTCCACCATGCAGAGTGCTGACATGCATTTACACCAACTCATTACTTGTGTGTCCATTCCACAGATATGGTGTCCGCTTCAGGAGGCATCTCTGCTGGTGAACGGCCAGTTGACAAGTGTTCTACCACAAACTGGTCCGTTGAGTGGTGTCAGGCTACCTACATAGTGCAGACATGGAAGCCTACCATCTCCACTGGTGCGCTGCCTGGCTGAGATCATAACCTCTCTGGTTAGTGTTGATATTCGGGGGTATCAAGTGTGAACTTTCTTCGGAGTGTGAATCAGCGGGAACCTACTAATTTAAGACGAGTGCTATGCACAGTCTAACCCCCGACAAACTCACACACACACATACATGCTGACAAACACACACTCACTCACACTTACACACACACACATAAAGACAGAGAGAGAGAGAAAAAGAGAGATAGCACTCATGTTGACAGATATGTTAAACTTTTTGGATGTTGGATGATGTAACAGAATTGATATAAGTGTAACCCCAAAGTTTAAAAAAACAGTGAAAAATGAGGAGTAAATTTAATCCTATGAAACATAGGGAAACGTATGTCATTGCGTGTGTAGTTTGTGAATCATATGGTTTAAACTGAAGATTTTACTTAAATTAGCAGAGCGCTGAGAATAATCCATGACTCTGAATGTACAAGCTATATGAATAACGAATGAGATATAGCCAAAACAATGGATGGGTGGGATGTTGAGCTGCATTTATTAGAAAACATTTTTGGCAGTTCTATAATTACTTTGACATCTGAGTGCGAAAAAAAAAATCTCCTTTTTCATCTCCCAACAAAATGAAAATAATTGCCATGATAACCACATTCAGATAAGATTTTTCAGGGCTCTCCTGTCTCACACAGAAAGAAAGTATGTGTATGTCACATGCGTATGTGAGTGCAGTGTATGTACTTGTGTGTGTGTGTGTGAGAGAGAGAGAGAGAGACAGAGACAGAGACAGAGAGAGATAGAGAGAGAAAGTGTATTCACATTCAAAGTGTTCACATGCATGCTTGCATTTCTGGGATGGCAGGCTGCTCTCTAATTACATGCTCGGCCACACTCTGTGACTTTGCCAAGACACCTTGTGACATCAGGACATGAGTTTTTTGTTTTTTTTTGCAGGAGTTAAAAAAAGTGGGATTCCCACCACACATACACACACACACACACAGACACACACACACACACACACACACACACACACACACACACCTAGAACTTCTACCTGCTCAGTATGCCAATCTCCTCCTAACCCATGTAATTAGCAGCTGCCTGTTGGGATTGTAATATGCTGCAATCGCATTTATAGTGTCACACGTCCACTAGACATGTGTGATCCCAGGATTCTGTTTAGCATTCCAAGGGACTGCAAGAGTCAGTGTGTAAAAAATGGGCCTGACAAGCTGTCTGTCTGTCTCCATCAGCCTGGAGCCCCAAAGCCCCCAAGTCACAGTTTCCCATGGCAGCAAAAATCACTCACACCCATCATTTATTCCTTCTCTTAATTTTCAGTCTATTCCATTTTGCCCCATTTTTCCAAGCACCAACCAATTACCCATGCTCCTGTAAGATCTTGTCACGAATCTGGCAACTGTCTTAGGCCCGTTTTTTTCATCTGGTGAGAAGACTGGGGAAGCTGAGAGCAGGGTGACAGAGCTGCTGCTGCACTTATGTTGGCAAGTGTGTGTGTGTGTGTGTGTGTGTGTGTGTGTGTGTGTGTGTGTGTCTTAGGTAGGGAGAAAAGAAGTAATGACAGCTTTTAAGAGTGGCTGTTATTGTACGGCAGCAAACTTCAACTCCATCTCCATCAGAACCCCCTACCCCACCACCACCGCTCCACCCCATCTTACCATCTCTATCACCTTGTCCCTGTGGAGGCTCCTTCCGACTCTGAACATCCTTCAGAGCATACCGTTATCTCCTCCAACCAATTATTTGATTAGGAGGAGGAAACGGCTTCAATAATTTGCTTTGCTAATGTGGAGATGATGCCAGAGGAGAGGACCGGTCATTTTCTCACCCCCCCACCCTCAATACACACACACACACACACTCTCTCTCTCTCTCTCACTCTCTCTCTCTCTCTTCAGAGGGACACTGTAGCAGAGTTTATGCACAGGAACAAAAGACCAATCAAGTTTTCATACAGCTCTGCTTCCAGTAAGATATGATGAAATGGTTAAATGGGCTGTGAAGTTTGATCTTGCTGGGAGTTGTGTGATCTCCATACTTCACCAAAAAGAGCCATTACATCTAAGATCGAAAGAGGGAAAAAGTAGCTTACCATTTTGGACTTAGGTTAAGTATCTTGCGCTACTTTCTATTGGGACATGTACTGCTGCTTTCTTTTAGAGAGAGAAAAAAAACATATCTTTTGTTGTTTTTTCCTTCCCCAAATGATCATAGAGTTTTGAAAAATAAACACTGTAAGCCGAAAATTTCGTTTCTTGAGAGTGTGTTTGTCACGCTTTTGAAATGCCTCACTCGCATAAACCCTCATGAGCATGGTTAGACAATGATGACCAGCAACATCATCAGCACAAACGATTTCCATTTACTGCTTGGGTGACTTTCATAAATGCCCGTCTAGAGAGGATTTTTAGCGAGAGATGTACGGGATTGAACAGGAGAAGCACACTGGCCATTGACTGAATACAAATAAATAAGGATATTAAATCCCTGACGTTATGGATCCGTTCATATTCATGACTTGGTTCAAAATACATTAGCTTGACCTGTGGGGGAAAAAAAATTACTCTAAGCAATCATGACCAACAATGAGTCCAAATTAATGTTTTGTCCTTAATTGGACAGGCTGACTCCAAAGAACTGCCATGCAGAATTCATATGTAGGCTGATGATGCTTTCAGCATTTTGTCTTTGTAAAAAAAAATGTTAGCAAGAGTGCATAAAGTGCAATGGGGAGGGTAGAAAATACTACAATAAAAAAATTATGTGGCCAAAAAGGTCAGACGTCTGGCGTACCGTGAATTGACAGTTCTGAGATAGTCTTCCTTTCAGTATTAAAAAGCACTTGATGAAGTACAAGAATTTTAAGTAAAGGTCTCCTGCCATTTACAAAAAAGATCAGCTGTCTGGTGAACTTTGGTCTTGTTATATTTCACCTTTGACAGGTTCAACTGACCTTGTCAGCAGAATCAAATGTAAGTGAGGTATTATCCCCGAGTGAGCTGCAAGCTAGACATCCACATCAGCTGCATACAAACGTGGCATGATACAGTATTACACATTTTGCCATGGCTGTGCTTTCACTCTTAGTTCTTTGCACTTCCTGGCACTCTAATTTAAAGTATGATACTTATCTGACTTTTAGTCTTTAATTTAAAGTAAGATACTTATCAAGGTTGACTTTTCAAGGTCATTTATTGTTTGACATGAATTCTCCAATGCTGTTTTATCATATAGATCATCAAACATTTTTTTTTCAACTCTCCGGACATCTCTCTGAACTGCATATCTTATTGTGTTTCTTTCTGATTGAATTTGAACATAATCTCCATGTGTAGTTTATCATAGACCGCTATGCTACTCAATCCACCTATTTTTATACAGCAGCCTAATCTACATGTTCCATCTCTCTTAGACTTTGTGGATGTATGCGGCTAACTTTCTCATCTCCTTTGATGTGTTTATGAACAAGTGACAGCAATGTGACTGTGTAGGTAATGAAGGAACTGAGAATGTAGAGAATTGTATTATAATCAACACGTTCATCCTTCAATGCTTTGACCAGAGAAAACAAAACAAAAAACAGATTTGATGACATGCCTCCACTCAAGCAGTAAGACAGACATTCTCAGCGCCTCTGAGATTCAGGTCCTCCTTACCTTGACGACAGGTAAGATAACATTATCAGCTTTCGCCTTGCCCAAAAAGAATTTTGATTTATGTTCCACATTTTGTACTGTAATTACACAAGTTGATTAGACTACTTCTATGGCAAGAACCATAAAAGGCTATTTGCCTGTACTGCAGTGTTTAAAGAATTTTCTGTTACCCCAATACCCCAATGGCCGGCCCAAGGTATAACAGAGGGCCACACAATTACCAAACAATCAATAGGCAAAACAGCCAATGAATATGGAGAGAGAGGGTAAACAGAGAAATAAATGGTAAACATTTCCTCTCTGAGACTGTGCAGGGACTTCAAAATATTAAAGAGGCTTATCAGATTTTGTGTATGAAAGCGAATGTTAATAGCCCTGTTGCTGTGCACAAATGAGCACGCGTTTCATCCACTTGTGTCTCCTCGCCAAAGCATTCGCTGTTTTATTCTCAATTTAGAGAGAAATAGCTTGAAGACATCAGAAGGCGCATAGCAATTGTATTTCATTAGCTTCATGCCTGCTTCCTCAGCGGAGCTTGATTTGTGGAGAAAAGGAGAGTTGTAGGTTATGCATTTGTGACCATGGTACATCCCTCTCACTCTCACTCGCCCATTTCAGTCGGCAACAAGCATGGGGAAGACAGGGGTCGGCCATAATCCCTCTCCAAAATTACTGTGAGCAGCTTTTCTCATCAGCCATGCCCTTGTCCACATGTGTAACCCCAAGGGCCTCCTGCTTCTGTGCTTGGATTAAACTATGGTGTTCAGACTAACTGCCCTGGCCTCATTATAAGATCTTCTGCGCAAAAGAGGACATCTCTGAGTTGAGGTGGGGGTGTTTCTCGCTTTGCTTTGGCGTCAAGTGACACTCACTTGAACCTTGTAGCACTTGCAGGAAATACAGAATGAACAGAATGGAAGACATGGATGAAAGAGTGAAGTGCTGGAGGTGCTAATAAGATCCGAAGGGATGTCCTGTCTCTCAGACGATGCCATAGTTCTAGAATGTTGTAACAGTGTTATGAGTTCACACACAGGGACAGAAGCCTCAATTGCAGTGACCCTAGACTAGAACATACAAGTGACTACGGTTAATAAGTCTAACTTTTAAATGGACAACGGTTAGTACAAAATATGACAATGAGTTAGATGTTTTGGTTTGAAAAAGCATAGCTTGCAATAACGGAAGTTTGCCATCATGCTAAATGTATGTGTGTGTGTGTCTGTGTGTTTGGTGGGGGGGAGGGGGGAGGGATGGGGGGCAGGGAGGGGAGCATCTCTGGGGGCAACAATCAGGAGTCTAGGAAAGACAGGTGTTGGTTTGTTCTGTTTTGGTCCACATACTAGCAAAAGAGATTAAAACCTGAAAATGCATAACCCTAACCCTAGAAAAATAACGTAATGGAACAATTGTAACATAGTTATTAGTTTAGTCATGGCCAAGAATTCAAATCAGTTGTTTTCTCTAAAGCAGCAATATGCTTCAGTTAGGTTCCTACTGACATCTCACATGTCTGCAGAGGAAAAATATTGCATGTAGGACTGAAATGTAGTATTCTGCAAAGTTGTCTCAATCACTTTGTTGACAAACATTTGCCAACAATATAACTCATTTGTCAATAGTATAACCTTTGCTGAGATATTAACAGTCACAACCATTCATCAATGAGGTTTATGTTTCTCTTCGCTGTGATCTGGATGGAAAAACCTGCAGACATAAAGATGAGCCTAATGCACGGGCAAAGGAAAGAGATATAATATCAGGCTATGCTCTTCCGTCTTCAGGCTGGTCCTACTCCTCTTTGAGGGAATTACTGTTGTATTATTCTCCATTGGCTACAGCAATGTTTTGACATAAAGTAGAGCTTAATGGACTCTTCAGCCTAGCTGGATGAACCTTTTCTAGGGGACGCTAAATGCTAAATGTCTGTCCTCTGTCCTAGCGTATGAGAAGGACGATAGTGGATGAGATGGTGTAGCATCTCCCATCTGGTTATGAGGAATTTAATGAGGTGCAAAGAGGCAGTTGCCGCACTCTGCCACAGTTGTTTAACCCCACCCTGACATATATCTGAGAATGCTGAATCTCACAAGGTAGGACAGAGTGGACTCACTGCTATAAAGAGCTTCTGAAAAAAAAATGCACACAATTTAATAGCTGAGGAGAAAGTGAGAGGACAAATATATGTATTGTTCCTGCTTTTGTTTGTACTTTTAACCGAAAGCATAAACAATAACCACCCACCAAATATCTCATTTTTGTGGCTCTGCTTTTCTTAAAGTTAAAAAAGAGAAAGAAAACATCCTGTCTACTTGAAGAGACCCCAACACTGGAAACCCTTATTACCTGACTAGTCCACTGTCTTCCCATCTTATTTATTGTGTCTCCAAGGACTTAATTGTGAGCGGAAGCAAGGGCAATAAACTATCGTGAAACAATTACAACTGGAGCATGATAAGACGTGGACATTCATCACAGAGGGACCTCAATTAGGGTCTCTCCGGTGAGTTTATAGGCGTTCTGATGGTGGAAAACGGCTTTTCTCCAGCCCATTACTTGTTAATGGGTCAGTTTAGGACTTTTACGATGCTGACATGCATTCAAGCAAACTGTCTCTGCTAGCAGAATGACTGAAAATTACCCGTAAACCTGAACCGGAGGCCTCTGAAAATGAGCCAGTGGGAATGGTGTTAAAGTCAGAGGATTTCAGCCTTTGGGCATTATTTTTCTTGAAAAATGTAGAGATGTGAGTTATTTTTTAATAAATCATTGTAACTTTCTTGTTCCCATTATGTGAAAGATCATAGTCATAGTCATAGTACCTTTGTTGTCAATTTCTTCACATGTACAAGACATTTAAAGGAATCCTCTACCTGAATATCAGGAATATCTACCTGAAACATAATTTTTTATGGAAAAATCTTGAAATTAGATATACTTGCACAATTGTTCAGTTAAAGGTATGGCACTACACACACACACACACACACACACACACACACACACACACACACATCATGCATACATGCATACTGTGCTGACTGCTGACTGACTGACTGCTTTTGGGTTTTTCTTTCTTACTTTCACCCTGAAGCCAGGGATAATGTGGTCCTCCACTTAGATCACTCAGATGCACACAGCATTGCTTCAGTATACACACCTCTCTAGTAAAAGTACAACATAACACCACAGAGCTACAGATAATGACAATTTCACAGTTCTTGGGAGCTGCTCTCAAGCCTCCTCAGTGCCCATGTTTTTAAGGTATGTCTGTGTGTTTGTTCAGTGTGTTTATTAAATGTTTGTTTTGTGTGTGTGTATATGTGTGTGTGTGTGTGTGTGTGTGTGTGTGTGTGTGTGTGTGTGTGTGTGTGTGTGTGTGTGCGTGTGTGTATGTGTGTGTGTGTGTGTGTGTGTGTGTTTGTGTGTGTGTGTATTTGAAAGGTTTTACATCTATGTAAGTGAGTGTGCTTATGTTAAGTCGTATGTGTGTTTCAGAGGTATGGCTGCATTTAATATAGCTTCAAAGTCTGTCTATGTGAAAGTGGTATCCTTCAGTGTGGAGGATGGAGCATTAGCACAGTGTGCGGTTCACAGATGAGCAATGCATGATGGGAAGCGCAGCAGCTTAAAACTCCCACATCTACATCATAGCTTAATGCATGGACAAATCTCATGGTTGGGTCTTGTAACAGGGTCAATGCAGGACTGGTTGAATCAAAGGTAACTATCAATTACAACTAGCAGAGTGGACCTGAGGACACCACTCTTAGTGGATGTGTGTGTGTCTGTGTGTGTGTGTGTCTTTTAATAACAGGATTATGACATTGAGCTGTTCTTTATTTCATTGCTTGGGACTCTGGCCATATAAGGCAAACTCAATTAAGTAGACTTGCCCCTGTGAGACGAGGGGGGTGGGGGTGGGAGGGGACTTCTGCAATAGAGAGAGTCAGCATGTCTCTGGCACCTAAAATGTCACAGACTCAATTTAAACACATTCACACACACATATACACACTCTCTCTCTCTTTTTCTCTCTCTCTCTCTCTCTCTCTTTCACACACACACACATACACACTCTCTCTCTCTCTCTCTCTCTCTCTCACACACACACACACACACACACACACACACAATGGGCTGTCAGTGGGCAACACACTCACCATACACAAACAAGGATATGTGAGATACATAGATCAGAGTTAACTATCGAGAGTAATGCATTATTATTAACATATTACAGTTGCTCACAATGGAGTACCTGCCTGGTCCATTTAGTGTTACACCCACTCACAACCCAACTGAATCTGATAGAGAGAACAGCACTTTACAATCCTACTTGTTCAAGCTGAGGGTAAAACAACTCAAGCTTGTCATCTCTCACGATTAATCTGGTTAAACCAATCTCACCTCGGATTTCAATGAACAAATACATCTCACAAAAGTGCAACAGTAAGAATTTATTGACGGGCAAACCACCCTCCTGGGAGCAAGGGCAGGTGTAGGTCTTTGTTCCTCACCCAGCACCTCACTGTGCCCTCACACATCAGTCATCAGTGGCCCTACCTTGCATGGCAAGACTTTATTTTCCCAAGGACAGTATAAGCTTCAATTTATAGTGACACCTTGCCTCATTCCTTCATTTGATATAAGTACTATATAACATTTGTTTCAAGGGACACAAAGCTGGAATGTAATGCACATACAGACGAGCATAGGCCTATGTTGTGTGACCTTTTGCATCAAGGCATATGCATTTGTCAGTGGTTTTGCACACAGGCTTTTATGCATGACTGGCCTACCATAGTTTTTTTGTCTTGGTTCCTAAATGGTTCCTAAATCAGAAATTGGGGAGACACCAAGTGGAAATCTAAGCGATATAGCATGATCCTGTACTGTCACATTTAACTTGTCTTGCCATGGCATGCAATCAAAATCTCCATAAAAATAGGGAGACTAGTCAAAGGACCTTGGTGCTTTGATGCACAGCGAGATATAAGCACCATTTTATGGCACAACCTGAAAGGGCGAGATACATTCTATGTGCTGTCATGCAGGATTGCCCTTGCCGTGGAGACAGATAGGGCTCATGGCTTTATACAATAGCCAGAGTGTAGTCTAATGCATGATACGACAAGGAAGTGACACACACAAAGCAATCCAATCATATTTTATGTGCTATCCACCACTGCTGGCGTTTTGCCAGAGCGAAGACCAGCAATTCCACATCTCTACATTTTTATCAGTGTCCTGCTTTATGGTAAATTGTTCAGAAATCATTAATTCACACTTGTAAAGATCATTTTTTTAACCAGAAAACAGTAAAGGGAAACTGACAAAACAGCAAGACAGCATCAAGAAAGACCTTGAGACAAAGGTCATCAGACTCCTTGGAACAACGGTGTATGGAATGCAATGTGATGATCTTGAGAGCGCGCTCGCACACACACACAAACAAACACATACACACTCACAAACAGATTTGTATTAATATGCAATAAACAGTAGGTGGTTATTTCCAAACAAATGTTGATCTGGTCACCTTAGAAGTGACATGACATTTTTGGAATATTTTAGAATAACAAATTAATGAAACACACTTAGTGAGAGTGTGTGTAATATGCTCAGAGTTATGCCATCTCTAATGGTCTGCTGACTGCATCTCAGCGCTCTCAAGGAGCAGCAAGACTTTCAGCACATTGCATTTCAGTGAGCCCAGCTGCAGATGATTCCAACACACTGACAGGCAACAGCTCAGGTGCCGTCAGGGAGCAGGCCAACAGTGAATATTTGGCCTGCATAGATAACTTCTGACCACCTGATCCTCCACGCTTTATGGAGATCCATATTCACATTCATTCACACAGCTGACCACCTGTTAGGCGGTGTGAGGAGTGATGGCCCCTTCTGTCACATCAGGCTCTGCGTGGTTATGGTGGTGGTGGTGGGGGACTATAATTCTCATCTCATTTGCAAGTACTTTAAGAGAAAGGCACCTTAAAGGGGCAGTTCACCCAAAAAGTATTGTCTTTTGAACTACATAAACCCAACATCATACCAGTAATAACCCACATCATGTTTTGTTGTCTGGCTAATAAAAAAAGACATGAATGGCTGAATGAGTCATTTTGCTGAATGAGAGGAAGTAGATCTCTGAGGTCTTTGTTGATGAACAGCACAGACTCCAGCAGCAGATGCAACACCTGTGTGAGTGTGTGTGTGTGTGTGTGCTGTATGTGATGGGATGCACATGTATACATAAAATAACATAGCATCACATCTTATTTGCGGAGATCTCTTATGAATATGACTAAGTGGAATGATGAAACTTGCAGAAGAGAGAATCAATACTAATTTATGTGGTTTAACTAAACCAGATGGGCAAAGCTACACTTTTGAGTAAAAAACAGCCAAAGTCTAGCCTTCTGTAAAATAGGGTCTCTTTGTGATCAAAATACAGCATGAATTTGAATTGATCAGACAGCTGATGTCATGGGATGTTAAAACTATCCTCAATTCAACTGTGTTTAAATCAGGCAATCTTTTACACCAAGATTATTTGGTCCACTAAAGCAACTGAGCTGTGATGAAAATACAATTTTGCTCATTTTTGATTTTCCATTCTGCAAAACATGGTGTGGTTGAATATGCAGCATGCTACTTTCCAACTAGTGTTATTGTTTTGCCAGTATCTCATTGGTCATTAGTTATCATTCCAGCATCTGGCTAGGTACGTGTGCTTGCCAGGATCTGGTCAGAAAGGGATTGACTATGTGATGCAAATTGCAATTGCGACTGATTTTTGCTTGTAGTTTTTAAATGAGGAAATCCATCCACTGCCTACTGAATTGGTAGATGGGTATGATTTCTCCTTGTTTTACTTTAAGTTTACTGTCTAATTGTTCTCATTTCACTTCTTGTTTCGGCATGATGGATTTCCACCTACATTTCAGTCTTACCCATTTTATCTTAATGTCACATTTGTCTACTTTCAGTGAGAAATCACTTTTTTGTTTGCACTGGGACAATCACATATTTGAATCTCATCACACCATTTCGCTAACTATGTAAACCACATAAAATATGTAAGAAGCTCACTGAAGTTCTGCATTAATATATGATCTAAACGGTTTATAAGAAACATAACAGCACTGGTGGCACTAAAGAGCAATAACCTGCTCTTAAAGTCATTGAGTTTTCATCTGTGGAATGGAACATGCAGTATAACACCAAATGCTGACAGACCTTGTTGTGACCCTCAGTTGCCTTAAAGTCCTTTCTGAACAAAATTATCCAGGGAGAACTATGAAGACCTCATTTTTATGTCAACATTTTTACAGCGAATCCCAACACACTTAAAATCCTAAACGCACACACACACGCATACACATACACACACAATGTAGAAATGAATGTCTTATTATCAGCTGAATTCAACAGCTGTGGGTGCAGATGCAAGCCTTAATGGCGTGTTGGGGAGAGGGGCCTCGGCGGTGCTTGGGCGTCTGATTGCGTTTGTTTTAAGAGTCGCTCATCGGCTCCACCTAGGCCCTCCGGAGGCTGTGCTGGCGGTCGGAAGTCTCTGTGAGGCGCAAGTGTGACAGATGCACTGCTCCTCTGGACCGAGCCAATCTGTCCTGGGCACACCACACACAGATGACGGCATTCGCTCTTGCACTCTCTCTTCATCTGACCCATCTATTCCACACTCTATCTATCTGTCTTGGATCCTGTATATACATTCTGCCTTAGCCATTCCAATCTATCCATCTATATATCCATCCATCTGTCTAGCCATCTCCCTATTTCTACCTAGCCCACTCATTTCTCTTTCTATTCTCACTCACCACTTACTTACAAACCCTGTCTCTCTCTTTTTCTTTTTCACACACACGCATGCACACACACATACACACACACACACACACACATGCACAGACACACACACACACTCACAGAGGGGAGAAAGACTACTGAACTGTTTGCGTCAACCTCTTCAGCCCTTGGACTGCTCCCCACCCTCTGCCTGTCCTGCTTCCTATTTTTAACAGTGGTGGCTGCCATCTGCATGGCACTCCCATTACTTTCCACTGATGCAGCCTTGTTTCCGTGGCGTCGGGTGAGAGCCATGCCAGACAGAGAGAGATAGAGAGAGAAGGTCCCATGGGAATGCATTGTCCAGATGCTGCATCTCCCAACATCATGAGAGAGAGAGAGGGAGAAGCTAGAGAGAGGGAAGAGAAAGAGAGAGAGAGAAAGAGAGAGAGAGGGAGATGGCTGCTGATGAGAACACGCTGCTCTCATTTCCTCTATTTCCTGTGGGTTGGGGGGATGAATTCAGGGTGCTGATGTTTACTGTCAGACACACATATCCTCTGTCTTTCTCTCTCTCTCTTTATCTCACTCTCTCTTGCTCTCTCTCTCTCTCTCTCTCACACACACACACACACACACACACACACACACACACACACACACACACACACACACACACACACACATTGACACACACACACGCATACACAAACACAGCATTACATCAACATACTTCTTATGGATATCTTTCCAACAAAGACAATGGTCAAATTGCAGTAGAGGGGAGCACATTTGTGTCTGTGTAGAGAATCCATTCCTTGTGTTCATCAAGGTGAATATGAGCTGGCATAAGTTGCCTGGCAACAGTTTGGCCATGGCCAAGTATCAAGGTGATAACACACTAATGTGCTATTCCAATCCAGCCATTTTATTCCACCGTGAAAAACACACACCTGCCCCTGGTTATGGCAGGTGACGTTGCACCATGGCTTGTTAGAAACAAAAAATGTTCTCACATTTCTCACCTCTTCCTCGCTGCTCTCCAGCCTTACGCTTTACAGGAGGGCTGAAAAAAGAAGAGAAAAAAGGAAAGATAAAGTAACAAGAGAGAGAGTTGCTTCCGCTCTCACACCAGGACAAGCACAGAGCGCCAGAGTTCCGGTGGGGGGCTGCTTTGTTACATTTGGAGTTAAACAGCGAGTCTGCGCTGTCAGGACCAATCTCTGGTGTTCCCCACATCCAGTGGCAGGGAACCGGAGACACCTGAACACCCCCACACACACACCGGACCGCACCTTTCCCCCCGTCCCTCCTATTTTCCATACCATTCCAACGAGGACCCTCATAAATATTCAGCAGCACTGACCAAAAGCTGTGTCAAGCACCATCAGCAGAGCGCCCAAACACATTGACACTGACATGCCCCAACCCCCACCTCATAATTCCCATGATGCACCCCTGCACACTACAACCCCTGCCCTGAAATAAAAAAAACACACACACACTAATGCCATGTGCCTCCACCTTGCACCTACTGTGTAAAGTGGGGGTGGAGTTGGTGCTGGAGAAAGAGGGGATGGAAATGAGGATGTGTCTATTAACCCCCCTCCAACCCCCCAGCATCCATGTGAACAGACACACACACACACACACACACAAACTCACATACATCCACACACCTCTCTCTCTCTCTCTTTCTCTCTCTCAGACACCAGCACACACACACACACACACACACACACACACGTACATAAACACACATATGCAGACACACATACACAGGAAAAAAGGGTTGAGAGTGTGGATGTGTGTGTTAAACCCCACCCTCTAACACACATGCAAGAGAGCACACACACTCTGCTCTGCTCTCTGGAGGTCTGTAAGATCAATGAATCGAGACACTAATAGAGTGACAAGAGCAAGCTGTGTTAACATGGGAGGATGTGTTGCTCAGAGGATCCACAGAAAGTGATTTTTTAACCATGCCTCCAATGTTATCATATAGCCACCTATAGAGGATCAAACCATACTGTTGGAAAGGTTCACACTGATTCGGTGCGTCATCTTCGTGGTTACCACACGTCCACTGAACATTTTTTACAAGAGTGAAACATTTTACTGAGGAATAAACACACATGCAGCGGGATACTTCATATAGCTAAGGTAAAGGGAAGGGAAAATCTAAATGAAATCACTCAATTTATTTCCTTAAATTCTCTGTAATGGATGATATAATACTTCAATGGGTACTCATGGCTTTTTTCAAATTTTCCCACCAGCACCATTTACTTAGTTCATTAGTTTGTTTGCATTATGATAGTGGGCAGACATTTGAAAATTTTAAGGTAATGTGCTTCGAATAATATGATCCTACCCATCACATGTCCACATTTGAGCAGGTTTTCGGTGAAACATTCATAAAACAGGCAGAAACTGAATGTCATGAATGAAGTACTACAGTATCTCTTTCTTATGATTAGTCAAGGATAAAGGCTCCTCAGAACTTATTATTCATCAGATAAAAGTCTCTCGGTTTGTATGGCCTTTTGAAAAAGACGTTTGAAAGTGGTTAAATAACTTAAAATCAGCCTTTCAGAATCAGATATTAAGATATAGAATCATATATTTGCCAACTGTCTGACCCAGTTCCTCTTATGATGGTGTGATAGTAATTTGCAATATCATGATAGATATCACATCATGACATTAATAATATAGCTAATGGCATGTTAATGTGCTGCAGTTGGGCAGATTACATAATGAGAACAGCCATGATAACATGCAGAGATCAAACTGAAGAAACGGAGGAAGAGGTCACTGACTTTAAGACTTTAGAACTTTGGCATTTGAATGTTCATCAAGACCATATGCTGAAATGAGATGTGGCCAAGTGCTGAATATTTATCTGGCCTTTTATACTGTTATTGCCAAACACCCCCAGAAATATTGTGACAAAATTTCAAGTCTTCATTATTCATTCCTAGTAGACATATTACCTACTCTTTGTTTTCTTCTTGGTCAATAGCTTCTTCAGTAAGTGAGCTTGTCCATCCTCCATTCAGTGTGTGATGTTCCTAAACCTCCTGAAAGTCCATTGCGGGTGGTTCCCTTTCAGTCCGTGAGAGTGTGATAATTTGCTCTCAGTTCCACAACATGGAGGAGGGATACCTGTGGGAGCTGCTTCCGCGGGTCAATAATGATTGCAGACAAACTTCAATCAGACGCATTAACAAACAAGCAGAGCTGTGGGCAGCTAAAGGGGGGTAAAGAGTGAAAGAGAGAGAGAAAGACAGTGAGAGAGAGAGAGAGAGAGAGAGAGGAGTGAAAGAGAGATGAAGGGAGGTAGTTTCCATACCAGGGCCGCAGGAGACAGGCACCATGGTGACATCCCACAATTTCAGTGACTCAATTCCCTTATTTGATTGGTGACCGAAGGGCCTGTTTTAATGAGGCACATCACAGGACCTGCCCAGCACCTTCAACACAATCAAAACTTGTGTGTGCTCATGCATACGTCTGTGTGTGTTGCCACAAATCAATGCAATTCAATAGGCCTACAAGCTTAACATATATGGGGCTTTTATTGACTTTTTCACTTTATTTTGTTATCCACCTGACCTAATTGTAAAGAATACAGAAATATGCAGTTTAGAAAATAGAAATATGTGCAAAATTGAACGCAGATTTTCATGTCTTTCCTTGTTGGTAGTTCGTGTGTCCCTCTCCAGAGTGGTACAGGGTTGCATTTTCCTGTACAAATCACACATTTTACTGCAAGCATCTTAATCCTCCCCATCTCCCCAAGCACTCTGTTCATCTATTAGGGAAGGAGCAGGCCAAACATTGGTGCTCCTCTGGGGACAGAAGTCTGTGTGCGTACTTGTTTGTGTGTGTGTGTGTGTGTATATTTGTGTCTGTGCTTGTTTGAGTGTCTCTGTGTGTGTGTGTGTGTGTGTGTGTGTGTGTGTGTGTGTGCGTGTGTGTGTGTGTATGAGTGTGCTGGTACAAACATGCTTGATTGCGGGTGACCCGTGCCATGGCATCACGTAGTTTTGGCACACACACACACACACACACGCACACATGCTCGAAGCGGGCTGATCTTGGGGGTGAGGAGGGGAATATGGAGGGGAAAGCTCAGGAGAGAGGACTGGCCAAGCATGCGGTAATGAACCCAGACCGAGGCGCTCTCATTAAGGAGTACGGGGATACAGAGCTCCCCTGAGGAAGGCCCAATTAAAGGTGTCTGTTGTTGGCGGATGGATTTCGTGGAATGCAGCACAGCCAAGATGGTTTACGAGAGGAGGGAAGGGCACAGAGTAGGGGGGTAGGGGAGTGGGGGTGGGGTGGGGTATGAAGGGACAGGGCAAGGGGCAGAAAGGTTGTGAGGGGGTGGTGTTGGGGGGTGTTGTGCTGGGAGCTTAAAAGTGTGCAAAGCGTGTGTGTAGTCAACCAGAGAGATAAAGTGGTGACTGTGTTGGTAAACAGATCAGATATAAGCTCTCTGAGGAAAAACAACAGCAGCAGCAGCAACAACAACAATAACACGATGCCTTCCAAATTCTGATTCTACTTTCAGTTGCTATCCCATGCCTTATCAAACACCCTCAAAG
Source organism: Tenualosa thibaudeaui (assembly GCA_027481765.1). NCBI lineage: Eukaryota > Metazoa > Chordata > Actinopteri > Clupeiformes > Clupeidae > Tenualosa > Tenualosa thibaudeaui. The sequence goes on along the minus strand of JAIFZK010000013.1, from coordinate 8,632,253 downwards.
CATTCTGATCCTGCTCGTATATCACACTGTTCATTAGTACAATACCAGCAAATCAGTCCCAACAGTGACTGTGTATGAAGCCCTCTACTGTATGTCAAACTCAAGTGAATGACATCTGTGATGGAAAGGATGCTAGTGTCTGGGGGATTCTCTCTGTGGCCCTGAATGAATGAGATCTCTTTACTCCAGTCTCCTGCAATGCTCTCCCCAGACAGAAGGCTGTGAAAGGATCATGACTGGGCTTTAATTAAAGCCTGCTGTTTACTTTCTCAAGCATCGGGTTTTGCATTGTTTAATCTTAGAAATGTCACAGTAAATGACCCTGTTTTGAAATTCATAGGCCAGACTCATGAAGCACCACGATAACGCCAATATTCACACATTGTTCTTAATTAAGAAGGAGCAGATATTTGGTGTCTTGGAGATGAGAGGCACTTCTGCGTAAGAGGATGCTGCCAGAATAATAAGAGAAATATCCATTTCTTTCATGTTTTTTTTTTCACTTCTTTGCCCTGTTTTTTTCTCTTCATTTCTTTCTCTTCCCCCTCAAATGTCTGTATTTTTCCTTCAGTCAGTCCCATAACAAGAAGAGCGCCGCTTAATTCTGCTTTGAGAATCTGATCAATGGACAAGGCAGAGTTCTGGGATTTGATTAGATCTCAATATAGCGGGTCTCTGCCGTTATTCCAAATCTGATTTCATTTTCTCCAGAGAGGAGAAGGCAGAGCACGCTCAAGGATCGGCGGCGGTAATAACATTGATTGTGTTGCTAACCCGTGTCACTTACCAAAGTGCATGCACAATGTCCCATTCCCACATGGTACCAACCAATAAACAAACAGTCAAGGGAAGGATAGAAAGAGAGAGAAAGAGAGAGAGAGAGAGAGAGAGGCAAAAATTCTCCATTAATTGAAGCCTCGGGAGATAGAGGCACCCAATGCTGCCTGACATCTTAACTGTGTAATCAATACGTCTCCATACAGCTGTGTTGCCTCTGAGGTAATTGGCATTGCGATGTTGCTGGATTCCTGCCAACAGCCTCCGCAGCCCACTCTTCCTGACCCTTCCTGTGGGACAGTTCAGGCCCTGAGTGATGGCCAGGACAGACAGCGAGACGGAGAGGCGCAGGAATATCGTATGACAGGCAGATTAATTCCGCCAGAGAGCCAAGAGCCGAGCGGTTAATGGAATATTGGCTCACGCTGCCATTACGGAGCTCATAACAATGGGCTCGGGCTACTGCTGGTGATTGTGGGTAATTAGCAGAGCGTGCCTGCAGTGGAAACATGCCCAGAGGCACAGAGAAAGAAAGCAGACTCGTCTGAGTTTGCAGTCTCATTTTCTCAAGTGGTCGAGGATGCAGTTGTTAGGCTGCAGATGATAGTAAAAAGTGATCAAGTGTACAATTTGATTAGGAAGTTTCACTGGAAAACACTTTTTTGAAAGTTAAGCCAAGTTGTGGGGCTGCGAATACCCAACAATTCTAGACCCTCGAAGAAACCTTCTGTCTCTTCTGTGAGCTTTGTAAGCACTACACTATTATAAGAGTGTAAATAATTCAAGGCACTGTGGAGATGGTAAATAACTTAAGGGACGGTGTAGGCTGTGTGAGAGGGCACCATAATAAATCTTCTCAAAAATCAGGTGTGTATCAATAATCCAGTTTCTCAGTAAACACCCCAATGTTTCTCAGTAATCACCCCATTCCCCAATGGTCCCAAGCTCAGCTGAGCAGTACCGTTGTTATTTTGTAAAACTGCTTTGGTTGGGTGACTTTTTAAAAATCTGCTTAAAATGCCATAGGCCACATTAAGAGTCACACCGAGAAGCCTCCTTCCTCTCCACCTCTGTTGCTGCCTTCTGATGTAACCATAATAAGAGCACTAGGGAAAGGACCTGAAGAACCCATCCTAATATCGTCATTATCTTTATTTAGCTCCCCCTCACTTCCACCTTCAACCCTGACCCTGTGCAGTAGGGGAGCTCTTTTCTCTGTTCCCCCGGAAAGGCAGATGGAGGTCTGAGAGGTGGGGTGGTCCATGGCACATCCCGAGGTGCGTGGTTTCGTACAGCGCCCTGCTGCTCCAGGACAGCTCATCCCATTAGAGCTGCAGTCAAATTAGCCTATGCACTATGTGAGCCTCCTTTTAATATCCTCCAGTGTGCATATGCAATGTGGAAAATAAAGGATGAAAGGAAGAAAGAAAGAGAGAAAAAGGGAAGGGGGTAGGGGGAGGTGGAGGGAGGATGAAAAAATACCAAAATACCATCATGATGACTGACAGTTGTCCTTAACAGATGCTTTTTAAATGACATTTTCACCACATGGATAAAACAAAAACTATGTTGATAATAAAAACAATGTGGATAAACGCAAAGAACAGTAATGAAATGAATGTGACATACACAAGGAAAAATGCTAAAGCCTTCAGTTCTAATCCTAATTGCATCAAATTGACACAGACAGGTCATGTCTCTGTTCTATTCTTAACTCACTCAGAAAGTCTAAAGAAAATCTACTGCACACACAGATACTGAAGCACACACACACACACACACACACACTCACACACACACACACACACACACACACACACACACACACACACACACACACACACACACACACTCACACACACACAAACCAATGTTGTCCTCATCTCTCAGAAATCCCATTTCCTCCTGTGCATCCCCACTTCCCATCAGCTCCCTTTTCTTCGCCTTTCATTTCAGGATGACAGGGGGAGAGATATGGAGGGGACGGGGGCTCCTTAGGTGCCAATACAGCCCCCCTCTCCTATGTCTCTGCCAGTGTGACGGTCCCTTTCGTCCTGTCTCTGGTGCCAGGGATCCGGTCTGCTTCCACCCGGTGGCTCCCCGCTGACGCCAGACGTTCCCTAGAGGACAGAGACACACATGATGCACACACCCCCAGTCAATCCCTCAATTCTACAGTATGTTCAGTATATGTGGGAGTGCATTATAATGTTGCAAATGTGTGATTAAATTAGTCGGGGTTGACTGATTCAGAGTCTGGGTTGAACATCACTACCCGGTGAGGCATTGCAAGATTCGCTCAGGCATAGATGCATGGCAAGCACATTACCATTTGGGCTATGTAAACCAGCACTATACCATTGGCTTATTGGCACACTTTGCTTTGCTGAACTTTGCTGTAAACATGACAATTCTAGACAGATATAAATGGATATAAATGGATCCACATCAAACACTGTAGAAGTGCTCCTTCGGATTCCATCATCTATTTTCCATCATGATCCTGTCTTAGGTCTACTCATTCAGCCTTTGTTTTCTGAATAGATGAGCTGCCAATCAACTAGTCAAGGTTTTTGTGTGTGTTTGTGTATTTTAAAGTTAACTTTCACCGTGACAACACATATTGATGTCTGCAATATGACAGCAGCTGTTCATTGTTCTCTTGTATTTGTAAGATAGGCCCAGCTTATCACTGATTGAATTGTTGAAAAGAAATGTTTATTGAATGTTTTGATTGATAATAAACTCCACTGTGTAATGTAGAACAATTAAACTTAGATTATAAATTCTGCACAGCAACACCAGTAAATACAGTAAATGTAAAAACCGAGGAAATTAATTGTTGTTCTCATTAACAACCATTAGTACTCTCACTCCTCTGAAGCATTTTGAGTGTTTTTGTTCAGCCGCAATTAAATAATACTGCACTTGCAAAAGCAATTCAGCACAACTTACTTACATCCTGTTTTTCTCTAAACTAATTTAATGTAGGGTTCTGCTACGAGCAGAAAAAAACACTACAAGTTGGCTGCATGCTTCAAGTTAAGAGTGTGCTTCCTACGCTGTAGTCTTTCTCGTCCACCACTCTCTCTGTCTCCCCTTCTCCAGCACTCCTGGTCATGAGTCAATAGCATCCCTGTTGTGCACTCCACAGTCATGTCCGTGTCTATAACCGGACAAACAGACTGCCTACTTCTAGCAATGCTGCTCCTGGAAGAGGAGGAGGATGGAGATGCTGAGGTCAATTCAGTTGCTTTTACAGACAGTTGCAGAGTCTTTACAGCCCAGTTCTGATTTAAATGGTGCCTGGGATTTTCCTCTCTTAATGTCCCTGCCTTCTTATGCACCACAGCCTTGGTTGGATCCTTGTGGCATTTCTTGCATACATCACTCCATCGTCCAACCAGTCTCATACCACTCTGATAGCCTGAGGCCAGGGACAAAGAAAGATAGCAGGGCATGTAACCCAGGGCATCGCTAGACCATCTTTACTGGGTGACTGATTTTTACCAGATGTTTGTGTTCCCTTGTAGAGCTTCATGTCTAGCAACATCCCTGCATGGAACAGTACAGTTTTACAACATGGAGAATGGTCACTGGTGTTTCACATTATAATCAGATAGGATAGAACTGCAGAGGCCTATTTTACACCCTTTAACTAGATCAGACACAGTACTTACTCAACAACAAGAGCCTAAAAGGCACTTTTGTTGTAGGCTCAGAGCCACTGTAGGCACCCAGAGCCAAGCGTACACAGCTCCATTCAAGTCAACAACAACTTCACCTCAGGATCCCAAATCCTCACAGTCAAGGTGGGCAGCTTACTGAAGCCTCTGCTTGTTTGCATGGTGGGGGGCAAGCTGAAACCACCAAAATTCAAGAGCCCTGCTCCAGTGGAGCCTCTCCGCCTCTCTCTCTCTTCCTCTCTCACTCTCTCTTTTCCAGCTCCTCTGACAAATGAGTCTTCAGCTCCCCCTGCGTAGCACAGGACTGATGGAGAGCTCTGATAAAGACCTGATTGTATCTCACTCACTCCGTTCCACTGCCGTACTGGCTCGCTGTCAGCGCTGTGATGCTACAATCCAGCAGTGCTGGCAGGCGCCGTCTTGTAAATCAGACAGACCTGGTTTCACTCGCTAGGAGACTGTCCGCAAGAGAGGCGCCGATTGCTGAATCGAGCAGGGCCAAGGCTGAGAGACGGGAAAAAAAAACTTCAAGAGGACAGTTTAATTACGTTTCAAAATAAACCACCAAGACTTTCTTGTTTGTTTGCAGTCAAACAAACTGCATTCTTTTTCTTATTTTTAATGAAAGCTGTTCATTAAGCTCAGGGTTTTATAAAAAGAAAAGATGAACTAAACGCCAGTACTCTTTATGCTTGTTAAGCTGCAGTTAAGGGTTTTGGATGGAAGGGGAGGAAGGTGTTTATAATTAAGGATCCAGTGATGATATACGAAAAGCATCCTGATGAGTCTCCAAGGAAAAAATAAAAGGCTGTTTGCTAACGAGCTAGTTGAGTAATGATGCCAGCATCAAAGAGATCCTGGGTATCTGGAAAAAAGGGCATTAAATGGGGCTGACAGGTTGTAAAATAATCTTAGAACCTTAATTCGGAAGAGGTAACTATTGTGGAAACGATAAATAAAAGCCACAAATGATTTGGAGTACTCTAATAAATATTGTAAACATAGCAGCCCTTGTGATTAGTGAAACTAGGCAACAGATGACAATAGTTTATACACAGAAAGTTTTTTAGAAGCAGAATTTGTTCTTCAGGTTCTACCACAGTTTACCCCTGGGGCATTTTAGTTATCTATTTAATCAGATAAGAAAAAAGTGAAGCATTCAGATGCAAAACCATCTAAATCCATTTACAATGAATTTACAGAAATACATTTATATCATTCATCATCAGTCCAACTCCACTTAGATTTTTTTTAGGCTGGATTTGTTTTTGCTTGATAATAACATTCAAATTTCAGTTTGATAGAGATTACTAAACAACTTAATTTTTTGCATATTTCTGAAAATGGACTCAGAGGGTTTTACATCTGAACTCTGAACTTTACATCTGAACTTCTGGTATTCTAATAAATGAATACAGTAACCATTATGTACATATTCCAGGCTTCACTTCCTGTTATCTTAATTTCAGCTGTCACCAAACAGTAGCCAGGCTAGTGCCGCCTAGTGTTTCCACTCATTATCACATTTTGTTACAGTACAGTCTCTCTCTATTAGCTTAGGTTTCCTCTGACAACATTTTGGCTGGGCAATCAGTGAACAGAGGGCTCTGCCATGCCCAATATTTTTTACTTCACAGAAAGTGTCTGCCCACAAGGAAAGGAACATACTCCAATTGAGGGATTTCAGATGCTCTGCAAAGAGTGAAACAATCTGAACGTTTGGTGCACCAGGCTAACCAAAGAGTGTGATTAGTGAAACAATGTTATTTTAATCTTAGCCTTTTATGCATGTGGTATATTCTAAAACACAGATGATGTGCAGTATATTTCTCAGTGAACTGCATGCCTCCTCTGTGAGGAGCTTGAGGGGTGTGTTGGAGATAGAGAGTAGAGTGTAAATATTGTAAAAGATGAAAAAATTGTCAGTATAAGATCACTGTGATAGTTATTGCTCTGCACAGCTAAAATAGTAATTTCAGCCCCCTCTTTAATTTGCTTGTGTGTGTGTGTGTGTGTGTGTGTGTGTGTGTGTGTGTGTGTGTGTGTGTGTGTGTGTGTGTGTGTGTGTGTGTGTGAAAACAGGAGCAGGTGCAAGAGAGTGTGTACGCCTATATGCATCTGTATGCGTGACTGTATGCCTCTTTCCCATCACGTCAAACTTTCTTCTTCATCATGAGCTGTGCAATAAAGACGGTTTCCAAATGATCGGCACTTTCTCATTTTCTTTCTCCTTCCTTTATTTCTCAATTTCTTTTCCAAAGTGTGTAGGAGAACCCACTCACACGTTTCATTAGATAGATGCAAGACAAAGGGACTTCTTCAGTGAATCCCCAAAAGCACTTGCATTTAGTGCAGATGGGAAGACAGTGACAAGTGACAGTGAAAGTATTGTGATAACGGCACCAGGTGAATAATAGGAAGCCTTGAAAAGAACGGTAAACAACTATATTGCACATCACTCATCAGTCACTGTGCTCAACACCTTCAGCCTCTGACCCTAAAAATAGAGAAAGCAAGATGTAAATTTTATTAGAAGTCCAATTATTTGGACTATCCATCTCCTGTCATTGCCACAACTATTATTGATTTCAAATTGTGGTTATTCTTTTTTTAAACAAAAAATCAAGAATATTATGACATACAAGGAAGACAACAACATTTTTCTTACAATTTCCATTACTTATTCAGCACACATATCTTTTGTAAACTGGCCTACAGAAATAGGGCTGGCTGCTGACATGCACATGCTATCCAGGCCAGCTGAGAGGGAGTGGAGCCAACTCTTGGAGTGTTTTCTCTCTCTCTCCAGCAGCGACGTGCATTGATCTAAAAAGTTCTCAAAATAATAATGTTTCCTCAAGGGGAAGTGCTGCCCCGGGTCCAGATGGTCTCCTCCGTGGAAACAGCAATCTGGTGGGTACATCTGGAGCCGGTAGGAGAGATGGAAAACTGGGGAGTGCTCGCTGCTGAATGCTCAAATTAGAGGAAGTGCTCACGGTGGCATCCGTTAACAGAACAGCAGTGGTCTTCCTTTAGCAACTCTCTCTGTTTCTCTCTCTCACACACACACTTTCACACTGTCTCTGTCTCTCTTACTGTCTAGAAATCTGAAAGGGAAGTCTAATATTTACCAGTCAGAGACAGTGCACAGACGTTCACATTCATAGCATGATGACTGGTATTACAGAGTTATAAAATGGTTATAACAGATAACACAGCTCATTTAGATAAAGGTGTGATTTCACTTCATGCTCCATGCTATTTTATGTGTATTGTTTAGATGAACAGTGATAGCAAAGTTGACACCAGGCATTCATGGCCACCAATCAATCTGGGGAATGAAGCAGACACTTCCTTATTTTGGATTTACATAGAACTTCAGAAAAGGCTTGCACTATATATGATTTGGCATGAGTCTGATTATGCACCAAATTGGTCCAATGTTTTTACAGTCAGCCACTAAAATGAGCAGAGAGGCCCATAGCTCCTGATGGAGCTGGCAGTCAGTGTAATTGTCTTTTCATCAGACTGTGATTAGTGTGAGGTCCTCTGGTGCAGCAAGCAATTTATTTTTTTTTGTTTTTATTTGTGGATGAAATACAGACTTTACAGTCTTGCCAACTGTTATGCATCTTTTTAATTTATGTAGGCTACTGCAATTTATTTGTTTGCACAAGATATAGGCCTACATGTTCAATTTCTACCTCACTTCTATGCTTTGGTTTTTACATACAGTATGTCTCAGACAAAAAAAAGGCATTAAATAGAATACAAATAGTAATGGTCAAATAAGTCATTGGCAGCAGAAAAACATTGACTGGATCAATCTTCTCAAATGATGTCACTGCTGTGGATGTCAATATTATTAATCCATCATGTTTTTAATATATATATTATATATATATATATATATATATATATATATATATATATATATATATATATATATATATGCGCTATAGCATAAGCTTATCAACAACAAAATAAACCACACCCAGACCTCTTAATAGTTCCCTATAACTGCGGGAGACCATTCCTGATGGCTCTAATACCATAATCATGTCTTTGTCCGTTTGATAATTTTCCGTTCCACCTTGGCCAAGAGTGCTAGTCAATCTGGGGGATTTCCACACAAGCCTCCAGATCACCTGGTAATAAAACAGCAGGCATCCAGGAGCTCAGCGTGATCAGGCTGGGATGCTGCCTCTGATTGCATTAATCATCCTCCCTGCAATACACCCTCCTCATCAGTAGACCATCGTGACAGGAGACTCAGGGTTCTCTAGGGTGGTACAGGCCAGGGCAGCAGAGGGCTGCAGCAGACTGTCTTCACAAACTCCTTTTTGCCACTTCACTTAGTGAATGGTTATGAAACATACCTACAGTATGAGTATTACAGATGCTTCTGTAAAAGAGATTCTAGAGACCATAGGCTTTGCAAGGGTGCTCTACATTGGATACATGCTATGGTTAACCTTACAGCACTCCCTTGCTTTACTAAACACTTTGAGTGAACACACACACACACACACTTTCATCGCTCTCATTAACTTATCACACATAATTCTATAGTTTATTTATGCTATATATTAATTATATTATCTATGTTTGATATTTGATAATCACAAATATCACAAGTCTTGGTTCACAATCAAAATGAGATACCCTGTGCCACACCTTTGTGTCACGCTCTAAGAAATTCGACACCAGCCCTGAGATTAGCTCGGATTTTTGCATTATTAAGTGTGAAATTCACATTTTAAACAAGGAAATGGCAGCCTGTAATGCTTTTAAATACCCCCACCTCTCAGCTCTCATATCTTTAATAAAAACTCATTTGGCTTAATAAATGCTGCAAACCTGGAGCTCATGATTGCAAAGCAGGAGACTGTCACGCACACACATACACACACATGCTCACACACACACATTCACAGACCATTGTGTGACCCATTCTCCCACAGACTCTGGAGTTGTTTGTGGCGGTGTGTGTACATGCCGAGAGCGACATAATTAACTATGACTCAGTGCCATATGGTGCTCGGGTGCTGTCTCTCTACTCACTAAGAAGGGATATCAATTAAACCTTAACGTGTACTTAACATTAATTAATTGGGTTTGAGACGGGCAGAGTGCTCTTTGATTATGGGCTTAATACTGAGATGGAAGCAGAGAGAGGCTCAGACAACAAAAGACAGCCCAGCACTCACTGCTGAGCATGTACCCAATACACACTTGGGGATGTATACAGTGTCTGTCTGTGATGTTTGTACACATGACTATATAGAAGAAAGAGGAGGATAATATAACAGTATTCCAGATTATGAATTTAAGAGATTTTTTTATACTTTTGATAGTAAGACTCAATAAGCATGTCATGGGAACTGATCAGCATTTAGAGTAAATCCCTGTGTATGATTAATGCACACGCACAAGTATGCAATCTTTTTCTACACATGTATGGGTGTGTATGTGTATGCATATGTGTGTGTGTGTGCGTGCGCACATGTTTATGTGTGAGAGTGAGAGTTCAGAAGTTCACTTGTCAATGTAGTTGGCTTTATTGTGGTATGTTGAAGCGGGTCTAGTGTGTTTCTAAGCGTAGCCTCAGGAGCCAAGCTGTCCCCATGCAGAACACAGGAGGGACTTAGGACCTACTTATTACAGCACATATGTGACTGTAATTCATCACTGTCAGACACTAGGCTGATCACACTCACCCAGTTGCTGGTGTGTTCATGCTTTCTCTATCGTGTGTGTGTGTGTGTGTCTGAGATGTGTGTGGGCAGGCACTTCTACATTTACATTTAAATTCAGCCTTTCCAGAAATCAATGTATGTCACAATATCTTTAAGTACACAACGCTCAAAGGTCATCTTTTTTCATTAAATTTACCAAGGATGCAATCTGCAAAAATAAATATATAAATAAATGTACGCAACCACAAAGATGATTTTAAACACACCCCACATCAACAGCCCGCTCCGATAAGGCCTATCTGGGACAGGGGTGAGACGGCGAGCGCATCTCAGTGGTCGTCTCGGAGAACGTGATTGCTTGCCTGGGAGTTTCCGTCCGCTGGATGATTGAGTGGACTATCACACACAATAGTGATCTGCCGTGAGATGTGTGCCTTCCTGCTTCCGCACGCAATCCCACAATTCCCTAGAGAGAGGAGCACACATGCCACCATACCGTATGGTGACCACATTACATGCTGTTTCTATGGTGATGCAGGCCATGTTTAAGTGCACTACGACTGATTGAAAAGACCCTGGTCACCCTCTTGGAGTCTGAGGATCCCTTTCTATCCATCTCTCTGTCGCTCGTCTCAATCTTTTGTTGTCCTATCTCCATCTCTCAGGGATAAACTCATCTCCTTTTCCAGCATTTTGCCATCCAAAGACAATTCCAACAAGAATCTAAAGCCTTTGTCTTGATACAGTGTCTTTGTTGATGTAAAACAGGTGGTACACAGGTAAGCTTTGTCATCTCACAACTAATGCCAATAGGAACATCGACATCCTGTAATAGAGAGAATTCTTTTGTTGTGATCACTTCTATGTGCTTCTAGGTGCAGGCACGATCACCTCCATGGTTATCCCATCATAGTATGAGGCCTGTACTTATGACCACTCTCAATCTTTTCATATTGGGGGCAACTGCTGAAGACTGTCAGCTACCTGGCTGGGTGACATGCATTTTGAATGGCTATGCCTTTGTGAAATACCCTGCCTTTCCTTGTAATGCACACCAGACGGGTCAAAAGGACAATCCTTTTAGTATTCCCTGCTTTAATCTCAGGCTGTGTCTGAGACCTTATCACCTCATATTCCACCTTGATCATCCTCCAGCGCGTGTTCCCACATCACAGCCACACGTGAACAAAAATCATATGAGCCACTTGGATGTGCTGTGTTTCTCTAATAGCTGTCGCCCAGCGCCAGCCATGGGAAAGATTGACCCGAGACGGTTGTTGGAAAGCTGTCGATTGTGCCGCCTGGTTAAAGGCTGAGATGAAGCAGGGCCACAGGAGACGAGGCAAAGCTCTCGGATCGCCAAAACATTGGCTCAATCGACAAGCACACCAGGCAACGCTGCCGCAGACGGTATCGCTCAGACAGGCGTGCCTAGGGAACAGAGCAAAGGGGGTCTAAGAATCACAGAGATCGCTCACAATGTCTTTCCTCAGCTCTCCCTGACTGTGATGTGCTCCACAAGGATAAGAGACTGTTAAAAACAACATGTTGCCATGGTTAGTTTGTTGCCATTAGATTAACGCTAGAAAATGAAATGGATTGTTTTTTGTTTTTGTTTTTTTTGCCCCCCTACACTGTGCTCCCCATTGGAGCATAGTCTGGTAGTGCCTTTTTTTCTCCTCCCCTCTCCTCATGTTATGCTGTATTGTGCCTTTCACCCCACCCCAGGGTATATTTAGATTCTGTTGTATGTCTTGTACATGTGAAGAAATTGACAACAAAAAGCTACTTACTACTTACTACTTACTGCTACTTATTTTTCAGACATTGCAGCCAGTTTAGCATGTGTGAATAATAATAATAATAATAATAATTACAGCCATTTTGTCAGAGTACTCATTCTGACTCATTATCATTCTGCAATTGCTTGACAGACAGTTGACTGAGCAGACAGCAGCCTACAGTTTGCCGTGTTGACTGTTTACCATAGAACATTTATCAGTTAAATTGACAAGAGAGTCTGAAGAAAGTCTAGTACACATAAATCCATTGACAGACTGGCTGGGCTGGTCTGAGCTGGGAGGCTCAGGCTTGTGTATGAAGGTATGTTCTACACCGCCTCCCATGCCATCAGCTCCCTCCTTCTCTCCTCTCGACACTCTCCTTGTGTTCTTCCAGACACACAACATGTCCTGAGATAGCCCAGAGCCTGAGATAACACAGTGCATGGAGCTGAGTGAAATGAGGCTTGACCAAATTGATAGGTTACCCATCTATTGCACTAGTCTTCCTCCCGCCTGTGCATCCTCTCTCTCTCTCTCTCTCTCTCTCTCTCATTCTCACCTAACCCTTTTTCAATTACTCTGCTCTGCAGATGAGGGGTAGATAGATTGCGTGGCACTGAAAGGAGATGCATTTAATCCTGTCTTCTGTTAACAAGCCGCCGTCTCATCCAGCTAATTGTTGCATTTTGCAACACTTCAAAGAAAGAAGAGGCACTGTGTGCTCCCTCATTACTGAGCAGTGCCTTGCAGTCTCTTATGGCTTCCATTCCACCTACCATGTATATAGTCAGAGGGAGAGAGAGACTGCAATAAAGAACGAGAGACAAAGTGGAGTGTGAGTGAGTGAGAGAGAGAGAAAGAGAGAGAGAGAGACTTTAATCAGTACAAGAGGTTTCGTGCGAAAGATGACAGAGAGGAGACACTTTCAATTTGTCCAGCAACTCCTTGGACTCAATGCACGGCATCCTGCCCAAGAGAGAGGGAGAGAAAGACAGAGAGAGAGACGCTCGTCTGATTGATACGGCGCCCCAGCGAGGCACTCAGGCCCCAGGACCAATACGCCAAACGCTGACACGATGATGTGATTCCCTCTAAACACACATCGCTCTTATCTCCACTTACACCGCCAAAGATGGGCAGAGTAGCTGCAGCAGCCGTGCCGTTTTGAGACCACCGAGCTCAGAGATGCATCATGGGACGACCGACAGCATTCATCCCATTTTTTTTCCTCCGCATTAACAGCATTAAAGAGATGTTCTTCATTTTATGATGTTTATGTACCAAATTGGCTTGAGGGAAATGCAATTTTTGCCCGGCGTTTCTTTTATCAGGCCACTAATGAAGTTGATGTGAAGTTTTTTTTTCTCATACACACATCATTATGTGACTCCGTCCTCCAGAACCACTTGAAGTGGAGTTGAAAGGAAACATCAATGAGCGTCAAAGCATAATTGCAGGGCCACAAAAAAGAGGGCAGCCATGCAGACATCCCACCTCCTGAAGGAATGCGTTCAAAGCATAGAAACTGTCTCCCAACCACCACCATCACCACCTCCACTAATCATTATCATTTCAACACCGCTGGAGAGAGACAACGAAACACCCCTCCCCTCGGCTTTTCCCTCCCAAGTGTTTAGCCATTTAAGCAGAGACTTAAATCCTTTTCCTCTCCTCTCCTCTCCTCTCCTCTCCTTCCACCACCTCTCCTCCACCTGCCCTTTCACCTCTTTCAAGTCCTCCTCCCCTTGCAAGCATGATGGGTGGTGTTTGAGGCTTGTTCACTGGTGCGTAGGGGATGAGTCGTTCCAACCCAGAGGGGCTCCTCGAGCTGTGTGGAAAACAGAGAGAGAAAGGCAGTTAGAGAGAGAAAAAATTCCCTGGTCTTCTCATTAGCCCCGGTTTCTCCGGCAGACGCGTTAGAGTGACAGGACTGGGGAGACCTCTAGGCCCCAGACTGCCGGCTCCCTAGAGGAGAGAGAAGAGAGGAGAGGCCAGACAAAGGGAGAGGACTCCTGTTTGATCTTATTGATTCACATCAGAGATCTTCCCTGTCTGACTGAGGCACTATATTATGCAGGAGAGCCTGCATGCAGACACACAACCACACACACACACACACACACACACACACATAAACAAACATGCACACAAAGAGCAAACATGATTAGAAGAGCACTCATGATTACATATGCATTACACACACCACAGATGCACACACCAAGAGCAAAAAATACACACTCAGACACACTCATAGGCAGTCATACATGTCAACACATACCATCCATGTGTACATACACAAACACACAGGCACACACAGATCCCCCCTTCCACACACACACACACACACACACACACACACACACACACACACAGACATATAAACAGTGCAATGAGACACATACACACACAGAGTCGCCACATGCAAACACACTCACAAACATTAATTCACTTCATACTTTCATCCTCAAAGACAGAGTAGGTTATGCAGATGGGGCTCGAAACAGCATGGGGGAAATGGGAAATGGAACTCTGCCTATGGTGGGGAAGACAAAGAGAGAGAGAGAGAGTTAGAGATGTCTGGTAATGATGCATCCATTCCAAGCCCTCTTCTCAACACTGTCACACTGTTTGGGTCCTTTTCAAACCCAAAAGCTGCCCAAATCTTCGCCTGATCGCCCCACAGCCAAACGGAGAGATCAGCTAGTCAGTGAAATAGTGGGTGTTTCAATCCAAGGTCCTTGTGCAACACACTTGAACAAACACTCACATACAACATACAGTCAAGCAATTACCACGGCCTCCTGTGCACAGACCAGTGGGGTGAAGAATATCTGCCTTGTGTTCTGAAATTTAGGCCCTGTTAATATAGGCATCAAAGCCCCACGAAAAGCTTTGTCCCTGCATGCAGAACCAATCGGTCTGCTGTCAGTAATATCTCAACATGTCTACACAGACTCTGCATGTGCATTCTGCTGCCTAATTAGCCATGCCAATTATTGACTTCCATCTCGTCAGTGTAAACAAGAGTTTCTAATAGTTCAATAGAATATCGACGCCCCACCAGAGTATATATATAAAAATGCTGAGCCACTGAGGACTCAAGCCTGGCACTGTGCTTTAGCTGAAAAGTATCAGGGTGACAAGGACACTTGTGGTTAATTAACTTAGGTTGTAGTTTTCTATTTTATGGCTAAATAATACTAATTGTTTTAGAACCTTTAAAGGCTATAAACTGTATTTAAAGGGTTACTACAACACCCAGATCATTCCTTCGCCTGCATCTCTATTAACTGATATTCAGCTCATTGTGTCTGCAATTACAATGCAATTACTGTCTTGTTATAATAGATTTCTACTATCATGTTGAAGCTGCTTTGCTTACAGAGTTTATAAGGTTATTGATACTGTATGACGTGCCAAACCAATCAAAACAACTGAAATGAACTTCACTAACAAATGAATGATTAAATCCACAGTAATGTTACATATAAATCATCACAGATGTTGTTGAGATTGGAACACAGGAAATCAGTAAAACAGAAGATCAATACCATTCGTATGTAGTGCAATGTCCTGTAAAACTGAATAATGCAGTCCAATTGCGATTTCTTATCATATTGTTAAGATGTGATGAATGACAAGATGTGATGACCCCATAAAACCTTGTGTTGTGGCCCAAACAAGGAATGTGCTCTGTCCACCCTGTCCCATGTCTCTGCTGTGTCTGCCAGAAAAAAGTGACATCTGAGGGGCGGGGGTGGGGTGGGGGTGAGGAGGGGGTCTGTCCGACACCCACCAGTGTGCTCATAATCAGAATAAACAGGAACACAAATGAGCACCGCCGCTATCTGACAGCGCCTTTATGGATGACCACCCACTCCAGCGTACACGCAAACACACACACATTCACACACACATGCCAGACAGGCCATTAGAGATGGCAGCACACACACACACACACACACACACACCGGTGCCGGATCGTCACCATTGCTGTCGGAATGCGAGCCATTCTTCATGGGTGTCAGCAGATCACGGAAGCATTGGCTGATATTCCAGTCACACGCACTGGCCTTGCCTGTCCTTGGAGTCATCATCGCCGGCTATCATTGCTTTTTATCAGCTTCAGACAGGCACACATTGCGTCTGTGGATACCAGGGGCACCAAGGAGACCAAACAAATACGCATTGTAGACGTGCCTCAGAGTGTCTGCGTTTTTTCAATAGTTTCTTAGGTTTCTTATGCGAATGAAGCATAACACTAAGAGCCTTAATGCTCAGTGTCTCATATATGTAATGTGTTACTAATTGCACAGGAAGATTACATTTATGTCAACATTAGGAATGCAGAGGAAATATTCAGGATGCAGGCTTTAAATGATTTAGCAACAAGCATATTTGTCATAGTCTTAGTGTCAAGGTCCTGTGGTTAGATTACTGGCATAGCTTTCATGCCACTGTTGCAGCAGTAAGTAGTGGTACAGGAGTTGTCCATATGGATAACTAGAATAATATTTCTGATGAGCATGTAATCAGGAACTCATTCATCCATAATCAGATCACACACTGATTTTGTAAGTTAATCCAAAAGACCAGGACAGGACCAGGACAGAATATTTTATTGTTTTCTTTTTATATTATTATTTCTATTGAACGGCTCATCAGGAGTCTGGTAGTTGAGACTGGCACAAATCACAGCAGTTTTGCAAACAAATTGAATAGACAGTTACACATGACTGCAATTTCGCTGGCAATAAGCTATGCAAATACAGCTTTGTTCCAAAAACATATTTAAACAGACAAACTCTTACAGGAGATTTAATAGTGTCTGATAGTAAACATATCCACCTCTTCTATAAAAAATGTAAAAATAAAATTAGTAAAACAAAATAAACTGGATGAAAGCTAAAATGTTACGCTCTTAGTGACTTGCAAAAGTCCACACTTCATTTACATGTGCTGAGTCTTTTCAACAGAGTTGGCATTTAATTTGACGAGGCTACACTTTTAAATGTATCAGGGTGTTTTGTCATTTAAATCCCTAATTTAAAACAGAGGATAAGAATAGTCCAAAATGGTGAAATACTGTGAAAAAACTAAAGCTAAAAAATAAAATATCTGTGTTGTCATAGCATCCACTTAAGTTAGCATGCAAATCGCCTATCACCAGGCCCACCCTGGTAATACCATTTTAAACCACATGTGGCGCTGTCTTTGTCAATGCAAGTTCATGGAAGTGGATTTTCACCAATCTAAATCCTGCAGAACTCTTCACAAGCTCTTAAAGGTGCACTTCATCTGTATTGAATGCTGCTGTCCATGGTGCTGAAAACCAAAGGGAAGTGTATGTGATAAAGCTCAAAATGTCTGCCAGTGTGTTTTTGCCAAGTTGCCATGGGAGAGAGGTCAAGTTCAAAACAATTCACAAGAGAGTGTGGATACAGAAATCCTCACCCAACATGACAGCACTTTTGCCCCAGAAACTCACAGCATTCTTCCAAGGAGGACCTTTCTCACCCTCTGGACTCTGACAGGGAATGCTATCAGAATGTCTCAATAGCGGAGACATGCATTGCCTCAGAAGATGCTGTTGTCCTCGTGCAAAAGCATAAGAAGGATAATATGTTGAATGATATATTCTACTTCATGATTCAGACATTAAAAGTGATGTGGCAAATATGATTTGGGAGTATGCTTCTGACATACAAACTTATATTGTATATACACATTCATCAGTAATGAGACTCATATGTTAGACAGACAGACACACACACACACACACACACACACAGTACAAAGTGCTGCCTTTGGGCAACCCCCTTCTTGTATGATTACATATGACACATATGTTTTACAGCAAAGAGTTACATTTGATTATCTTCAGCTTTTGATTTGTCATATTTTCTGTAGTTGCTTAACATCTAAACCATGATATTCTGTCTGAGGTTTATTCCTTGTATCATGAGACATGTTGCATTGAAGAGGACAGCAGACAGCTGATGTATTTGGGGAAATGGTTGTGACAGACCCGCTTTCTGGAGAATGAAAAAAAAAAAGCAAAATGGGACTGAAATTTGATTTCTTCTTTCGCTCAACGGGAAAGCCAATCTATGTGATGGGCCACATGCATATTTCATGGATGGCAGTTCTAATTCAGCATAAGATTAAAGGAGGAGGATTCTGATTGGAGGAGAAAATAAAAGGGGAATTTCAGAACAGGAAGTTCACATCTAATGGTGACGCCTAAAATGTGAATATCAGAGGGGTGGCATCTACTATCCGTCTGTTCTACCTGTTCATCGATTCATGTTTTTCTATTGCTAACTAACTTCTCCAAGCATCCCACAGAACACCTCCTCATAGCACAAATCTCAGTAAGTTCTGAGGCCTGTTTCTTAAACACAGGTTAAGCTATTTTACTGTAAACATATGTCTCCATTGACGTTTTAGGTCTTTAGTCCAGGGCTAGCTTACTGTAACTCATGTACAAGAAATTCTTCCTGAGTCTTTTGGCTCCCCCATACACCTCCAGTGTTCCTATGTGTCCCCATAGTTTTCGGATGTCCCCTGTTTTTGAAACAGATGGCCACATTTCAACTTCAACATCAACTTTCCCCTCTTTAAGATACTGCCTTTCTTGGCGCATCCTCCATCCTCCTCCTCATCTGTGTATCCCTCCATCCCTCAGTCGCTCGGCCTCTTTCTGCCATCCCAGGGGAGCAGGTGAATGGATGATCTTGCTTTGATTGCCGCATGGCTGTGGGCAGTCCTCAGGCACATCCCGGGTTCACTGTGAGCGAGTGGTAAATAATCCCGTCTGGGGATGAGACAAGAGAGATGAGATAGAGCAGTGGAAGAGGCAGAGAGAGAAAGCAAGAGAGCGATGGAGAGTTAGAGAGAGAGATGTAATGGACATATGGAGAGAAAGGGAGGGCAAGAAAGGAAAGAGTCAAGAAAGAAAGAGAGACTGAAAGAGAGAGAGAGAGAGAAAGACATAGAGAGAGAGAGAGAGGGAGAGTGTGCTGCTTAGATGTACATGAATGATGAGCTTGGAAGGGTGAAGTTAAAACTGTTTGTCCTCAAATGAAGAAGGAAGGAAAGCACTTCACTTCAGGCACTTCAGGTGTCAGTGTCAATTTGAATTTGGGCTGTTGAATATCAGATAGATGTTGAAAGTCTGACATGTCTGTTTAAAATGCATTGATATATCAATTGACATGTACCTTAATAAAGGCAAAAGAGAGAGGTATGTAAGCTGCAAACATGCAGCAACGTCCTAGATGCTTGGTCCCCAGGAAGATTTTTCTAGTTGTATCTGTCACTGGTTTTTGCTGTAGCTCTGGGACTCTTGGATGCTTGGGGTTTTGTTACAGTATTCTTGGTTAATTGCTAGATAGGTCTGTGTGTCATTTTCTCAAAGAAAATTCAGTGAGTCAGTGTCATGGATATAATTAACTAATACAATTCATTAACTTAATGAATCTGTGCAATATTAATTGACATTGATTACAAATAAAATCAAATAATTTGTTTGACTACATGGGTTTATATGGGATAAACAAATATCCTGAAACACTTGGCAAATCAACTGTCTCTTCCTGTCCAGTGAAGATGACATTGAGTAATGAGACAGCCTGAGGTCTGTATCAGTTTGAATATGAAATAGGGAGTTAAGATAGGGGCCAATGGAGACTTGTAGCCTGGTGCTATCCAGCATGGAATGCTAAGTGTCTGAAGTCCATCCAAATGCATACTACTTTCTAAACTACTTCCAATGCCCTTCTGAGAGTATTATATACGATGAACTCAAGAAGATGACCCCTAAAACATTGGTAACTGTAAAGATCTTCACTTGGTGTGTATAAACTTTTTTGTTGTTCCCCCATTTCCATTCTGTTACTGGGTGCAGAAATCATGTAGGGTGAATGAGTGAGCATCTCTTGGGCCCTAGAATTAGAATTTAGAACTATCATTTCTAACAGATCTGTTATAAATCCTCATAGGGCCGGACTCTCTAATACCTTTGAGATTTGAAGCGCTCCAGGTGTACTCCCAGATTTAATACCTTTGAAAAATTGAAGTTCTGAAAGAAAACAGCTACTTCAACTGGTAACGCTTAACAACTCTTTCTTTTACTATCTTTTTTTTAGCGCTCACTCACTTTCTCTCGCACACATACACACCCACCATCTCTCAGTGGAGCCAGACTTGGAAATGAAGCTAGTTCTGTGCGTGTGTGTGTGGGGGGGGTGGGGTGGGGGGGCTGGGAATAAGAAGAGAGAATGAGTGTCTCCCTCCGCTGATGAATTAAAGATGACGGTGTGATCCCCGTCAGGATTTGGAGGGTTAGGTCATGGCAGAGCAAGGTTCCAAGCAGTCAGCATAATGTCTACACTCCTTCCCTGGTCTGGCTGAGCGTTCCCATAGCAGTCGCTGTCAGCACTCAGCGTCTTACTCTGTCTCTCTGTTTAATCATGCCGCTACACACAGCCCCAAACTTTGGAGTCTTAAATTCGAGTGTGGTAGACACGTTTAGATGTCTCTTGTCCCAGTGTTGTGAGAATACTGCTATTAAAGTCTTTTCATCTAATATACATCAAACACAAAGGGAGAAACACTTGTTGACAGAGTTAGTTAAGTGATACTTCTCTCCAGCCAGGCTTAGCATACACAAACATTTCCTCAACCACAGTGTACACACACGCAGAGAGAGAGAGAGAGAGAGAGAGAGAGAGAGAGAGAGAGAGAGACCGCAATGCATAACTCCTTATAAATCATAGCCACAAGTTATTATAGCTCAGAATACCAGGGATGACAGAGGATTGAAATTTCGCTGTTATTATAGTTGTGGTGGCAGAGGTGTAATGGGGATTTTTTAGTGAGGGTACGCAATTTTAATGATGCAGACCTAATTGCAAAGAAAGTCAAACGCACTTCCAAAACCTACTGTCATGGCCACACCAGGTCTTTCGCCAGCCACACCCACATCTTGTCTACAAGTAGACCAGACTCCCCTATGGCCATGCCCACTACTCATTCTGCTCCTCTCCCCGTGCAATTTCCCAGTCTACTGATTATCCAGCACCTCTGTTCTATTACCCTCTGCCTACTTACACCCCTGTCCTTCTCCGCTCTCTGTCTGGCCTCATCTACGACGACACGAAGAACCCCTGCACACGGACGGTTCCTCAGCGTCTGCTCTTTGACTCCCGATTCTCTCACTCCAGGTCCTGTTTTTCTTGGATTCCCTCCATTGTTCTTCGGTGCTGCGGTTCAGATTGTGGAGCTTTTGAGTTGGACTTTTTCAGTTACAATACCTTTATCTATTTATCTCCTGTGTGTTCATTCTCTGGGAATTGTCCCTGTTGTCCCACCTGCCTTGGTTCCTCCTTTGAAAATAAACTCTGAGCTATTGTGCCTGAATCTTTTGTCCTTACTCTGTGCACCCTGACACCTACATAGATACTATATCACTAAACGATTATGGCATCCAATAGTTACGTTGCATTTGTTTAAGAAAATAAAGGGCTTATTGGAGAGGTTTGCTTGACATGTGCACCTATTGTTACCTTATTAATATAATTTCATAAATGAATGCCTAATATTTCAAAAATGTAAAATACATCAATTATCAGTTCATGACATTGGCATACTGCAGGAACCCAGACATGCAGAGGCATAAACTACCCTGAAGGAGACGGCTGGATTTATTGAGCTGCATTGAGCTGCATTCAGACTTTACCAACTAGTGCCCTCCCTATCTTTCCTCTCTCTGTCTTGCTCTGCTTGCGTCTATCTCCCTAACTCCCTCTCCTTCTCTCAAAGCCTCCATCTATCTCCCTTCCTATTTCATGCTCCCTCTCTCTCTCTATCATTTTCTTTATCTCTCTCCACCCACCTAGGCTTGTGGGCTTTATGCATCCCCTTGACAAACCAACCAGCTTTTCCGCACTGGATCCCCCCTGTGGACATGTAAAACAGACTCAGACATGAGGACATGATTTAGATAACAAATGACCGGGCCTGGTGTCACCGGGGAAAAAAGAGGAGGAGGAGGAAGAAGAAGAGGAGGAGGAGCAGGTAACAAGGTTGACCCCCGGAAAGCCCCCACCGCTCCATCATTAGGGTGAGAAACAATGGCTGCACAAACCGCACTCTGTGACAGGCCACAGATGAGCCTCTCCTCTGCGTCTGGGAAATGCCAACGACAAGATTGGCCTTTGATTGAGCACAGCCAGTGAGGGTAACATTTGTACCGGAGCATCACCCTGCCTCGGTGTAAAAAAAGACTACAACTGCAACGTGCAAGTAAAATCTCATTAAAGTAAGTGCTGCAATGACCTAATAACTGTGTTTGGTATTTCAGTATATATTTATTTCCCTTTGTGTTGGCCTATTTTTTGTCACGTATAAGAACCGCTTACTCGACTGAAGAGTAAGACCTAAGGCACGTATCCGTGTCACTTGATATTTACAACCGCAAGAGATCCTTGGGGTTGACAGCCAACAATGAAGACCAGGTTCTTATAATTGCAAACAGGGATAGAGTCAATACAGAGAACAAATTGGGTAAACAGGGCCAAGGGAGAGCAGAAAAGAGGAGGTAAGCAAATCGTGATTGAAAAACAGTGAGGTGTGTAGTCTACCTTTACGCCGTAAAACAATGGCTATTCTAAATTCTGCCAGGTTCCTTTTAACCATTGAATGTGTAGGCTTCTGATACTGTATTTCACCAGCATCTCTCTCACGAGTATCAACTGCCAAAGTCTGTTGAAGACATAACTCAACACATTTTGGATGTAAGTGCGTTCTCTGCTGTTTATCTGGAGAAATTTAGAAGGCCTCAAGGAGAATCCTGTTTTCCTGATCCAGCTCACTTCATTATCCCATTTCATGTCCCATCATAAGAGAGTTATTGATGAATAATGTATACTTGGACAGACTGGATCTGGGTTTGTTTGGAGTTGCACATTAAAAACTCTGGAAACCATAGTATCCACACTCCAACTCTAACTGAAGTTTGTGACACTTTCCATTTGAGATTCATAAATAAGATTTGATGTGTTGGTAAATTATAGAATTATTAACATTATATGTAATTTTGAACTAATGAAGACAGGAGGATATTTTGTTTTATTCTAGGTTCTCAATAATTTGCATTTCGAGATTAACTCTCCTGATCTTGAGAGTTGCATGGTTATAATGTAATGCGTCTCTGGTCTAAGAGTTATGGCTATTGACATAATAGGTATATTTTGGTGCACTTTGGCAGGGTTTTCACCTGACTATAGTGTTGTAGTCAGGTTTGTATGTTTGGAGTGGACTTGGTATCTGATGATCCTTGTATGGATTGTAAGCTTTCTGAAATGCTTTGTATATGATGTGCCATTATTTACTGAAATATTCAATAGGCCTATTACATCTTAGACCACAGCCTTACCTTACACCATTTCTTATTTTGCAACTATGCAAGGTCTGGCTATACTGAATATAAATTTGAAGGTTAACATTGACAATTTTGAGATATACTACCTATTTCAGCCCCATAGGTGTACATTGAATGCTAATGTGATACAATACAGTGCAAATACTGTAGAGGACTAGAGGACATGGTAGAGGAAGGTGGGGCTTATCTCAATGCATGCTAACTCACATGTAGAGGGTGTGGGCTTTTGGAAAATGTTTAGATTAGGTTGTTTAACTTTTCCTCCTTAAGCTTTCCTCTTGGTTCAGTATAGGATTATGTACTCTATAAATGGTCTTGAAAAACTCTAAAAATTTAAATTTTGACGAATGCCTCTGTTCTGAGAATTTTTGGTTGTTGCCGTAGCCCCCCACCCCCCGGGGGCACAGGACCCTGTTGGCCGCTGTGTAGAACCGCCAATGACAATGGTGCTTCCTTAAAATTTTCTCCACATTCATAGAGCTGTGTTTCATTTTCTCATCATACAAACATACAGAGGACTTCTTCTGCATTTCACCAGGCTGTGTAAGAGTAGCCTCCAGTCTCCAGCATCTCCAGTGAGCCAGAGGATCATCTTCATGTTAAACAGAGGGTACTCTGAGTAGAGGCAGAAAACACATAAAAGTCCAGAGCACCTCAAGGGCTCTTCGCAGTAGATTGGCTTTGGTATGGACCAGGGCAAGCTGAAATGCTTGACTTGTTTGCAAGAGCCTTGTTTGCAGCAAACAATACGGGAGGCTGTAATACTGCAGTGGACATCAGTCATGGGAAATGGAACGAGAACAAAAAGAAACAAGTGTTGTCTCCAGTCAACAACTGAACAAATAGATACAAATCTTAGCTATGCACAGAGTGCCATAGCCACGTCTTTTAAATCAACTCAATAAACAGAAAAGAGGTTATTAAGATTTTAAGAGGCATATAGTTTTTTTGAACTTCAATAAAATATAGGATTTTCACCGCTTAATTAATTGGAAGAAAATTGACAAATATCAGATGTGACATTTTCAAATACATTACATCAGAACCCACTTAAAACTAAATGGCATGTAATGGGAACTGACCCTTGTCGAATGAGATGGCACAGATCTCATTAAAGCTGGAGAACACTCCTTTCAGTAAATCATCACCAGTAAGTTTGGAATCCTGTCAGCTCTTTGTGAACCGTTCACATAATATTGATTGGGTCAATATTAGGATGGTCTTTTTTGTCTTGTTGTGTCCTGTTGTTCCCTATCACACACATAGATACAGTATCCACCCAGAGCTTGTTCTCAGTTGTCAGGTGGCACGTAGACTGATGAAAGCAAGCTGACCTTCCTGCAGTCTCTAGTTACACAGAGTCCACAGATCACGTACAGATGCCTGCAAGCAGTTTCACAGACAGCATCTGCATTTGGGGTGTGAAATGAGAGGGGTGCTGCTCTTTTTCAACTATGGTAATTGCGATGAAAAACACAAGGGTAATGTCAAAGGGGAGCATATTTAAAATATTTGAATAGTAAGAATGTGAAATATGATCAAAGTAGATTGCGGGTGAAAACAATTTAGGTAAATGGAACTAAAAAATGGAAGGAATTATGATGCTGTTGAAGCACAGAAACGTATCGATTAGCGTTTTTGTCACAGTCAAGAGGGAGCTGCCATGAAAAGTTAGCTAAGAACTAAAATAAAAGTGCTTATTAATTCTCCAGTTCACAATTTCCCCTACTTTCTCCTACTTTCCTACCTTGGCGTGTACCCCAAAAGGAAGCAGGACTGAACTCAATAGATGAAATCCCTCTCCACAAACAGCCCTATGGCTCATGAAAGAACTGAATTCTCAGGGGTCCTCTCTTACCTTCCCAGCCCTGACAGAGCAATTACGTTGCCTTTGTATATAAGACAGCGTCACAGCTGTTCATTAAAAGACCCTCTCTACTCCAACCCTGCTGTACGTTCTGTCATCAGAGTGAATCATTACAAGCAAGAATGAAAAGGTGATGAAAAGAGGAAAAAGCCAGAGACAATGAGAAAGGGAGAGAGGAGAGACAGAGCAAGAGAGAGAGAGAGAGAGAGAGAGAGAGAGAGAATGGGAAGAAAGTCTAGACAGGCCGCACATAATGGATGTGCACCACAGCCCATCATTAGGGAAATAGCTCCTCTTTAATAAACCCATCATGCACACAGTGACCCCCGTGTCAGATATGTCATGGGACCCCTATTAGGGGATATGGTGCCCATCAGAGACTGCTACCTGTGAGCAATATTAACCTTCTGACCCTGCCATATTTATTTTCTTGGTGAAGTTTAATTTACATATTGCAATACGAGGAAGGGCTTTGCTCGGAGGACTCTTCAAGTGTATTAGTCTGACAGACAGCTGAGCTTTTTGCCCCCCACTCATGTACCCAAGTGGCTTTGAGGCCAATCCCTAGTTCATAGTGACAGGCCCCCCACAATTAAACACCATTATGCCATGTAAGTGGGACAACCAAGATATTAATACATCAGTCACTCACTCAAAACGCCTAGAGTAGTCTGTTCCCTATGCAAAGCCTTGTGCCCATGCACGTGTATACCAGCTTGGTCTTATCTACTGATCTGATTTAACCGTCTTTAAAAGTGCAAAATGCACCATGTCATAATGTACCAGTTTATTTGTCATGTAGTGTTGTGCTTCACAAACAGTAAAATTCTTCTGAATATAAATTAATTGAATTACTTTTGGGTGATAAACAAACAATTGGTTTTCTAACAAACATTGCAATGCCCAATTGTGTGTTCAATTATCCCATTAATGAATGTAATGTGATTGTGGGATGGCACACCCAGAATAGGCAAGAGACATTACAGAAAACCCTCTCTCAGTAGGATGATGAAGTGGACGGATTACACTATCAAGTGCCAAAGTTGTGGGGATTCAGTCTTCTGGTATTAACTTTGTATTGACTGTATGAAACTCATTTGTCCTCTGAATTGGGTCAGCATGGCTGTAGCAGTGGTGCACTGCAAGCGACCTAATGTTGAAGCTAAATGCAGTAGGTTTCCTCTGCCATCTAGAAATGTTAGCTGAGCATACTGACTGTTATAAGTGAGCATTAGTCTGGAACAGTGACAACAGTCACATTGGGGCTTCCTGAAGAAAGAAACTGCATAGACCATATTATCAGAATGAAAATGGTCAGTTACAGCATCAACATACTAGAGCTAAGTAGCCAGTGAGGGTATTTTTGTTTGGAACTGGAACATTCTCTACTATTTCATACAGCCGTAGTAGGCCTATCTAAAAACTCTGACTGAAGAGCATCAGCAGAAAGATGATGCTGATTGACCAAACATGGTCCTGTCAAAGAGCTTAAGAGAGTGTGTTTGGTGCCTTAAGAGAGTGTGTTTGGTGCCTTAAGAGAGTGTGTTTGGTGCCTTAAGAGAGTGTGTTTAGTGCCTTAAGAGAGTGTGTTTGGTGCCTTAAGAGAGTGTGTTTGGTGCCTGTTGCCCCTCATGAACAGGAAGGTGATTATGGGTAATACATAATGAGGAACACCCAGCGTGTTTACCTGATTCCTGCCAGCTCTTTTAAAAAATGCATTGCAATCTGTCAGATGAAAGAGAAGGTGGGCACACAGAGTACAGAGCGAGTACAGAGAGCCCATCTTCAGACATGGGGATGTTTTTGGAAGCCGTTCACACAAGAAATTGGCTCGTTTAGACTTGGTTTGATCCTCAAAGACAATTAAAAACAGTGCTCAAAGTGTAATTAACGTGATGCACCTTAACAAGCCAAGATGGAATAAAGCACTCATTACATGTTTTTTTTTTCTTAGAAACATAACTAATGGATCATGTGACAGAAAACAAATTTTGCTTAAACAAAAGTTCACTTTCCGGACGCATTGCTTCTCACAGCCACCTCGGTACAGTTACTGTAAATAAATCAGAATGTTGGGGAGTGTTTCACATTGGTGTGTTATTCTCTTCCACAGTTTTAAAGTTAAAAAATGCACAGACCTTTTGATATGTAGCACCTGCTTTGCAAAGACAGAGAATTTGTTGGTGTTAAAAATGCTGTTTGGTGTGCTGTTTTGAGTATTTTACATGTCTTACATAACTTCATGGCATGGAAAAGCAACTGTCAAGTGTATCTGTTTATTAGAATTATTTTGGAAGTTAAGGAAGGTCTATAAGGGACTTACAAACTTTTATTTTATAAAAGCTGTCTTAGCAAACACACATCATTTTTGATATTTCAATGTATCTGTTTTATCCATCATTTCAGTATTACCAGTTAATAAAAAACATTAAATCAACAAAAACTTCTCTACTAAAATCACACTAATTGTGATGTTATCTCATGTCTAAATGAGTTATCTCATGTCTAACATGTCTAAATGAGTTATCTCATGTCTAACATGTTTAAAGATGCATTATGGCAAAAAATAAACTCAAGGACATGTTACAAGATATTTCCAGCCAGCTGATGCTTCAGAATAGAACAGAACAGCCTGTTCTTGTTGATTATTTGTGGAGAGATTTACAATTATACAACAGTTAGGCCCAGTCAAACTATTTAGCAATTTCTGATTGGATGAGACGCATCCTATATGTCACTAGGAGTGAGGATATCCCACGATATACCATTGGTGACTCTTCACAACTAACAATCACTCCGCATTTTCCATTGAGAGAACTTCCAAGCTGTTGATTAACTGTTATGTTGCTTGGGAATGGGAGATGCAAAGCTAAGCTTCAAACTATTTTGACATCATGCCTGCGGCCGAACCACACCCATGAGGATATCCATTCTGTATTATCGCTAATCTATATTAGTGTGACTGTTGGCTATTTGACTGTTCAGTTAATATTAACCTTAATCTTTTCTTACTACATAAATAACAACAATATGAAAAGTGACAAAACAATATTACCGTTTTGATGGCTATGTGCAGGAACTGAGTTTTCAAGGGGACCTAATGGCTGGAGACCATTGTTGGACATAGTAAATAAATATTTAATCATAGATTACTACAGACATCAGCAACTTGCTTTGCTTTAGAGAAGATCTGTGTTATCAACAAGCTGGGAAAAGATGAAAGGGTGCATTGTGCATTGTGAAAATTATCCATGCAAATTACACAGACATATTTCTAGTTGAAGACTTTTCAGGGCCAGGGACAGAGTGCCTACCACAGGAGCACGGTCTGGTAGCTGAAGTGTTTCTCTCAGCCTCTCTCTTTATGCAGTATAGCTGCCATTGTCAAGAAGGTTAATGTGTGCTGTAGGATGCCCTTCTGTATATTAAGGCTGGCATAGAGAGGACACACAAACCTCAGAACTCAGTACTCTGTAATGAAAAACAGAATATGGCTTGATGCATTCAGATAAACTTCTTTCAATATTTTCACATTTTCATTTCAGGTATTCAGCTGAGCGGGGGTGTATGGCCTCATTGTGTTTGAAGGGAATTTTATATTTATTTGGGTCAAAAATAAATAAACAAGCATCTGAATTGATCACAGAGTAGCAAATGCCATCTGTTTTGACCAATCGAACCAAGACCGTGCGCCTTTCCACAGTTGTAACATTTACTGTGACCTTCAAATAAATATTGGTTTGGGCCTCTTAAGCAACATCTTGTTAAGCAAGTGGTGGTGCCAGAGGTGGTGTGAAACTGACCCATGGGAAAAATAAACAAGCACACCATCAATAGCAGCATGACCTGTCAAAAAGCACATGTCATGACATGTTAATGTAAACATTTAACAGGACAATCACCAATAATGGTAACATGACATCTCCAATGGACATAATAAGATATTCAGGTTTTTACCAGTCATATAAAGAAGGGTTCCAGGATATGTGTTCCATATTGAAAAAATGATCACATTTGCACTTGAAAAGATGTGTCAGAAGAATGTGCTTGACTGATTATCCCATCTTCATCTATTCATCAGCCTTAACCAATCCTGTGTGCTGAACAATTAATCCTCCAGGGGAGAATACTTCTATGCATTCTCAGCTTTGCAGGTTTAAGGGAGCTCATAGCTTTGATCTTTATCTTTTATAGACATAACATGTGGCCCAGCACCTTTTGGAAATGATGAAGACAAGGATCCTTACATGAAGGGAAAAATGAGAAGAGAGGGAATGATGAGAAAATTATACCACTATCCTGGTATAGTGAAGACAGGATGACTATTCGGGATTAAATGTTAAGCCCTCTTCCCTACACACACGCACACACACACACACACACACACACACACACACACACACACACACAAATACACATGTACTACTGATGCGCAGGTCAAGTATTTTTAACACCCGCATCAACCTGACCCATCTTGACAGCTATGATGGATGGCCCGGGCTACTCATGATTCTACTGAATATTGGTTATCAATCACGGAATGGCAAAATGTTCCAAAAAGATTGTTTTATTCTTGAAATATATAGGGAAACAAATAACTAAACATTTTAAACATGTGTAAACTTAGACTATATACCTCACACTTATCTCTCGCTCTCCATCTCTCTCACTAATTCACTCATACAAACCCACACAAACACAAGTGCACACACTCACACCCCCAACACACGCATGCAGGTGCTTGAATCGATAAAGCCTGAGAACATCTAGACTTTTCATCCATCATCATTAACCACCACCATAAACCATCATTTAGCACAAAGAGCCATTGATAAGTTAGCTGAACACTGACTGCAGCACTTGCTTTGTGAACACAAATGCAAAAAAAAAGGTATTATTGAAATTTTGACCCAACCTGCAGTCAACCTGCTACTTCTGCTGTTTGCTAAGGCATCCATGGGATTTGAATTTGAATCTGACCCAATCCTTCCCTGTCTCTCTCTCCCACTCATTTCCTGTCACTCTCTGGCTAATCTGAATGAAAGCAAAAAGACAAAAACAAATACAAAATGCTTCAAAGTTAAACACTGTGTGGCTAGTCTTGACAAAGACAGAAATCCCCTTAACCTTATTTCCTCTCATATCCATAGGGCTATCATCTGAGCTTCATTTCCTTCAGGCTATTATCTTTAATGATAGAGACGCACAGAGAGAGAGAGACATTTATTTTTCCTCTGAAATGAACACACACAACCTACTCCCTGGTAGCAAGACTTTGTTTTACAACCCTGTCTTCAGGATACTTGAGTCTTGGCAGTTGCAACACACAGATTTATTCCGCAATGCATGCACACTCCACATAAACAAATCCCTTGGCTTCAACTGTCCCTACATCACTCTCACTAGTTGACACACATGCGACCGAACCATACTGAAGTACCAGCTGTGTGAAGAAGATGAGGATTTTCCCATTCTAAATATTGACATAACAGATGGCAGATATTGAGTTGTAAGTGTAATAAAACCATTCAGTATTCAAAATGTTTTTTACAAAATGTAATCTCGTCATTTCTTTCTCTCTCTTCTAATTCTCTCTCTCTCTCTCTCTCATACTCCATTCTATTGTCTTTCTTTACCTCTCTCTATCTCTATCCCTCTCCCTCTCATATTAAGTCCCCTGGCAACATTGTGATCCTTAGGTGGGGTTTTTATAACCATTCTAATCATAACTGTGCTGCATTATTAATATGGCAGCTCATTAACTAAGACGCCTGTAAGGAAGACTGTGGGACTGAGACTCTGCTGCTTTGCATCTAGAAGACAAAGGGAGGGAGAGGAAGGGAGATGAGAAGAAGCACCCGTTATAATTTAGAGGCCCACAGGAGACAGGCCATTGGTACTGGTAAGGTATCTTTAAGGTGACAGACTGTCTCTACATCTATCAGTGCTGGCCCAGGAGCCTCATCTGCCTAAGAAACCAATGCACTCAAAAGCAAATGATAAAATTACAAGAAATGACAGTAGGTAGAGTGGTATTTGGGAGGATATTCTACCATGGTGTTAATTTATATATTACACAGCTCCTTATAATGCTGAAGAATTCAATGTGACTCTTCAATGGGAAAGCTATATCCTTCCATCATAAAAATGACTATGATAGCAATAATAAGCGTTCTTCATTGTCATGTTATTGATGTTTTCAATAGGTAGCCGTGTAATAAGCGAAATAACGTTAATTATCATGGAATAACTCCCTTCAGAGTGATTCAAGCACTCCACAGGCATCAGGCTCCCATCACTCTGTCCGAAGTTATTCCACGATAATGATCGGCTCAAAAATGTTATCCCTTACATATATAGCACTTCAGATGATGAAATGTATATTTTATATTAATTGAACTGACAAACATAATGGGTTTACTGTTAATATTGAACTTGCAGACATGGTCAGTAATGTCATGTAGAGTGTGGCAGTGGGCTATAAAGGATTCAGTGGGCATTATAGGATCATAACAGGATTCATTTATTTTTCCTCTACTTGAATTAGTTGCATATTAGTTTGCCCAAACATTACCATTACGCTAAAGCAGATGCGCATGGCACACTGTACTTTTCACATGCAGGATGCCCTAAATCCCCTACACCAGTGGAAGACAATAAAGTATAGGACACCATAAATGCCATAGTCTAAGCCACCAATATTAACTCCCCCGATTGCAATCACCTGCCTGATGTTAACCAATAAAAATCTTTTTCGTTTTTCCAACCACAGCAGTCAAGGGGGCTGTTGTAGGATTAATGTCAGCCAAAGCAACCATTATCATGTGGAATGCGACACACAATGAACTGCATGATGGTACTAAAACATTTTACAAAAATTTCCCTCTAGGCTATAGATTTTTTCATTTGAAATAATCAATCATATAAGTGACAGGACATACCCAATAATGTACACCTGGTTCCTACAGATGTAGTAGGTACTCATTTATTAGTGTCTATCTTTCTGCCTGTGTCCCCCCCCCCCCCCCCCCCACACACACACACACACACACGCCCCAAAGTGAATGCACTATCCCACGTTAAATTGACTCGACTTCAGAAGGTGCTGCAGGAGCTTGCAGCCTCAGACAGAATTTCAAAACAAAGAGTGCTGTGGGTAACTGACTCTTTCTTTCTCTTTTACTCTTGTCAACAAAAGCCTACCAAATTCCACACTAACATATCCTGTGTCATTGCTTTTCCCCTAAAAACTGGACCTGATACATTAGCAAATATTTAAAGTGTTTACTGCATTTGTAAGGCCGTTAGTTGACACAGACATGTGGATGATGCAAATATTTGGTAAGATGCATGGTGTTGTTAGGTGTGTGTGGATCTAACCATGTTATTATGTACCACAACCGATTTTCTTGTCTGTCGTACTGTATATGTGCATTTACAGGTCATATATATATACATATATATATATATATATATATATATATATATATATATATATATATATATATATATATTAGCATGTGTGCCCCTGAATGGTCCTCCCAGTGTGGCTTGTTCTGTAGTGTACCATGTGAGAACCCTCGGGTCTCAGCCATGCATCAAAGTTGTTTATCCCGGTGAGTTATCCTCCCTGGCAACGCTGTGCTGCAAGGGGTAATGGAAAAGGTGGAGACTGTAACGAACAGTCAATATCCAACTAGACTTGGAAAGGAAGTGAGACAAGAAAGTGATCTAATTAAACACAGGGGGGAGACTTAAGTGCTTTTGTGTGTGGAGGCAAATGCTACTGCTGTCAAAGAATGGGATGTGGCCACAAAGAGAAAGAAATGAGGACAGAAAAGAGAGAAAAAAAGAGTTGGGTTTGGCACCCTCCACCTCAGCCTATTTTCCCAGTTTCCCCTCATTCCTGAGTTAGATATCTCCAAGCAATTAAATGGATTGCACCACCATGGTCCATCTGCTGGCTTGAACAACAGATAAGAAAAGTGCTTCAGGCTGTCGGTTGATGGAAGTGCTCGCCCTCACCCTAAGAACTGGCTGACAGAATGGCTGGCTCAAAATGACCTTTTGGCAGCAAAGATGACGTAACTTGTCTTTAATCCTAGGTGAAATCTACAAAACATATTTTTGGCAGTGCAAATGCAAGTAAAGTAGACCAGTTTATTGCAGTAAGTTACATTTCCATATCCATCTTGCTTTCTGCCTTATTGATTGATTATTAGGGAACACTTGAAATTATGTAGCAATTATACTTGAGTAACACTTTACTCAAACTCTGTGTTATAAGAGTGATATTAGCATGTCATAACCATGTATTAGTATGGTAATGCTGTTAATGATTGTGACAGTTGTTTGTCTTGACGGTGAAATATCAATAATGGTCATTTTTAACTGGTAGATGTAAGAGACCATAACAGCTGATATCACATGTTACTAGTTTGTCAGTATCACATTATTATGACAGTCATTGATTAAATATTGTTTGGTCTTCAGTGATCAACACCCTTGATATAACTCATTATGCTCTGATTAAAGCAATTTGCTAAAGTATGCTGGTCAGACTTCATCACTGAATGTAGCAATCAGAATCAAACTATGAATCTCCATGTTTTCCTCCTGTGATACCTCAGATACCAGAGACCTCTTTGGAGCTATTGACCGTACTTTCATCTCACTAGCAAGACAGGTAAATGAGTAAACAACTCTCCTAAGAGAAATGTTTTCTCCCTCATAAAGCTTGCTTTTCAATTTGACAATTTTTTAGGCCTAGACTTAAAAGATGGGTGGGTTTTTGAACTCTCATTGAGTGCTGCATTAAACCTGCTTCAGTCCTACACGGAGTAGTGTTTAAAATTACAGAAGACACAAAAGACATTTTTCGGAGTGTTTAACAAGTCTCACTCTCAGTGTGTGTGAGTTTCAATGAGATTCATTAAACAGTCACCTTTTGAGCAAACGCATCCAATCTCAACAGATGGTCTCCCAGGGTTACTGCTGAACATTTCTTCACCCTCTAACGGGTTTAATCCTCCTCTAATACTCTGAGTCTTGATAAATAACACTGATGGGGTGAAATCCATTTTGCCACAGGCACCCCTTTGTAGTGGGAGGTGGAATAATTGGCCAGGGATGATTTTAGGCAGGATTTAATCCTTCACATTTCCTTCTTATCCAGACTTTCTCTCTTCTCCTCTCACCTCTCCAGAAAAAAATGACATAGAATCTGAATCAGGGGGAATGGAAATGAATTTTGATTTCGGGCCCTTCTCATTTCTGTTAATGCCCTTTGCTGTGAAGCCTGTGTAATGGGCAGGTGAGACCAAATGGTCTGTTTTGTTCTGTGAGTCATGCCTTAAAGCATGAGCAGACTTGGTCCCCCTGTAAGTGAGGGCCTAACACGTTCTACCCATGTAATCTAATTTTGGATGGCAAATCCACTCCAAGGGCTTGTAGTGAATCATAGCACTAAGTATCTGACCTCCATGAATTTTCATACTACTCTACACCTACTCTTGCATGGACCCAAAATCTTTTTAATGCTACTATCTTTTAATTCAATTCAGGTTTGTGATCTTTTTTTGTGTGTGTGTGATAGGCACGTTCGCTGTTTGGCACAGGCAATGTTATTTGTGCCCATTAGTGTCAAAACAGCATTTCACCTCTGAACATTTTCTAATCTTCTCTGTGAGTTATATGATTGAATTCAAATGTGTATGTGAGCACTGTAGCCTCTGTGTAATTATGCAATGGTCAGCATACTGCTCATTTAAAAGACAAATTTCTAGACTTAAAACCTTCCTCTTTACTGCTCCCCATAGTTAGGGATGGTGCACGGTAGATAATCACTCCTCATGGGTCTTACTGGGAAGGACTGCCTCTGCTGTTGCCTGCAGCTGTGAGGCATGGCGGCCACTGATCATCCCTGCAGTAGTGTTGGGTTGCCATGCACCATACTATGCTGCTATAGCCTGGTGCCGTGCACATATGACACATATGATGAATGAAGTATGACACTGGCCAAACTCATTTGTTTCCTCTGTCCACCTGCACCACAATCCTCTCGGCTGAGTGACATCCCTGCCTCCCACTGGCTGACTCCTGTCACCTACTCCCCCTGAGAGGAATGCATCCAACTTCATGGGAGGCCCATGCCAGGATCGACTCTCCTTCCTAGGCCCTCCCAATGTTACCTCCATGATCAATCCCACTTCTTGACTTTAACACTATACCTGCTACTACACTGTCCAGCCATAACCTTTGATAACCACCTACAGCTTGACTACCATATAATGTTGTTAGACAATATTGATGCTCCGCTAATATCATGGAGAAATTGTAGTCTCATCTATCTCATCTCATCTATCATGATAACCACTGTTATACTTTTCCTGCATGGCCCCTGGCAGTTGGGTTGGACCCTTGAGTCGCGGATTTGCCCAAGGTTTCTAAGTACCACAAGGGAGTTTTTCTTTGACCCTGTTGCTGTTGGTTGGTCCTTGCTGTAAAGCGCCATGTGACAATACTATTGTAAAAGACACTGTATAAATATAATATAATTAAATTGAATTGAATGTCACGTGTGCAAGTCTTACATGTAAAGTATATGGTGCATGTCCATACATTATGTTTGCTGTTCAGAGTCTCTGCCTTTAATCCAGACTTCAACATTCATCAGGTTGTGCAAATATTTATGCAGGTGAATCAATGCAGAATTTGAAAAGTGATGTCATGATGAACTGGGAAAATTGGATTCACTAAACAAACACGTCAATAAACACACTACATCCACTTTGGAGTCTATTTCTCTTCATTCTTAAAATAGGCAAGAAAGGAAAAAAAAACAATGGGAAGAAAATCTCAAGATTTTCCATATTCTCTGGGATTTCACCACGTGACACAATGATAGTCCATAATTATATGAGGATGCTTATTCACCGACACACGCTGAGTGCTCAACAATTACCAATCACCCAGGCGAGGCTGTGTGTTCATGTGTGTAATTGCACTTGTGACCTGATCTGTGATTGCAGGTTTGGCTCTCCTGCAGTGTCAAATGTTGATTCGTCCTGTCAGGTGTGACGCACACGGATAAACAGGCATGTAAACATCACCTAGAAGTGTATCATACTAACTGGCGGGTGGAGCGGACAGTCTCCGTGGTGGAGATAGTGTCCCGAGCTCCATGGGAGAGCTTATTAGAGAAGATGGATGAAGCAAAGTTTTTGAATCCCTGCAGTAGGTCCAGCAACGTGCTGTTTGAGCTACACAGTAACAGTCGATTCATAAAGTAATATAATTTTATTTGTGCATAATCTATGTTCATCATCTGTAATTTGTCACATAACAAGCAACGATGAGTCATAATCTTGATTAATTATGAGGTAATTTTGTAAGGGGGATATGCAGAAGAAATGAAAGGACCATCTGCTGTTTATTGTCAGTGAAAGTGCAATTTACAGCAACAAGACACAAGTATCCAAAGTATCACCAACTCCGCAGGGCAGAAGACATGCTTTTTCTATCTATTCCCAGTAGCACAAGGAGATACCGCTCCTGAGGTCAAAACAATCACATCAAATCAACGACTAGGCAGGAAATTACACAGTGGTGCTTTGTGCTCTAATCCTGTTGCATCATAGATTAAGCAAAGATTATTTTTGAGGCAATCATTTATTGTTCATTGTATTTAATAATTCTCCACTTCCCCCACTCTCACACACACAAAACAAAACAAAAAATATATATATATAAATAACCCCCATGACAGGTACACATTATCCATGATTGGATGTGCCATGTCGTGCCAGCAAAGCAACACCTGCCCTGCAAGAAATAAATAAATAAACAATCCCCATTACAAACAGGGGATGCTTTGGGAAATTCCCCTTGATTAGAATCCCCCTTCTCTGAAGCAGAGAATAGGGCAATCCTATCAAATCCTTTAAAGGCTTTGGCATAAACGGAAATGAGTATGACCCTCTGTATAGTGGTGGGTGGGTGGCAGAACATACACTGAAAGTCTTTAGTGTAAAATTTCCCTTTGATCATCAGATGTCAGGAACAGTATGTTCCCTTTTTCCAAGCTAAAACTGAACACTGTATGGTGAAGTGCTAGGTTGTCTAATTGACTGACAAATGAGTGTTATTTCAGTACGTAAATGAATGTAAATACACTGTATATATATGAAGAGAATACTCTTAGTCTATATGGCCATTTACTTGAGAAATCATTTGAGTCTGTATCACAAGTAAGCTATAGACTATTTCCCGACGCAGAGCACTTGTGGGTTACTGTTTCAGCCTCGTCTGTCCATATAATATGAGTCCTAGGAAGTTGAATATCATCTCTGCTGTATAACTTCACTTCTTGTGAATTTTTCAATGCAAATTATGCTAAAACATTCTGAATATGTATGACCACTTATGCATGCAGAGTGATGTTTCTCTTTTTTTCAGAGGACTGGAGAGAAGCGAGAGATTTACAGAAAATTATCTCGTTATCCTAGTACCTTCATTTTCTCCAAAAGCACAGGGAAGAATGAAGCACCAGAATAAACAACTTGGGACAATATGTGGAATTGTGTGCCGAGAATGCAGGAACAACATCATTATCATATAACCTTTTGCTGTAGTTGATATAGTCTGTTAAAATTTCTTCCCAGATAGAAAAACACGCAAAATGCCAGCACTCAAGAGATTCAGTTCTTCAAAGCATTGTAAAATCAGTGGGAGTCTTGGGGAAGTTTTAAGCTCAGAGGCATTTAGCAGTATTTTGACATATGAAAGTGGGGTAAGGCTACTTTCTTTCCTGTCCAAGGGGAATAGAAGGGAATAAAAGAATGGGGTAGTGGGAAAGCACTGCCTTTGGTTCATAAGTTAATTATATAATGGGTCATTTGTTTATTCTAAATAGAAATTAAATTGTTACCAAGGAATAAGTAATTCAATACAATTAAATTGAGGGGAGCTAACAACCATTAGTGTACAAATGCTCCATTAACTAATACAATTACCAAAATACAAATATAACATAAATATAACATAAATCTGATGTTTTAGCTAAGTGAATCCCCAAAATTGCAATAATAGCAAACCACTGTTAATACAAATGCTTGTTCAAACACTTGGAAGAAATAAATGAGAATGATTAATGATCTACCTCTCAAACATTTTTTACTTGTTTTTATTGTAAAATATAAAATTGTTTAGACCTTTAAATAAACAGGTGATTACACATAAGAAGCACACTATGTCTTTGTTTGATGTAAGTTTGTTTGTGTTGGGCACTGTGTTATCAAGTTAGTGCTCTGTTAAAATAATGTCAAACCATTATTCATGCCCTGAAAAAAATGAAGATTGACTTTATTAGTACAACTTAAAAGGCCATTTGCTGTTGACTGCATAAGAGATGTACTGATTTAATACAAATCTGAATAATAAAACTGGAAATTAATGAAACCACGCTAATTACCTTGTCAGTTAACATAACTCATAAAATGGTCATTGCTGGTTCTGCGGTTTGCAAACAAATCCACATGTATTGGTGAGAATGTATGATGTTGCCTAATTTAAAAAAAAAAAAAAATCAGCACCTGTAGGGGGAGCTCCATAGGCAAAAAAATCTAAGTGTTGCCTACTATGCGGTAAAATAATATCTGGTATCTGGTCTCAAAAAATTAGAATGTTGTGGAAAAGTTATTTAATTTCAGTAAGTCAATGCAAAACGTGAAATTCATTATAGATTCATTAAAGAAAGTGAAATATTTCTAGCCATTATTAGTGTTCATTTGATAGTTATAGCTTACATCTGAAGAAAACCCCAAATTCAGTGTCTCACAAAATTAGAAAATTACATCGTCATTAAACCTTGTTCTATTCCTTTAAAACTTTTTGTTCCAATTTTTAGAGCACTTCATGTTTTTTTCTAGTGACAAACTTTATGATTTCATTCATCCATTAGTACTTGGCACCCACCCACACTGCCAGAAGTACCAATACTGTTTCGTTGCTCGGTGCTCCAAAATTCTCTTTTCGGATGAAGCCTGAAATACTTTAGAAATTCAAAACTTAGAAAATCAAGTTCAAGGTCAAGGCCAAAGTTCAAGCTACCTGAAGACTAGTGTGAAGTTCCAGTCAGTGAAGATTTGGGGAGCCATGGCATCAGCTAGTGTTGATCCACTGAGTGTTATTAAGTCCAAAGTCATCTACCAGTAAAGTTTAGGGCACCCTAATGTTTTCTTCTATTGACAGACTTCATAGAGATGCTAATTTCATTCATTCAGCAGTACTTCGCACATGCCGACACTGCAAAAAGCACCAATACCTGGTTTAATGACCATGTAAAATTCTAAGTTTGTTTGAATTTGCTTCAGCTGTAAGCCACTATCATCAAAATTAACACAAATAATGGCTAGAAATATTTCACTTACTATCTAATGAATGCATATAATGTATAAGTTTCATGTTTTACATTGAAATACTGAAATCAATAGACTTTTCCACAATATTCTAATTTTTTGACACCTACCTGTATGTTCACGTGGAGGCACTAGGCATCTGATCTGACAGTGGTTGAGTTTATATACACCACTTTAATCCAAATTATTTACCAAATCTGATTCAAATTACCTCATGTATCCACCTCATCCAATTGGATTCAGCCTGATCGATTGAATTCCGAATCAATTGAGAGAGGTGGTGTACACCTTTTGATAATCCAATTGCTGCCTATATAATTTTATTTTTAATCAAAGTTCAGCTTCAAAGTCCCTCATCACGCATGCCTTCACTCGGATTGGCTATTATGAAAGATCGCCTGGTTTTGTCAGCCAGCATATGCATAAAATAGAAAGCTTTTCTATTGTTTCCCCACCCACCTGGCGACGTGTGGCCCAATTGCCTCCACTTGTCACCCATTGCCCATTGAAAATGAATGGTAGCTCATCGCTATACATCTGTATTTTTGTCGCCCATCTGACCAAAGGGTTAGGGACGTCAGATAGATGTAATGACAACGTGGGAAACCATTGTGAATGTCAAAAGGTGACAAATAGATTGAATGCTTTGCGACATAAACGCGGATTGAATGGTTCTGGTGTAATATTTAATCAAATAAATTGAATTTGATTGGGAAAAAAACTCTGCATGTAAACCCACTCACTGTCAATTTTTTTCTCTGAATCACTATGCACTTTGCACTGGAATGCTTGACACACAGCTATAACATGCCCTTATTGACACTGAGAATCTGGCACCTGATACATTTAATTTATCATATTTTTTTTTTCTAGGCACAGGTGTCACAACTTTAGTTGTTGGGATGTTTTCCTTTATTTGTTTCACTGTTTTTATGGTCTTTTACCAAATTAGAAATGCTGTCACCTAAGCAAGCAATATTCAAGTTAATTTATACTTTTAATAAACCCTTTGGCCATTAATATTACTTTATCACCCTCAGTTACAGAGAGTGTTTGCTGAATATCTCCTTGCTTTGCTTTATGCCATAGGCTCCGAAATACTGTTGAGTCAGTATGTCTCTTTGCATTTTAATGGGTGTGTTTGTGTGTGTCTTGGGGGAAGGAAGGCATAGGTTTGTTTGTGTGTGTGTGTGTATGTGTGTGTTTGCATGTGTGAATGTGAGTGCACGTGAATGAGTGTACATGCACGTGCAATGTGTGTGTGTTTAATCTAAGTGACGTCTAACTTGGTTGCTATGATTAATGGAATCCCCCTGAACAGCGAAATCCCTGTGTGCAGGTGATTTAGGGCCATAATAATCCTCCACCATATTGCGGCATGGTTTCCACATCATTAAAATAATACCGAATGAGTCAGTAGGACACAAACACCTCATTTAAAACATATTGCACCCGACACACCGGGGAGCCTCTGCCAAAATGTCGTTTCCAGGGCTATTACACTAGACAAATGGAAACATTTGATGCCAGTCTTTCTCATAACTTCTGAGTAATTCTCAGTTTAAACATTTACCATGATAGCTCTGATGCCTCCCTCTGGGGCTAGAGAGAGGTGTAGTGCGACTCCATACACTCAGAATACACTTCTATATTTATTTACCTTGTGTTCTTTGACCTAGATTAAGCCTCTGCTGTCCAAAATTAGACTCTGGTGCCTTCTCAGAATGGGGAGACAAAATATAAATCATGAGGAAAGTCATTTTTCATTTTGAGGACAATAGGGCTGTGATAATCCATTTATTTACCTTTTTTTAACATGAGGATTTGTCCAAAGATAGCAGTATATATGCCAACACAGGCACCAGGAAAACACATCCATTTTTCGAACTTCACCATTCTTAGTTTGATGAATTTGAATACACTGACTTTAAATATGTCTTTGCTTAGATTTGGTTTTGTCTTTCATTTATATTTGTGTCACAAAAACAAACAAACAATAAACAGTAGCATTTCATCTTGGTGGTATTTATTACCTCTTGGGCAAAAGGGACACACACAAGTCATCATTTTCCGTATTTGCTAGCTATTACACTGTATATTTGTGCTTTTAAGATGTTATCTAATTGTGATTATCCTCTTGTCACTGATAACCAAGCATGCAGGCCCAGGGAAATAGCTCTTCCTGTGATGGAAACTGAATTACTTAACCACCACTGAAGCATCATGAGAAATGGCATCTCATTGCACAGAATAGCCCCCCCCCCCCAACACACACACACACACACACACACACACACATACCGAATCACACACACACACACACACATAATGTGATATATGTGCAGGTGTGTGGACTGTCTCTATCTCCCCTGCTGTTTCCCCTCATGGCTGGGCTCTCATGACTGCAGCTGGTGCCGGGGACTGCAGGCGCAATGAATGAGGCTACACACCATTGCTCTTAATGGGAAGCAGACCATTGCAACAGTGGTCACAGGGCTATGTATGCAGGACAGGCAGGTTACCTGTGGAAAATTTTCCAATGTATAAACAGTGTCAGTTGACAAAGCAGGGAGACTAAGGCCAATTCTGCTGTGAGCAAGTTTGAAATGTATATCACAACAACATTTACACTATGGCACAGTACTGGTATCTATTTTTGTCCCCCATGTATAATATGTATGCTCACAAATCTGCCTGTGTGATACTGTGAAACTGAAAAAGAGAATATATATATATTTTATTTCCCCAAATTTTTGCCAATGTTTTTATTGATGGTTACGGGGAATTTGCAGCTCCCCTCGATGTTTCCCAGAGGTATCTATTAAAGTCTCATCTGAACATATTGGCTAGTTGGGATGTGTAGCATGTTTCACTGAAAAATCAATAGGGGGTATTCACATCACAGCGGAATTCACATCACAAAATGAATGAAGATTTATGTAGGAAGTTTAATAACTTGACTATATCATATGTGCATCAGCTTTTGGTCTATACATGATAAGCTCAGTCAGTCGGGATGTAGTGATCAGGTTGTTGGAAATGATTTCAGATCAGGACTGGCTGGCAAGAGGGAGGGTGGATTTCAAGATATTTCAGCATGATGTTTACAGGCCTGGGTTAATTATGACTTTTATCTTATGCGATTCTTATTTCTCACAACCAGAACAATTCTTCATTTCTATATGGTTTCTCTGATTGAGGAAGAAGTCTGGTTAATGACCATAATACTGAGAGAGGCCTACACTTTGTCCATAGAAGCACAATTAAATGATATCTATGAAGGGCAAAAGTAACTTAGCTTAAGTGAGAGGTAGGAAGAGAGAGAGAGGTATAATTAAGGCCCTATGTTGGTAGCCAAACACTAAATTAGCTGTCTAGCTCAAGCCATCCTCTGCCTGTTAAAAGGCAGCCAGGGGAGTAAGCCGGTGGGGTACTTGAGCCAGGGCCCCATGTCCTCTCACCGAGCCCCAGCCAGCTTGCCTGACATTCTCATTCCGCCCGTGTTGAGCAGCCAGCCACTGGCCGTTCACTTTGCATACACAAGTTTCAATATTCGCTCAGCCACAAAGTCC
The DNA here is from genome assembly GCA_027481765.1 of Tenualosa thibaudeaui. Lineage (NCBI taxonomy): Eukaryota > Metazoa > Chordata > Actinopteri > Clupeiformes > Clupeidae > Tenualosa > Tenualosa thibaudeaui. The sequence goes on along the minus strand of JAIFZK010000013.1, from coordinate 8,589,005 downwards.
TGGATCAACCGCTGGCTTCTTACCGGCGTGAGTAATTGGCACAGACACGGGAGGCATGTAGAGGTTGGCGTCGAGTAAACAAGCCGCAAATCCCCCCGATTTGCTCCATTGTTGTACATCTCCAGTCATGGATATCAAACTATTCCGAGTATCAAATCTCTTTGAGTCTCTCCAGCAGACAGCTAAAGCTGTGAAAAGCTTTTGCCAGCTTCAGTAGCCATAGATGCTGAACAGCTGCATCTGCAAGAGGAAGCACACAAACAGCTTGGGTAAAACATGGATGCTTTGCTGTTTTCCCTTTGGTTTAAAAAAAAAAGAAAAAAAAACAAGCTGTGAAGACTTCCACATGGGGATGAGCCATCTAAACGGATGGATGGTGGACAGAATTGTCTTGGGAGATAGCATGTTGGCTTGTGTAGAAGATCAATGGACACAAAGCAAAGCTCATTATTATCTTACGCACCAGAGCTTGGACTTTGTGACGTGTGTGTGTGTGTGTGTGTGTGTGTGTGTGTGTGTGTGCGTGCGTGTGCGTGTATGTGTATGTGGACAGAGATAGAGAGAATGAAAGAACGGGAGAGATTTTTTTGCATGAGGCTCACATGAAAATACAGTAGATTGCGGTAGGACTGAATGATTCTGAGACAGTGGCCATCATATAATTCAAAAGGTCAGTGTATTATTTAAAACTAAATCAACAGAAAGAACATTTTTCGCATGTTGACTGTGTTCTGAATTTGAATTGAATTGGAAATCATAGCAGCACTTAATTCATTGGTGCTGATTCCTGACAGTCTTTTGGAAGAGTAAGATAGAACATAATAGGCCTGGCTTCAGCCTTAGGTGTAAGTGAAGCCCCACAAAGTTTGGTCATGTTGATTTCCACATGTAATAATATTTCAAGTAAAGGAGTTCATCTGGAAAAAATAGTTACCTAACTTGCAAGAACAGCAAAAATAAAAATGTCACATTGTATAAAAAACATAATTATTTTAATTTATTATTTAGTGATGTATTATAGTATTATTGTTCATATGAAATATTCAGAGTAAGATTAAAAAAACATAATACCTTATATAGACTAACTACAACCTATCAAAATACACTCTTCACTGAAAACCACAGAATGGATCTCAAGCAAGTTTACTTACTGTTATGTAAAGCTGTGTGAGAATGATAATCTGATACAGTGTCTAGATGCATTTTGAAGAGGATGGGGTAAAATACAAAAACACAACCTTTCCTCCAGTGGCAAATAAAGTTGAAGGTCTTCTGTGATGTGCTAATTTGTAATCTCAAATGTTACTGGGTGGCTCTCTTGAGTGAAGTCCCCTTTGCCTGGAAAAAAAACCCTTCCTCCTCACCTCTCTTCCTCTGCACAGCAACTTTTGCTTGCTAACACACAGACTCTTCACTCTGGCACACTGCAAAGAAAAACCTAAGGTTCTTATTATGAGATACCATGTTTGTGTTTGGTGCAGAAAATGTCTTAACTTGGCCAAAGC